>WEKX01022501.1:56472-104645 GCA_013390025.1 Pitta sordida
AAGGATGATTTGACAAGTCATTGTGCAGAAATGTGTCTTTCACCTTATTCAGGAGGCCTGGCACAGTTAGTGCTGTCAGCTGACACCAGCAGGAGTTGGTAGTATGTATTAGCTACAATAGATGGATCTGAGAAGCTTAAAATTAAAGGTCTGAGTGATTGGGAGATGTGTGTTGATGAGGTACTGAGGAATGGTCTGCCCAGGGAGGTGGTGGAGTTGCCATCCCTGGAGGTGTTTAAGAAAAGACTGAATGAGGAACTCATTGATGTGGTCTAGATAATGGGACGATGGGACGGGGAATTAGGTTATATAATTAAAAAAAAATACAAAAAAAAGAGATGATGACGCCCCTGAGACTGGCTCAGATGGAGCATAGTGTCCACGGCTCTGGGGTTGTGGATTTGATCCCTGTATGGGCATTCGCTTGGGAGTTGAACTCAGTGATCCTTGTGGGTCCCTTCCAACTTGGAATATTCTGTGAGGAGAAACTTAGTTAGTAAAAAAACTTGACAACTGTACTTGAGAAATTTTCAGAAGGTATTTTATCCTGTGGGATTCATGAGGTGTGAGTTCAGGTCCTTACTTGGCCACTGACTTCCCATGTGACTTCAGGGCAGGAGTTCAAAAGGAACTTGGCATTTACAGAAGAGTAACAGGGAGCAATTTCAATCCTCTCAGGCTGTATCAGGTAGATTTCTGAGTATTTCACCTCCTCATCAGTAAAACGGGAATGAACATGTTTTTTTTGGACATGTGGAAAAGTTGAGAAAAAGTGTACTTATGTACAGGAGGAATCCAGATGCAATGATGATGAAAGGTCATGAAATGCCCAACGCAGTGTTCTTGAACAGATCAGGCATTCTTCATTCAGTCAGAGTAGAAATAACTAACATTACAGCCATTAGGTACCAACTTTGCAGAAAGCAGATGTGAAACTGCATTCACAGGAACAAACAAACCTAGCTTGAGCAGTTATTTGTCGCACAAGTGGGTCTAGTTTTGCACCAATAAACTCATTATGTCATGAAAGAAGGCAACTTCTGGTTATCTTTTTTTCTGAGCTTTGAATGTTTGTCATATCATCTGGAATAGATTAGATTTGTGGGACATTTTATTTAGCATTTGGTGCTTTTTATATTGTCATCTCTTTCATTTCAATGGTTTGCAATCACTTAAAATAGCAATAATAAATAAAACTTTGGAAATGTTTTCCTCCTTTCTGTCCCATACATTGTCTCACATTTTGCCTACCAGTACCCCACCGCTGCTCCTTCACTGGCAAAGCTGTGTAGGATCACCTGTATTGAGACATTGCATGAAGTACTTTATGTAGGTGGGTCGCTTCATCAGCTGATGACCTGGAGCAGCTTTTTAGGTCATCTCTTAAAGTGACTTATTAAATCCCCCCGCTACCCCCCACTCAAACTCACCTTAGTAGCTCCTTTTCCTACTAGTATCCCTGTGACATAATCTTTACTATTGATTTTAATAACCTTTATTGGATTTATTTTCTTTTTTATTATTTATTATTATTATTTATTTTATTCTTTATTATTCTTTTTTATTCGTCAGGTACATACATTTCATCATCATACGACCTATATAGTTTATCGGTGGGCCCATGTTTGAGAAACCTCTTGTTCACATTGGTGGTACAGAGCTAGTGTTGTCCTAAAGATCTATTATCCTTGAGAATTGCATATATATGTATTACAGTCTCTTTTGGAGAGTGAGTTAGTTGGAGATAAGCTTCCATTACAACAACGAAAAGACTGACATTGTTTTTTCTGTTGTTTCCTCTGGGCCCAAAGAGAAATTTATTCTACGATAAGAGATTTAGGTCTGCTTTTTGTCTGCTCCGTATAATCCCCTCTCCTTCTGCCTGTTGGTGTTTTAAAGTATTCCTTTGGCTCATCCCAAATGTGATTTTTATCACTTTTATTTATTGATGAAGTAATTATTGTCATAGAGTAATTTCCTTTGAACTTTTTGTAGCCCATCTCTCCAAAGTGTCTGAGTTTCTGTTTCTTCTGTGTTGTAAGAAGTAACAACTTGTTCCATCCAGCAGGAGAAAGAGCCATCTCTGGGTTGGAACGCAGGCATTATTACATATGCCGACCACTAAACAACCATCCATAGAGTCTGGAGAGCACAGAAAACATTTTAGCCATTTGCATTTTGATTTGATTTAGTGAAACTTTCCATTTTGAGGATGGGGACCCTAGTCATGGAGTCAAACAGCTTCATTTACTCTCTTTGACTAAAGACTTTCCAGCAACTTTGGAACTCAATTCTACTCCATGAACTAGAAGGGCAAAGGTATATAAAGATTGTGCTGAAGCTCTTTCTGAGCATAGTTGGTATCATCTTCTGACAGGATTTATTGTTCCAGTAAAAGGGATAAAACTGACATTGTAGACTAGCGAAATCATGCTTACTGTAGGCTGTGGATGTCCAAGACACTTATTGCAAGGAGTCATACAAAGAGCGTAGTTTTCAGTTGTGTTCTGCCTCACCTCTGCTGACCTGCTGCCACATCAAATTAGTGCTGCTGTTCCCTGGGCACCAAACTCTGCTTTATGGTGGTCACTGGAAGGCAGAAATATAAACAATCTTAAGCCCTGTGCAGTTATAATCCATGTATTAAAACCTCTGAAGACCACTTTATAGCCTTCACCACATCAGAATCAAGGCCCTAATTCTCCCTTGGAGCAGAAGTAAACAACTTCAGACCTCATGAGCATTAAATGTCTTTTGGACAGATGAGCTAATTTTTGTTGTGGCAATGTGTGACCCAGTTTCAAGGGATGTAAATTGTTCGTCTCCTGACACTATCGAATAATGCAGAGTTGGACCACTTCTTGGGCTAGCTTTCTCATATTAATAAGCATCATTTGTTTTTTTCCCAAGTGGGAATGGAATGAGAACACATGCCTTGGTTGTGTCTATGTGTGAAAGATGCTACCTTGTTATTATAAGGGCAGGAAAAAAATAAACCTCTTCCTGTCCTCTTACTGAAGACAGGAAGCAGGATTAACATAGAAACTGGTGTTGAGTTTTGGAAGTCGGTTTTGGACAAGTGACTCCTATTACATGGATCTTCTGTAGCAATCTTTCCTTTGGGATTGGGTGCATAGATGGTTTTACTAGAGAGAGTGGGTGGAAAATTGTCTGTGGCAGGCAGCCAGCAAACCACACTGCCTCTGGCTCATTGTGGAAAAAGAGATCTGGGTCTAGGTATGATCACCTAATTTAGAATGTTGTAGTGTGATGTGACAGCACTTGGCAAGAGGAAGCAGTCCCTGTTTATGGCCTTTCTTTGGGTTGAGATTTTGATGACTGAGACCTTTGAGGAAAAGAAGCTTCTGTTTTGAGTAATATTGGCTCTCTTATTGTCAGCTGTGAGGGCTGTGAAGTCAGGGGAGAGGACCCTCCATTCTGCCTCTTGTAGTAAAGGCAAATAGAGCAGCTTACTGCCCCAGTCCCTGTTCTAGGGTAGCAGAGAGATGTGTCACTTCCATAGTCACAGTCAGGTAGGAGTTGCAATTCTGTTAATAATGTGGGATTACCTTCAATCCAGCAAACTTTAGAAGATTGGCTGGCACAGATCTCTGGTAACTAGCTGTAAGTCTCTTTGGGTTTATTTTGCTGAAGTAACACTGGCTTATATGTGTTGACAGGTCACTGTGTTGCAAGGTTCACTGGAGCAGCTGTTGCGTTTACATGTGTGAAACTCCTCTACTATCACCACTTGGAGTAAAATGGTTGAGGCTCCTAAACTTATCCCTTCATGAGTGGGTCTTGCATCTACACAGCTCCTCTTGCACTTGAAATGTTTGCTGAGAAATTCTACATTCTTCTGCCCTTTGTCTGGGCATACTTTACCCACTCTTGACCTAGCCAGGAGCATGTTTGAGGACCTCAAATTCCTTCCATGAAAAGTAAAAATGAATAGTGGAAGAACTGAGTCACCTTATTGTTAGGATAATGAATTATTTAACTCCATGCACATCATTAACATATTATTCACTACAGCAGAGTTTGACAGGTGTATTAACCTCGTTCAAGATACTGTTTGCTTGTAGGGGAACAGATGGGGGTTGGTCTGCTTCATATGGCAGGATGTAAGGCCTCAGAAACTCAGTAAGATAACGAAACATTAAGGGGAATTGGACATTAAGGTAGAGTTCAGACTGAGTTTCCTTACAAGTAGAAGTAATAAAATATACTTTTATTATTTTAATGACCATAGCATGGCTTAAATTGCAAAGGTCACTCTGAGATTCAGAGCAAGAAAGAAAAGAGTATGATCAAGGGAACAACTCTTTTCATCTTCTCTACCATTATCTGTAGCCAAGGTTACATTCTTCTTGTGCCAAATGGTTATAGCACCAGGTAGGTCTGCAGTGTGGTTTCGCTGTATTACTTTGTATATACCTTTGATTTTGTTTGTGAGGCAGTTAAATGGATGCTAAAAACCTGTTTTTCAGGGTGGTAGGGTCCACATTATCGCCTGGCAATAACAGGAGAGCATCAAACAGATCTAGTGTGGACTCTTCCAGGCATGAAGAGACTTCATGATCTCTGGTTCAGGGTGGCACCTCTGCTTGGATTAGGAATCAGGAGTCTTTCCATAATGCTTGTGGTGTAATTAACACATGTAACTCTCTGTGGTGTCCTCCTGCTATAAAACTGTTTAGAGTTCTTTTCTGACCATAGTATTCCAGTGTGTTGTGTTTGTTGACACATAGGATGGAGTTTGACCTGCTTTGCACATCTAGAGTAGGAGAAAAAGGAAGAGGGGAAGATATCTAATGCTGCAGGTAAATCCAGGGAATTCTTTGGGATATTCTGCAAGATCTAAAATACGTCTTTAAGTAATCCTTGACAATGTGGTTGCAGAACAGGTGAGAATTTGCCTTGGATTTTTTTTCTGCTGGCTCCCATGGCACTTAGTGTGTTAATGGCTGGAGCAATCCTTTTTCTAGATAGGAGGATTACACTGCTGTGGTTAGAGCAGGTTAGGAATTTGCTGATGAGCTTTTTGTTGGATGCTATTTTCAGTGCCTGATCTATTCATTCCTNCAAAATACTCTAAGGAAGAAGTAAAAGAGAACAGGGAGATGGGGAATGAGTAGAAAAATAAAAGGGCAGAAATCCATTTGTGAACATAGTAGTGGGAGAAGTCAGGAGTCAGTGCTGCAAGCCTGTGTTGAGTGAGAAACCAGCCTGTATTGTGCTTACAGAGGTCAAATAATAAGGTTATTGCATTAGCTGAATGGGCAACAGAGCTACTCAATATTCTGAGGATGCTGATACCGCAGTGGCTGGAATTTAGGTAATTGTGGTTGTGGCAGACACTTCTAGAAGTTCATGCATGAGTGATACTTTTGGGGGACAAAGCCTGACATGAAATGCATTACCTCTGGTACAGCAATAGCCAAGGTCCTATACATCCATCATTTGCCACAGAGCTGGTGTTCCTGAATCTGAGTGCGCACTTGAGCTCTCTTTCTCATTTTATATGTGTTTTTATTGACTTGCCCACATACGCAAATATACATCTTCCTAGCCTTTATGGTTATGCAGAAAATGTCAGAATGTGAACTGAAGCATTAGCTGTCTCCTCGGGAGTTCAGGCAGCCAAAATGAATAATTTTCAGAGATTTGAACAAGCTTGTTCATTAAGTGAGATGTTAACCCTGAAATTTGCAGATGACCAATTAAGCACTGATAATGAATCACAAGTGATAGTTTTAGAAAAAACACCCAGATAATTTGTCGAGTCGTGAACTCATCCTGTTGGAAGTCCTGTGTAACACAGGACAGAAATATTTGGCTACTTCTTTCTCATCTTTACATGCATCTTTAGTGCAGCAAACATAGCATATATAGGGAAAAACAAAGCCGATGCAGAACATTCTGTGAATACAAATAGTGATGATCATTCGAGGTCTTATTTATGTAGTTAGAGGGGATATAGATTAATTGGATAATATGTGAAAGAGTCCAGGACTTTTTTCACAGTGTTAGTCTATCTTGCTCTAGGAAGTGAAATAATTTATTGCATCAAAACCTCTGCACTGAATTGTCTGTGCCTGGATGTGTCTGTGTCTGTGGATGGACTTGCTCTGATTACATGTGTGTGGTTGTTTGAGAGTGAATAAGCCTTGTCACAGTTCCTCTCACCCACCTCTGTTGTCATTAACACTGAACCAGAGGTGTTTATGGTAACAGTAAATGTCTAACTCAGGCCTGGCTGCACTAGAAAGAGTTGCTGTCTTCTGGTCTGTTGATTGAAGGTCATGTGTCTTTATACACCGAGTGAAATGTTAGATGGGTTAGTACCACCTCACGGAAGTGGTAAACTCTTGTCTGATGTAAGACAGCCTCAGAGTACCATCCAAGGCCAGTGAGAGAGAACCTACTGATACTACCCACTAGGGCAAGAGCTGCCAAAATATGCTTGTGAGATTGGAAAGTGTAACCGAACACTGACAATGGAAGAGGCAGCAATACTATTTTAATTGTCATGAAGTAATAATAGCTCTGAATCTGTTACAAAACTGAAAGAGAGGCCTAAACTATGATGTAGAAGGAGTCTGGTGCATATCATGTGAGCTAGGGAGGGCAGAAACAACCATGAACTTTCGTGGCTGTGAGTCAAATTTGCTGGTAATCCCCTCCTTGTTCTAAGTGTGTTTTTAAACTACTGAGACAAGACATCAGGTATCTTGGACACAGCTGAACATTTTAGCCAGGGAAGTAATTCTCTAAATCTGTTATGATGGAATGTGTTTATCCTTTCATACAGGATTGGAGAGGATTTACTCTGGTGGAGTGCTGTAAGTAGCCATTTGAAAGAGGAGTTTTCTTCTTCCTTTCTGTGTTTGGAGGCAAAAGCGAACACGGCCTTTAAATGAAGATTGACACGCCCATTAGCCAACAACTGTTAGTCCATTATGTCAAAAGGGTGGTAAAAGATGGTCTAGGAGAAAATACTGAACGCAGTCTTAATGTCAAAGCTTTGAACAGAGATAAACAGTAAAGAGAATTATAATCCTGGAAAGATCCAGCTTATCTCTTCTATTGCAAACACTTCCAGTTGAGCAAGGGTGGCCAAACACAGTGTCACCTTGCATTCCTAGCATCTTGCAGTCAGAATTTTACCCTGGTTGTCTGTAGGACAGGATGACACCAAGTGGTAGTGTGAAGGGCTGAGGAAGTTTTTTTCATGCCCATAGTAGCCAACTAAGTAATACTTGTCCTTTAATTTCCAGTAGAAACTTGACTAGGGAAGCCAGTGTGCTAAATATATCACAGGCTGGCCTCAGCTTTGGCCAAGGAGGACCCATTGCTGCTAGAATTAATTAATTACAATCAAGGTAAAATTAAATTATTTGTAAGCAGTCAGAGCAATTAGCTCAGCAACTAATGTTTTTTCTGGCCTGTTGGCAGGCACAGGTTTTGTGTACGTGTGTGAAGCAGTCTCCTGTAACACCTGGCAGTGTTGTGGTGCAGGAGATGGTCTTGCCCCCCTGCTCAGTAGAACAAACTATGGGATCATGCCTGCAGCTTCTTTTCAGTTGGAACTGGACAGCTTCAGCCACCCACAGTGCCAGGGGCTGGGGAGGAATTATTATGAAACTCCTGCAACAGCAGTGGCTTCCATTGCCTGTTGTCTGTCATTAGCAAAAAATATCAACACAAAAATATCCGATGTGTTACTGCTTAGTTTTATGGCAGTGCAGTGTTCCTTTTAGCTTTTCTCTTTCCATCTTCTCATTCATCTTGGAAGTCATATATGGAATAATAATTTTTGCCTGAAAAATTGCTCATGATGGTAAAGAGGGAAACTGGCTGGGTGGTGATTGCCTCAAGGACAAGTGTCTTAGGTGTAATAGAAACAGCATCAGGTGGGAAAATACAGGGAAAAGAATGTCACAGTTAATGTTTAGCAGACTAAATCCAGGGGTTTACTAGTACCCACAACCCTTTCTATTGTGAGGTATTTCAGAGACGACATAATAAAGGGTGGGTTTAGAATAAACTTAAATATATTGTGTAGAAGTTCACAGGGTGTTTTTTCGAAGTGCAAGGGAATGATGCTACAGGGAAGGGCTCCTGTGTAAGCATAGGTGGCAGGTGGTCAAGGACAAGTAACGGAAGACTCAAGAAGGAAAAAAGCCCAAGAAGTTCTGTGTATTGGTGATGTAATTTAGGAAGAAGTAGTCAGGGAGAAATTAAAGGAAGTGAGACGTGACTAGGAAGGAGTTGTAAAAAAGACAGAGAGGATTCCAGAGTAGGGAAGCCTGAAGGGAGTACAAGAGTGGAAACAGGACATGTTGAAAATAAGGGAAAACAGGCACTATTGACAAAGTAGAGAAGGGCCAGTGATAGGAACGAAGGACAAAACATCTTGGTGTGCTCTGGGAAGCTGCAGAACTTCCTCCTGCCTGGCACTGCTACTACGAAATACCTGTTGTCTTGCTGCCCATTGCCCACCATCCTGTTTTCATGCTGAAAACATGCTCTTGCTCTCTCAGCAGTGAGAGCTTTTGGGGAAACTCAGACAGCTAGACTTGGTACAATTTATTCCTTTCCATATTCATTCCATTCCTTTCATATTCATAATATGAAGGAAAGAAGTGTATAAAGATGCAGGAAGGTTTTAGATGAACTCTCTCTATTATAAGCCATTTCTTAACAGCCAGGACAGCAAATAAATGCCATGTATACACTGAATTTAATGCACACATGTGGAGTCACCAACCTCAGGGTTTTGAGCAGTTTGATCTATTAGTAAATTTGTTCTGCATATTCCTATATGCAAAGTCAGATGTAAAAAATGAGAACTTCAGTGACTGTTACTGGTACTCTATTTACAGTGGCCTTTTGCTGCTCAGAGATTGCAATTTCCTTTTGCTTGAAGCTACATGCATTCATACAGTGAAAATTGAAGTTTATCCCCCATGCTTTAGATGTTATTACCTTTTGTGCAGGTTAAGATTCATCTAGCTGGGAAAACGGGCTTTTGCTCAACCATCAGCTATGCTATTACATGCCTCTGGGAAAGTTGCAGCACAGGGTGAAAAGGAGAGAGCAAGAAGTGTCCTATGGAATTACACTATTAAATATGTATTGGGAATCAGTTAAAATGACACAATTTTTTATGCTTGTCACCATTATGGATTTATGTGATGTCATTTTCTAGTTTCATGATATATATTATCAACCCCCCCCCCCCCACAACCCCAACCCAAAAACCAAATCCACGCATCACCAAAGCCTGCACTGTAAATTTAATACTTCATAAAGACTAAGGAAAGATAGTTACAAAGTATTTCTTTGGAATCCTTTCTTATATTGCTTGCCTCTTTTTGAAGCCTACTGAAGGTTTTTTTTTGTTCTAAGAGCGTTATTTGGCAGATAAATAAGTAAATACATGCTGAAAATGAATACTGTTATGTATATAGCCTAGGATCTTCCACTAGATGGGTGTGTCTTTGTAAACCAATAATTAAAGTATTATACTCATACTTGAAAAAGCCGTGATGTGTGCATGGAAATTAAAGCATAATGTAAGGGTTCTTGTCTACCTCTCCTGTTGAAAGATTTAATCTTTTCTCTGTGTGTCTATGTTGTGTGTTCCTCTTCTGTACCCTGGATAACTGCAGCCTGGAGGGTTAAAGAACAGAGAGAGCATACACATGGAAAGAAAAAGAAAAGAGCTTTGGCTGTTTTGCTGATGAGAACAATGTTTTTGTGGAAACGAAAATAAGAGAGTGTCTCTGATCAGTTGATATGCATAGTTTGGGTTTCCTAGGGGAAGGACATCCATGTGACAGAACCTACTACTACAGCTGGTAAAAATCCATGGTGTCAAACAGAGGCTGACCCTGAATGGTCATGAAATATTGATTTGTGCTCTTACTCTTGGAGATGCATCCCCCTGAGCCAGGGCTGATGCCCACTGGCAGGGAATGATGCACAGGCAACTTGCCCTGTACAGGATATCTGTTGTGACAGAAAATAAATGACTTGTTCTCTACTCTTGACAGGCTGATGCTTTTCCTGTGCACCAGAGAGAAGGAAAAAAATGGTAACCACAATTAAAAATACACGTCCAGATATGTGTCATTTCTGACACTGTCACAATAAGGTTAGTGTAGCTCAAGCTACTCGGAAATGAAAAGTCAGGTGGAGAAACTTGGGCTAAATATATCACCACAAGTGACAGTAAGAACCAGAACCTGTCTAGCAAGTTACACTGTCTCCTTCCTTTATGAGGATAAATTAACTGTATTATAGTCCCCATAAATTGCACTTACACTACACAGATTTGTGAGGGTGGTATATCAAGAACTGTCTTCTCTACTAATGACAAAGTTGCTTTGATCTTTCCAGAGCTTGACATGTTGAAGTATAATCTGTGTATTTCTTTGCTCTTTCTTTAGCATTCTTATTGTGTCTTTGTTTTGTTCACCCAGTGGCTGTGTTTTCCTGTTGCTTCCTGTCTTGCTTCCTTTCTCTGTGAGGACAGGGGGACAATGATTCTTGATGCCTGACATATTTGACAGAGGTTCTTTTAATCCTATTGTTGAAATATCTGTAGAACTATGTAACACTGAATTTGTTTGCTAAACTATTTGTTGAAGACTGAAAGGGAGTCAGGGTGGGAAGGTAAGACTAGACTGGCCTCTTATTGCTCAACCTGTAAACTTCTGTGGTGTGTCCTCTGAGACTTCTTCTGGGCCACTTTGACCAGCAGACTTCACTGTGTCATCTTTTACTTCTGAAACAAAGATCAGACACTAATCCAGCCTCACTGTATTAGGAAAGGGTCAATAATAGGGCCCTACTTAATACTCTTAGTTCTAGAAAGTGGGCGAGGTTTGTGGATCAGGTCCTTTTGCACTGTGTGTGCAGTGTACTTGAATCTCCTTTTCCTTAGGGCACCATTTCATGGCAGATGAATTTGGAAGACTTGTTCCTCTTATGTACGTAGTTCACAAAGCCAAACTGGATTTGATTCTCACTCACATTATTTGACTACTATGATCTTGCTTCACCCTCCCAGCTTCTCCTAAACTGGTTCTATTCTTTGTCCTATCCCAGAGGTGTGTTCATCTTTTCTTCTAATGGAAATAATTAGCTCCCCAAAATCATTCTTCCTCTGCACAGCAGTGCTGACAATATTACCTTCTCTGGCCTGCCAGAAAATACACAAACATTTATTCCAACTTTCCCTCTCCCTTAGTTTGCTCTCACTCTTATCACTCTCTCCTTCAGCAACTAAACTCCACAGTGCACTGAAGATCTGTCTTGGAGAGAGGAGAAGTGTGTTTAGGGGAAGCAAATCCCCTGCTGCTTCAATGAACAGGATACGCAAAGTAAAGCTTCCAGTGCACTCAGACTGGCCACAGAGCTAATTCTGAGGCCTTATGCTTGCACTAAGTCCACCTAAGGAAAGATAAATTCATTTTGAGAGACTGTTTCAGAGAAAGATGAAGATGCTTGAACAGAGGGTAACCTGGCTTACAAAGACAAGTTGGATTGATGGGAGTTGTTCAGCTAAAGATGACGAAACTGAAGTGGGATGATAAAATTAATGTAAAAGACAGTTTTTAAAGGTAAACAGTCTTTTACCTGTATTAGTGAAGAAATGGATGAAAAATCATATGCTTAAAATACAGCAAGACAGAAAGTTATCTCCTATGAGAAGGTTTATAGTGAGTAAAGCCCAGTATAGATCATTTGGAAGGGCACTTTATTGCATTAGAGATCATTAAAAACAGATTAGGCAAATACTTCTTGGGAGTGAATCAGAGCAACTAGATCCTGCCTGGGAATGGAAGTTGGTTAGATAACATCTTAGAGCTCAACAGTTCAATTCTTCTAGGCTTCCAAACCTCAGTGATCCTCCAGGTTTGGCATTTGTTGTAGCAATGGCAGTAGTTCTGCTTCTAGTTGTATCTCTCTGTGAATGTCAATGACATCTTGATTTGCAAGAATCAGTGTGCAGCTTGGCCTCTCTTTCAGGCCTGTTAAGTAACAAGAACCTTTGGAGTGTTTGGTTACTTTTTTTTTCAGATACAACTGCATGGAGGCTTTTGAGATAGAAATACTATATAATTCTTACAGATAAGACCTGGTATCATGTTCATGGATTTTCTTTAAGGAAAGGTACAAGTACTTTCTGATTGCTGTACATATAGGTACAAGTTTGGAGTCTTTTCCTGGAAAATAGGAAACACTTCAAAACTGGGTCCCTCTAAGCCACTGTAGCTAAACCAAGTAATTGTATTTATACATTTTTCCCTGTGACAAAGTAATTTTTCTGGGATAACACTGCAGCTGTGGTGATTACATCTTCAGACTGTGGGAGGAATGATAAGAAAAACAAGTGTAAGTAGGCTGTGCAGCAAGAGCTGCAGTGAGGACTGGATTAAGGTGTGTATGGCAGGGGGAGAAATAGTGATTGCTCTTGTGTGATAGTAAGTGGCGACAAAGTCTGTGTGGGCTGGAAAAGGCAAGACTGAATTTCCAGCTGGGAGGGAAGAGCTGAGCTGTGTCATGGCAGAAAGAGATGGGAGAGCAGTGAGGGACTTCAGCTACTCTGGAGATGGAGTCAGATGAGGATCTAGTTTGTCTTCCCAGTGGTGCTTGCTTCTGTTCAGCATAGGTAGTTCCTTGATGTCCACTGTATCTGCTGGTATTTCGACTTCATTGAGAGAGTAGTATCCTAGCCCAGGTCTGAAGACTTGTTTCATCACCTTACTGGGGCAAGAAAAAAGCACTTAACATGTCTGAATGGAAACAGCATGGAGGTAACTCCCTAAGCTGTTGAACTTGGTTCTATTCAGGTATCCTGGCATTCAGATGTAAGGAAGCTGGATCACTGACAGTGCACCTTGAAATACTCCCTTGTTTGTAAGTTCTACTTGTTTTTGGAGTTCTCTGCCATGTCTCCTCCATCGAAGACTGTAGTTTTCACACTGTCCAGGTTGTGCTACTGCTCTCTGATGTCCTTGTGAAGTAGCCAGTCCCTGCAGCCCCAGTGCGCTGGGCACCTGACAGCTTTGTGCAGGATAGCAGTACTACTGCCTGGCAGGAGATTGATGCTGCACCTCAAGTGTTCATTTAAGAGATGAGAGGGACAACTGTGTAAGGAAGCAGATGTGGGCAAGACAGAGAAGACTTCACGTTCCCCTTCTATAGAAACCACATGTAATTGTCAGTGCATTGTATTGTCTTTATGCTTATGTTTGAAATGTTCAGACACTGCATCTCTAGGTGCTGCATTCCTCATAGGGCAGTCCCAGAGTAATCTTAAGTTGTGCAGCACCCTGGTGACTTTTGAGTACAGTGGCAAAGCAAGCATGATCTGACTTTAAAGCAACCCCCCAAATTTATTCAGATTGAATAAATCTGAACACAAAACTCTCTCCCAACTCAGTGCCCACATTTGACAGTCACTTCATGGTCTCTATAAATACAAGGCACACAGACAAATCTGTGTGTTGTCCAGATCTCAGGAGAGGCCCCGATAGAGGGGGAAGTGACTTGCAATATGTAGTATATGAAACTGCTTCTAGGTTCTAAGGAGGCAGGCTGCTGTATCCAATATGTTTTCACAGAATCACAGAATATTCTGAGTTGGAAGGGACCCACAAGGATCATCAAGTCCAACTCCTAAGTGAATAGTGCATACAGGGATTGAACCCATAACCTTGGTGTTATTAGCAGTTTTGGCAGGGCTGGATGACCCTGGGCCCCTTCCGGCTCGGAGTGGCCTGCCAGATTGTGAGGCATCTAGGTTGTTATTATGCTCTGGGATGTGCTCTTGGTCGCTGTACGGGTGTTAGACGGTGAGTTGGACTAGATGATCCTTGTGGGTCCCTTCCAGCTCATAATTTTCTGTGATTTCTGTGATTTCTGTAAGTGCTATCTCAGCCAGTCCTGGATGTTGCCAGGAGACACTTCAGGTGTAATTAGGAGTGTAAGCTGCAGTTCAAAGGTGGCTCTTGCTCATTTGTTCTGCTGCTGTGGCAGATGGGCTTTGAGTCACAAAGACATTGCCAAGGTCTGTACTGTCTGTCCATAGATCTTCATAAGGCATTGGTTATATGACCATGAAGCTTACAATGGCTGGACATCCATCTACCTACCTCCAAGGCTGGTTCTTGCCACATGATCCATGACTGTGGCTCAGTGGAGAGAGAAGAATGTTTTGCGCTTGTAATGAAGGAAATGCTTGTATTAAGAATGCCCTGAGGTGATAAATCTTATCCTCACCTTAATCAAGCAATGGGTGAACTTTGCTTTCTAGGCATGATGCAAAAACCACTTGTGTAGCAGGGAAAGAATGATGATTTTTGACTCACAGGCTGGTTAAGGTTGTTGTCTGGAAGACTGGCTGCCAGTAAACTGTGGCAAAAATGTGGCTTTCTTGAAATTAGTAGGGATGGGTCTTTTGTCTTATGCACAGCTCTCAGTGAATCATCCCTGTGTACAGATGTTCAGCTACTCGTGCTTACTGAACATATGCACTTTGCAAAGCCTCGTTTATTACACACCTTTAACTGGTTAAATACAAGCGTTAAATTTGAAAACTGTAATATTAAATGTGATATGGGCCAGTAAGGAGAGGTAGGCACGTATTAAATGTGATGAGGGAGTGTTTCCAAGGGTTTCTTTTCCCATGATTTTTTTTTAATTTGTTTGTTTACAGAAAACAAGTGGAATGATCTGAAATTAAATTTGCATCTGCTTGATGGAATGAGGAAACTACTTTGTTTTCCAGATTAAGTTAGGTGAATGGGTTTTTTTCTTGTTCATTTTGCTTTTTATATTTCAAAGACATGTTTCTGATTAAATTTAAGTGAACTTGGTTCTGAAATACAATTTCGAAACAGAAAATTCAAGCTCTGTAAGAAACCAGTGTGGAGGCCAGATAGCCTTATCAGCTGCTCTTTAGCTCTGACCCTCTCAAACCTTTTGAAATAGTCCTGCTCTCAGTCTTCCAATAGGAGATTTTATAGTATTAGTTCAACTGCAAAAAGGACCATTTCTGTACCAGGCCTAGGAAGAACATCAGAATTTGGAAGTTTGGGTTGCAGAATTTCTGCTGCATGTAACTTCGCAGAGTAAATGCTCTTAGCATGACCTTGGCTGCTTTGACTGGTACTACTGGGATGGTGCTGCCCTGCTCTGCTGGGTAGCCATATCTAGAGAGCATGTGTAGTGGTATACATGGTGGCTCCACGTGGAGCTTTCTGGGATCTGACCATGGATCTTGCATCTGTCCTAAGCTGTGTTATGACCTGTGCTTCATAAACTGACTGTACATTTTGATTTAGTGTGACTTGTCTCTTTTTATTTTAATAGTTGGAATGGTGGTGGAATTTTTTAAAATAGTGATCAACTGCCTTAAGCAAATTAGAAAAGTGTGTTATGTGATAGACATAGTGTCCCCTGACTTTACTGCTGTGTGCGCTACTCATGTTGATCAATGGTGTTTCCATTTGAAGGGAGCAGAACTCATTAAATTGTAGAGGGATTTAGGTTGGGGTTTAGGCTCTGCAGGTTTTCTGGTCCAGATCCTGCTCAGATCAGCTTCAAAGTTTGATCAAGTAGTGATGTTACATCAAGTTGTTCAGAGTTTTGTCCAGGCAAGTTCTGAGTTCCTCAAGAACAAAGATACCCCAACCTCCCTGGGGCCTTGGAGGTGGTGGTGAATCCCCTTAATTTGAAGGAATTTTTCCTCTCCTTTATACCTTGCTAGAAATTCCCTTGGTGCAGCTTGTCTGTCATTGCCTGACAAAAAGGTTGGTCCTTGTTTATGACTTGATACCCCTTTTTGTGATGATGACTCAAGTGTAGGGATATCATAGATAAGGAAAATAAAATAATGAATGCATCCTTGAGCTATTACTGTTTCTGAACAGGGCCAGCAGCTTCCAGTTTGAAGGCTGCACAGTGAAAGTAAGATTAATTTTCTGCTCATCTCCCTGTTTCATTAAATTCCTGATCTCAGCAACAGATTCATTTTTGGACTATTTTCTGGTCTTGTTGCCATCTTTGTCATTGGAATGGGATATCAGCATGTTAATGCCTCATATAACTTGTGAATGATGGTAGAACACTGTCGCTCTTTGACATTTTCAATGCCCTGTAATTTCATTATCTGGCCATTCTTCCCTTTCCCTGCAGTGTAGTGTGTCTGACATGGTGATTGCCACTTCTAATGTCTTTTTCTGCTACTACTTCCAAAGATTTTCCTCTCTCATTATGGGTGGTTCACCTTTCCCAAAAGGAAGGTAATTCTTCAGGTGAAAATGAACTTTATCTTACATCCTCAAACTATATTTTTTGACTTGTGGCAGAAATAATAAATCACTGCTTCTTTGCAATTTTCATCCTGAAGAATTTTATAGAACCATGTTAGATATCTAAGCATAAGTCTTCTCTAACATAGTCACTTTTTTGAGTAGAAGAGAGGAGGTCTGTAATGGAGAACTGTGAGTTCTGCACTTGTTCTTTATACATCTTTTTTTTTTTGGGTTCCTTGATCTCTGAAGATGCTAATACTACCGAAACATTAGACAATTGTTATTGTCAAAGCGTTTTGGAAATTGCGTTAAAATAGCAGAATGTTTAAAAGGTGTCTCCTTGTTCAACTATGGAGCTAAGAGATGTCTTGTATCTGACATGGTTTACTGCTCTCAGTGGTCCACTTCAGATAATCATCTTGACATTTCTCAGATTTCTCATTATTGCAAGGATGGAGGATAGTGGCAGTGTCCTTGACTCTTCTTTTCTTGTTTTTCCATGTTATATTACATGGGGGGGGGGTTGGTGGAATTTTGCTTTTTTTCAGCTTTTGTGCTGAAGGTCTGATGATTGTTCAGAGGAGCTGGGAAGTGTCTTGGGATTTGCAGGATTTCAGGACACATAAGGTTCTGTGGATTGCTCCAGACAAAATGTTCTATCTTATACCACCTTCCTGTGATAGCATAACAAGCTCATGGATTGAGTGTATGCAGATGAGTGGTTGAAATCTTGCTGTACATGTCTCTGAATATCAAAGATGGTAGAGATCAGGCCTTCTTCTTAGAAAGGCACCACCTAGTGGGTAGGGCACTCATGAAATGCTTATCCTAAGCAAGAAGAATATGACCCACATTAAGAATACCTCAGTTAATAGGAGGGAATTTTGTAGTGTGTAGGAGTGGGGTCCTGATCATGGATGTGTCAGTTTTTACTAGAGGTTTTGAAAGAGAGTTGGAAGCAAGTTCAGAAGAAACTTCTCTCAGGGTAATAAAGTTAGAGCATAAAACTCAAGAAGTTTGATTTGCACATGTTTTTGCTGTTGTCCCTAGCAAGGAAAACTTCAGAGCTCTTACTGGGGTCATTACCCATTCATTGGTAACTGTTGTTACAGTTTGCAAAGGCTTTTCATGGATGAATGGGTGTTAAGGGACACCTTCTTCTGATTCCAGCTCTGTTTTTTCATGTGGAAAATCATTTCACCTCCTTACCGCTTGTTTTTAAAAAATCGGTTGATGTGAACAGTCAGGTGATTTAGCAAGAACAGGCTCAAGAACTTTGTTTTCATCACTTGGGATCTGTTGAAGCTCTAATTAGTGCTAAATGTTGCTGTTTCCACCTTTACTCACACATTTTTCATGATGACATTACTGACTCTCCCGGGCACGATGCAAGATGCCATTGTGTCGGTTCCTGTGTCTGCACATCTTGTAATCCCCTTCCCTCCCTCCCACGCACACTGAGCTCTTCTGATACACATGTTAATTCTCTGGTAATTTGGAACTTTCCAAGAGCCTTGATGCAGTGCGTGGAGACTTACTGAGCAGTGGAAATACAGCTTGATATTTGGAGCAAAGACTGACACTGCTTGGAGTAAGATCATTTAACTAGACACAGCCTTGTGCCAGAGCTGCTGCTCTGGACATAGTGAGGTTCTATATTTTGCATTAAAGCTGCCAGTGCCCAGACCAGTGTTATTGCCACAGAATCACAGAATATTATGAGTTGGAAGGGACCCACAGGGATCATCTAGTCCAACTCACCATCTAACACCCATACAGAGACCGAGAGCCACATGTCCCTATTGAAGTGTGGCCAAAGTGGATTTTGGTGTGCGAATGTGTGACTGGAGTTTTTGTTCAGTTAGAAGATTTGATTTACTGAATTAATATTTAGAGTGAATTTCATGTATTCGTGTATACATATATATATATACACACATACATATATATACATACATATATATATATATATATATGGCTGGAAGGCTTCTGAGGTGGACAGGGAGCATGAGACTACCTACCTGTATAGTGCCAAAGGGAAGAGGTGATGCTGAGGGTACTGTTATAGAAGGGAGCTGACAAAGACTAGCTGGTTGGACTGGCAGGTGTTTGTGAAGGCCATTGGCCAGAGAAGGTCAGTTTCTCTACACTTCTGCTTTGTAGCAAAACCAGAACCAAGTCTCCCCTCTCTTTATTGACTAGAGAGGAAGCTGAAAGAAACTAGGCTCCTTGGAACATTTAAATTTAATATCTAGATAAAGCTTTATGGAACTGACTTCTGAGCCACACCGAGTAATCTCACTAAAGAGGCTACCTCGTTTTACAGCTTTAAATCTACTTGGGACAGAGTATTAGGAATTATCCCATAGGGAACAATCCTTTATTTTCTGGATGAGCTAATAGGCCTCTTGCATCTCTAATTTCTATTGTGCTGTGAAGATGTGGATGATTGTTATTAAAGGCTGTGAGAAGCAACTGGTCAGCTCATTGCCAAACTGTTGTAATTCATGGGTGCTGTGCATTGGAAGCAGTTTGCTTAACATTGCAACCCGTGTATTCTAAATTGTTTTCATAGTGCTTGGCCAATAAAATTACAGGTTTATTATGTTCGTGTGGATCTCTTGTTTAATCAAGAATGCCCTGCATGCTGTGAATACTAAGGTGTTGCTCTAAAAATACCCCTTATTCTCTTATGTAAGAGTGTATGAATCAAATGAGTTTTATTTTGCTTTATGTTTGAATTTAAATGCATTATTTTTAAATGCAAAGGGCTCATGGCATCTGCAAGTATTAGCAATAGCTGTTCAAGTATGCTCTGTGCTGTTCTGTAGCACTGCCAATCCCAGGCATCTAAAACAGCTTGAAAAAATTTTCTGCCTACCTTCTTGGGATAAGAAAAAATAATGTAATGGAATTTAAAACCACTTTGTAGCTGCATCTATACATGTGTGTGTTAGGAAAAAAATGGTATGTATATGAGATTTTGTTGTTTTGTTTTAAGCCATCACTGGTCTCCAAGAGAGGCCGTATGGCAGGGAGTGACAAGCAGGTAGGGAGTGTCTGAAGTCCTGCTCCTGTGACTTCATGGCTTTCATAAAGACAGGACCTTGTGGTGTGACTGGTTCTGAGAGAAGAAGAGATTGAAGAGATTACTCAGATGTTTATTCCAGGGCTCTTGAGACAGTAAAGAGGAAAACAAAGCTCTCAGGAACCTTGCATAATGGCTGTTACAGATCTTGTTTAGTCAGTTTGCATTCTTCTCCTGTTCCATACTGTGTTCCTCAAGGGACAGAAGGAGTTTTGGAAGCTTGGAGAACTTTCTGGTGCTGAACTGAGAACATTCCAATGCAGAAATAGTCAGAGGGACTATTAGTGCTTTTTAGAGCCCTTCTCCAGTGATGGGTAGTTTTCTATGTCTCAGTGTAACATGCAAGACAACCCTATAGCCCATGTATGTAAAAGTCCCTGAAGGTCATCTGGAAACCCTGCAGAGCTACAGAATATTTTCAGAAAATGTAGGAATTTCTTCCCCAGTTTCCACATCTAGGTTTTAGGTCCCAGGTATTCTTGCGATGGCAATAAGAGCTAATGCAGGTGCTGGCAGAGCAAAGCCCTGAGCCTTCCTTTGTCATGCATGAGTAAAAGGGATCTATCTCTTGGAATCTAGTGTCCCAGATCTTGATCTTTAAAGCAGTCCCAGTTCAAACGTCAGTCAGCAGTCACAGTTGTCACAGCTATGGCTCTTATGAGAAGAGGTATCGACAGTTGCTTGAAATGAAAACTTTGCTGCTAGAGAGCAAGAGGTTTTCATACAAATAATCTTTTAGGTCTCTAAGTAAGAAAAGGAGAGTGTCTTCACAAGGTTAAACCTTCTAGAAGTCTTCTATTGCACAGTAAGGTTTGCAGTATGGAGCAAGGAGGTCTTTTCATCTGACCAACTGCCACTGGGCCCCAAACAATCCTAAAAGTCTTCCAATAGTTAGTAGGGCTTTGGACTTCTGCTGTGGCGGTTTGCCTCTTTTCTCTTGTATAATCAATGTGAATAATGTACAGTCTGAGCTTCCTACTTTTACAGCTTTGAAATTCTCAGCCATAATGTTACATTAAAAGAAATTTGAATCCAAGTTCCTCTATTTTTCTCAGCTTCTCTTTTTATAAGTAACAGAACACTTAAGAAAAATTGCCCTTGACAGCTTTAACTGCGTTGTTCCACATCTTCCCATGTAGACATTAACACAAGATTTTTCTAAAGTGGGGAAAAAACCATTTTCCTTCTCACTGTAGTAAAAAACAGATTAATGGACTTTTTTCTTTATTTGCTCTCCTCCCCCCAAATTGCACTATTCGGCTGACACCAAAAGTTATAATTTTATTGTGGGTCTAGACATATTCCTTCATTTTCCCCCGCCCTTATCCTGCTACAAGTTGGTGTCAGTCCTTCCGAGATCAATTTTTTAGGGGAGGAAAAAATTATTTAAAGGGTCAAATTTTAAGCGAATCTCTTTCACCTGTCTCCAGGAAATGCTCTGATGAGGAAAAATGTTCACTTTGTATCATCTGTATCTCTCTTCCAAAGTTTCATTTCTTTGGCAGGCACAGAATGGGTCTGATCCCTGGATGGTGTTCGCTTGGGAGTTGGACTAGATGATCCTGTGGGTCCCTTCCAACTCAGAATAATGTGTGAACCTGTGAAGTGATAACTGCCTGCTTTGGAAGATGGGTCACCTGGCTTGAGGACAAACTGGAGCTCTGAACTGGGTGTTTCAGTTCTTCTGGTGCCTTTACTGGCTCTCTCAGGTCCTGAGTATATCCCAGGGCAAAGTCTCTTAATTATGGCTATTGTAGCCTCTTGCTACCTGGAGGAATCCTTAGCCTCAAGTCAAGTTCCCATGATAGAGCATCTTAGGGTTGTGTTCTTTCAGCTGAAATGGAGGGCAACATCCCTTGAATTCACCATTTTGAAGTCTTTATGTGTCCGAGAGTGAAGGAGAAGACGACAGGGTGAGTTCCTTCTGTTAGGCAGGCAGTAGAGGAAAACATTTGCTCAGACTTCCTGTTCCACTTGCTGGGGAGCTGCTTTATCTCTGTGTGAGAGGGTTTACAGGCTGTTGTGATACAGATGATATTCATTCTTTCTTGCCAATGTAGCTGCAATCTGAAATAGTTAAATGTCAGCTGGAGGCAGAGCTGCACCCCATGGCACCGGCCTTCTGTGAATATCCATCAACTGGCGCATGAAGTTCTTTGAATCCTCAGTCATCATTCCCAGCCTAGTTTCTGAAAATACCTAGTGAGCAAGATTTCATGAGAGTCTGCTTGCTTGGCTCTCCAAAGGAGATAACATCTGGGCTCCAGAGGTATTTGCTCCTGTGCAGAGCAGCTCTTGCTCTTGCCAAAGAAAGGAAATTACACAGACAGAGAGTATTTTCACAGCAAAAAATGAAAATGCACAGATCAAAATAGGTTTGCTTAGCTACTTAAATGATACAAGACAAATAATAATAATAATAATAATTATGACAAACTATGTCATTATGGCACAAAGGAGTTCAGGCCCTGTAATGATGATGAAATGTATGTACCTGATGAATAAAAAAGGATTTAAAATAATAAAATAAATAAATAAAAAATAATAATAAAAAAGAAAATAAATACAATAAAGATTATTAAAATCAATAGTAAAGGATTATGTCACAGGAATACTAATAGGAAAAGGAACTACTAAGGTGAGTTTGACCTTACTGCAGCTGAGCCACTAAGTTTCAAGGTAGATTTTGTCATCTGCAGATGGGAACTGCATAGACATAAGTTCAAGGTCAGAACAGTGCAATTGGACAGACCACGTTTTTATTACCTTAATATATAAGATAATCAGATACTTTAATTCTCATTGAATCCATAATAATGTAAATATATGTTAATTGCCTAGTTAGCACTCAAACTATTGCTTCTGACCTTTTGTCTGTGGAGAGTCCTGACCTGTGGTTGTCTCTTATCTCTGGTACTTTCCAATTCTCTATGTCCTGCTCAGCCTGAGTGAACCAAGTTGCCTGTGATAGTTCTTCAGATAGATATTTTTAAGTGTCACTTTTCTTTTTATCTTATACATTCTATTTTTCTTATACTTCCTGTGATGATTCTCATATTTTACTTTCCCTGCTATTCAATCATATTTACAAATACTCCACACGTGCATTTAAAACATTGTGATTACATCACGAGTTTGTGTTAATGATGTTGTTCTTGGTAGCGTATTAAATGAGGTGGAAAATCTAAGTACCTATTAGATATTGGTAGTTCCAGAACCATAATATAACAATTTTTGCATTTTGCTCTTTTTCCCTCTGTGCCTACACTTGTCACTTGGCAAACTGCAACAATCTTTATTTCCCTGGGTTGTTGCAAGGAAGGAAATCAGCAGAAGTCTAAGGTACTTGGATTTGTTGTTACTAATAGGGATGCAGTGGCAGATTCAGAGGGTCTTTTAACTGGCTATTAAAAGCAGATGCAAAGGTTTGTGTCCCAACAGGTCCATTCCTTTCTTTCATGGTAGCATCTTTGAAACTCCAGCTTTTGGACGGGCTCCCTTTGAGGGAGAGCATGTTTTCTCAGAGTAAAAATGTTCAAAATTGAAGGATATTGTATGATTTGGAGATGATAATAGTATGGTCTCAGAATCACATTGCTATGAGAAATTAACCTCCCTGCAGTTGTGTGAGCTGACATCAAAGCGGAGAACAGTGTGGGGAGGCTCTGGCGGTCTTCCCTGCTCGGAGTGACCAGACTGCACTGCTGACATAGTGGCTTCTCCAGCACCCATCTACTCCTCTCATGTTGAATGCAGGACTCCATGTTTTAGGGAGCACAACAGATGTGTGTATGTGCGGCATGGCACCCAATTCCCTGGAGCTGTTCTCCTGTGCCAGCAGTGAGGCATTTTCATATGAAATAAATCTTTGGGTCATATGCATGAGACTGGAAAGAATTCAGCAGGGTATCTAGTCCATGTCCTGTCCCTGAATAGAGAATCTCTTGCTCATGCACTCTTCAATACCAATTATTTGAGTTGCTAATTGGAATCTAAAGATCACTGATATTTATATACATGGGGAGAGGTGAGAGACAGAGGATGTGTGTGAGAGGAGTGAGAGTTCCTGAGTAGAACATAGAATCTGAAATGGAAGATCAGTAAGCAGCCTGAATTTTCTTGAAAAACAGCTTTATGGGAGCTTTTTTTCCTCTTTTCGTTTCAGAAATGCCTTAGACACCAAATTCCCCACATGGTATAGTAGTTTCCATTATAAAACCAAACAGCCTTGCCTTCAGTCCTCAAGGAAAACCTTCACCTGTCCTGTCTGTTTATAAGATCTCAAAGGGCCGTGCTGTCTTACCTTCGTTCCCCCGCCCCTGTTTGTTCTAAATTGAGAACTGTCTTTGTGAAGATAGTGTACCCACACTTGGAGTTTAGGTTGTTCCTTCTTTTCTTAGCCCCCTCATGACAGAAACTTTAAATGGCCCTTCAGCAGGTATGTGGCTGACTTCACAGAGTTAAATTGATGCACAAAATCCACTGGTTCAGGATATTATCAGAAGATATTTAGAATAAGAACAGAGTCAGCAAAGTAAGTGGGAGATTTTTTAATTTTCTTCTTGAACTTAGAGATGTGCACACAGCAGCTTTAAAAGGAAGATGGAGAAGGGAAAAAAAGATGAAATTAAAGTTTCCAAGGCTTTAGTGGATGCTTCTTAGCAAAGAGGAAGAACTGAGAGATAGGATCCAGTGTGAGTTGCTGAATCAATAGAAATAAATTATGAGTTCTTCACTATCACCTCTTATAAGGTGTGATAGGGGACCCTTAAATCATATCACTGCCTGACAGGAGAGATTGTATTTATGTTTAACTGAGTTACACAGAGATAAAGCTCAGACTTCAGTTATTTTAAGCAATCTAGATGTCTTTTCTGGTGGGAATGTGTATTTATGTGCTGCAAGACCATACTGAAGGGCTGCAAAAATTCTGTGGAGCAACTGGGCCTTTTCTGGGAGATGGGGATCAGATAATCTGGGGAGTCTTTTCTACCTTTGGCTTCTCTAACTAGTGCTACTCAAGTGTCTGACAGTGTTGGTGCATCCACCCTCCCATCCATTGTGTTTATTCCTAATCACCACGCCTTTTCCAGACACTCTCTCCTGATGCTGTGTGGCTGATAGTAGCTTTTATATTACACACACATGTGCATGTGTACATGCTTTACTGCAACTTCTGGACAGAATCCAGCTGCTCTGCAGGGACTGATGACCTTGCTGTAGGCCTGCCATTTATTTCTTTAATAAAAAGATTTTGCACAATTGCAATTATAGTTGCAAGTTTTGTGTGTGTGCACACTAAAGGTAATCATGTAGGTATGCAGGAGATACATTTGCTGAAAGTGGGGCAAGATTAACCAATTTTTTCTAATTTTTTTTGGAGAAAAATGTTGCATGAGAGGTATTATCAATTTTTGATGTGTAATGGGGAAAAAAGACCTGTGTGGCTAACATGCAGCCACTGTACAACTAGTGACTATGATTGTCTCTCCTTTAGTTGATAATTGGAATCTGTGGTTTGGGAGGAGGAAAATCTGACTTGTTTTCCCACATTGTTGTAACACTTTATAGTCAGATTCCTCTTCTGAGTCCTGGAGTCATTAATCATATCTTTGGTTGTGGCATTATTTAGCTGTATTCACAACAATGGCAAGGATTTCTATGTGCAAGGCATCTCTGATCATGTCCTAAATTACCGTCCCTGCACCAAAAATGTTTAAAACCAAAAGCATGAATGACCCTGTCAGATTCAATTAAAAAGGCTTTCGAGATTTGTGTAAACACAGAAAGGTAAGTCCATGACACTGGAAGAGGTTGTCTGTCTCAGTATTGATGCCAACGGGTGCTGTTTCTCGACAGGCTGGACTTGCCCTTGAATTGCCAAAGCAGAGAACCAATACACTTGTAATGGCACAGGAGGAGAGAGTTAGACTTTCCAGGTCTGGTTCTTTCTGCAAGGCTCTGTAGTGGTTTTGGTTGGGGTTTTTTTAACACCCTCATATTTTGTTCATTCAGTGCAAGCCCTCTAAATGGGAATTTCAAACTGCTGCTTGTATCCAGAAGGCACTTCTGTGAAGATAATGTGATCTATCTCCAACTGTCCCTGAGGAATCCATGGGAAGGCTTCTCCTACTCTCTCTCAACCCCATTCTGCTGCCTGATTTATACTCAAAGGGAGGAGGACGGGACAGAAATAAAGAGCAGACCGTGGCAGTTTTCATACTGGAAAGTGATAAGCAACACAGGCAAAGGAAGATTAAAGGAGAATATCTTCCTTTTAGTTACTGGTTCTTGTTTTGAGGACAAATTTGACAGTCTCAGCTGTTTAGAGATCATAAGTTCACTGGAATATGTTTTGCTTTTGTGTGTGATCTTGGGACTTGTCTCTTTCAATTTCAGAGGGTTCTTTTGCTTACACTGCCTGAAGCCACCCACAGATCATTTTTATTTCTCTAGAGATTAAAAAAAAAGGGTGGAGAAAAAAAGGAAAAGTTCTTCACTGTAGCTTGAATTCGCATCATTTTAGCCTTATAAAAAAGTTGCTCCAATTTCCAGGGACAGGATTTGGCCTGTGTTAGTACTTCTGCTGTTTTCTTCTTGGGTGTTGGGATGTGCTATTCATTAACTCTTATTATTTGGAGATAAGTTTTCTTCAGCTATGCTCACCAGGCAAAGGAAAAGAAGGTAGATTCGTATTTAAGATCTAAGTTCTCCTTTTTTAGCTAATAATTCTGTTACTTTGGGTGAACTCAGATTGGCACTTTATATTCTTGATGATGGTCCTTAGCTTAAATTGTCTAAATGTGCCAAATTGGATTATTTCAGCTGTGTTAAATTTCTGGATAGAGACACTTTTTTCAGAATAAAGTGATCTTTAATTTGATTTTTCATATGTATTAGCGAATTGAACAAAATTCTTAGAAGTTGATTTGGATTCTTTCTGAGTGTTTCCGTGTAGAGAAACACTTAATCTTTTTCTTAATCTCTCTCTGCCTCTGCTTCCTTATCAGTAAAACAGAGATGACATTACTTGCCTTGTTTCATAGTGATGATGTTTGTAGAATCTGTTAACACCTGTGGAATTTAAATTCCTCACCTGGGAGCTTTGTAATAATTCTATATGCTTCTCACAACTGAAGATGGCACTCTTGGCTATTGGCACCTGCACTTAGACCTCCAGGGTAGATGAAGATAGTGACATTTTATAGTGTGATCGCACGCACACATGCATGCAAACATTTTTGAGAGTGTATTTTTGTGAAGGGATTTTGGTGGGACGAGGGTTATTATAGTGGTGGTTGTTGAGAATCATTGTATCTTGATCTAGGAATATACTTGTAGCTGGAATGGAGTTAATTTTTTTGTCAGAGCACTGTCACGCTGTGTTTTGAATTTTTGGCTAAACCAGTGTTGATAACACATCAATGTTTTAGGTATAGTTGAACAGTACTTCACAGTGCCAGGTTTTCTCTTTCTCGCTCTGCCCACCCTAGGAGCAGGCCAGAGTGGTACTGTGTCCCATACAGTATCATCCTCAGCAACAAAAAAAGTCATCTCTTTCCTTGACTGATGAAATTTGTCTTGAATGACAAGGTTTTTTTCCTCTTCTTCAGCTCCCTGGGGTGAGGAGAGAGCAAGTGTCTAGGTTGCTGCTTAGTTGCTGGCTGGGGTCAACCTGCCACACACTTAAGCATGAATGTTGAACATGCTGATGGGCCTTCCCCATCTTTGGAATGATTATGTGGGGAAATTTAGGCTGGTATCAGTGGCTTTTGACAGAATTAGTTTTGAATGCAGAGATTATATGAAAGAGTGCCTTAGCAAATTCATCACCATGAATACTTCCATGTGCTTGTCAATCGGTTAATATTTAATTAATAATTTTGTACCTTAAAAACCACTCATCACCACCAAAAACCAAACAACCGCCCCAACCAAAGAAACAAAAAAAAAATCCCCAAGAAGGAAACACTAGGGACCTTCATAGGTCAGTGCTGCTGACTTTGAAGTCCCAGAGCATTTTAAGACAATTTGCCTTTGGCTGTGAGCAATTTAGACACTGGTTCACCGTATCCTGTGGATCATATGGGTTAGAGAGTGACAGATGGAAACTGCAGACAAACTTCCTGTGGCTTGTGTGGAGGACAGAAAAGCTTGCAAGCATCACGGAAATACGTTTGTGGGCAGGAAACTGCATCATGGAGCAAAGGAGACTCCAGCATGTCGGAGCAAGTGAGTGGAGAGCTCTCAGTTTTCACATGTAAATCTGTGTGCCCACTTTCTGTCGTGCTGTGTGCTGCCCATTGCTTCTCCCTTTACTCATTATTAATTACACTCTATAGATATGTGCATAGGGCTACTGATGAGTTGTGCTAATCTCTGTGCTGATACAGCAGGATCACTTAGAGTAGGAAATAATCTCATCAAGTGTATCTGACCTGGCCTTTCAGATGTCTGTCTGCAATGGTCTGGCTGCTGTGCTCTTTCCTCTTCTATCTCCAGAATGGGTGTCTTCTGGTACAGGAGCATGGCTGCCTTTGCAGTGGCACTTCTCTATTGTTCTGAAGTTCACTGTCAACTTGCTGAAGGAACTGCAGTGTGTTTGCACTCTAATTTGTGGGAAGATGGCATTATGTATTCCACTGTGGCGTATATGCAAAGTGCTTTGCCAATTTAGCGTTGGCAATATCCGGGGGTGGGTTTAATGAACTAAAATTATTTTCCTTCATAGTGAAATGTTGTAGGCATGGAATATTGTAATGCCACCAAATACTCCAAAGAGCATCTAAATACTTTTGTGATTTGTGGGCTCAGATATTCCTAATAATTATCTGTACATCCTTTAGGGATGTATTTTTGATCTAGAATGAAATGTGGGATACTGTTTCTGGTTATATTTTTTCTGCTTTCATGCCAGGCAAGTTGTATTGAGGCTCAAGACTGCTGAACTGGACAGTCTTGGATACTTACTGGCCTGATTTTAGAGAAGTGGTCCATCGTTTTAAATATGAATTTAGTGGTTCAGTATGCTATACAGCTTTATGACAGGATTCCTCAGTGCCAGAGGCTCTTAATCTGTATTGAAGTATAGAGCCCTGAAGGTAAATATGTAATTGACAGGGTTTGGCATTTTTGTCGTGCAAACCTTACAGCAGGTTATTCAGTACACAGTGCAGTTTCTGAAAAAGTCCAACCGTATGCACTGTGGAGAGGTGTATCTGTAAAATCCAAGTGGATAAGGAAATTGTAGGACTAAAACATCACTTGCTTCCAAAGAAAAATATATTTTTTCTCATTATCCTTTCTCCATCCCCACTTCTGTCTACAAAACCAAAACAGTTTGTTAAATTATTCAGGTCATTTAGTTTTGTGTAAGCTCAGCTTGAAATTGCATTTTCCAGAGGGATTGTGTTGCCTTAAGGGAGCTGTAATTCAACCTCCCTAATTCCACACTGTCCTGCAGACTCTCTTTCCCTTTTTTCATTCTCAACCAGCTGAGCTGTTTGGTGTCCTGAGGAACACCTGCCCTGGGGTGTCCTGGGAAGCACAGTGTGGTGCATGGAGCCTGGCCTGTGGGAGGTGAGGAGATTTCATGTCTGAGCTGTATTCCCTGAAGTGAGCAGCATGAGCCTAGAGAAAAATGCAGTTCAGCATTGAACTGACTTGGAATTAATTTTGGGAAGATTGATTTGATAAACAGAAACAGTTTAATTTGGCACTATAAGGGTATTTTCTTTCTTTTGCTTTTTCTGAATTACTTGGAACTTTGTTTGTAATTCTTTAGCTGAGAGCAAAATGTTTTCTTCTTAATTTATGTTACATTTTCTATAGGGTGGCAATTTTTGATTTCTCTCACTTCAGGGGAGACAAAATATTTTTGTTTTGAAATAGTAGTACATAAAATCAAAAATCTCTAATTTTCAATTGAATTTAGCTTTTAAAATGAAAACTATCAAGATGTTCATGCAAAATTACTCTGGCATGAAAAAAAACAGTGTTATTTGATAGTGTTGACAAAAACAAGCTGAGCTTCTTCAACTACAAAGCAGAAATTGGAATCCAGTGTCTCAGCTTGAATCTATGAGGGTTTTTTTCTGTTTTTATTTTTTCTCCAGTCAAAATTAAGTTTTTGAAGATATGTCCAGTTCTTTTCCTGTGGCTTTCCCCCTTCTTTTTACACTGAAGCATTAAAGAATATCTTGGAGAAGCTGGTACTTGCCCACATCTGCCCTTGATGTCCCTGCTTCTATTTTCTTAGCATGGCTTGGGCGGCCTGATGTGGAGGTCTCAGAGTAGCCTCTTGAAAGGGTTTGAAGTTCTTGCCGTGTCAAACACACCCCGTGGAAACAGCTTGGGAATCAGCTGTGCCTTTCAGGCTTTGCTTTGTGTCTTAACTGCCTGTGATGGTTCCTCAGCAGTTGTGTTTGCTCTGAGGTCTCATGAGTCTGTGTTTGGGGAGAAAGTGGTTTCACAGCTTTTCTTGGGAAGGTTGTGTGTTCAGATTCTCAGATTCTCTCTGGTTTTCAAACTCCCAAACCAATGTAAGAGTTGCCTTTATTGAATCTGAAATGTCTTGTCTCAAATGCAAGTGGGGACAGAGTGGGAGCCACTTGGGGTTGTGGTGCAGCAATGTTGCCTGGCCTGGACCTGTTTCGTGAGTAATTTTATGGACAGGTTGTTGTAGGTGACTGTACTGCATGTTACCACTGCCTCAGGCAACTCCTGCTAGTTTCTGGACCCCTTAGTGATGTATTGCAAAGGGATGCTTGCACTTCTGCTTTCCAGGCATTAATGACAAGCAGAGGTGGATGTTAGTCAGTCGTTCTGGGTGCAAATCCAGAAAAGTCATACTAAACAATGTGCTTTTACTGGGAATTTATATGCAGATGCTGAATAGGATTCAACCCACTTCTGTACAGCTGGTGTTATCCTGTGATTTGCAAGGTTTATCATAGATCAGTGACATCTTAAAAAATATGGGGCATAGGACATCTGAGGAGAGACACAAAGAACTGGGAGAGTATGAATGCTGCCTTTAATTGTAACTGCAATTTAAGGTACAATTACTCTGTTGACTTTTGACCGGGTCACAGAGACTTTATATACTATGTTTAGAAATGGATCCATGATCCACCGAGTTTAGTGGATCTGTGTTACTTTAAATGTGATTAGACTCTGAAATGGGAAGGCTAGCTTTGTGAAACCTTTCCACAGTTGTGAGCAGTAAGAAGTGCAGGGCAGGGCTTCTGCTGTGGTACATGGCTTCCTAGAGGCTCTTGAGAGGAGTCCTGTCTGAGTGCCTGTGGGAATATAGGGACATCCTAAAAATGTCACTCTCACCAGATTTTTGCTGGGAGAAGCCTGCCCTGCTTCCCACACTTGGTGTAAGCGAAGGAGCTACACAAACCATACAAACCTTAGCTGCTGCAGCTTGCAGCTGGCTCTTCCGTCTTTGTATGGGAAGGTATATGCAGGGTTTCAGTTGCAATAAAATGGTTATTAGCCTTATTTCCCCATGACATAGCATTGGTTTAGGCTGACATGGACTTGCATATGCTGACTCAAATATGCCTGGCAGGTTCTTTGCACACCCTGCTGGAAGCAGCTTGACTTTTATCTTCCTCCTAAAGGTCTCTGTGTGGGAAAATAAAGGGACAAAATGCAACTGAGGATGGTGAAAGTGAATGCAGTAGAGGGAGGAATGCTTGGAGCATCTATTCTAAAGCCATTAAGTTGGGCACTGACTACATAGTCACGTACAAGGGGCCCTTACAATTTGAACAGGTTTTTCCCTGGTATTATGCTGACAATAACTGACTGCTGCAGTGGCTGTGATATTGATTAATCCTTTGACATTTTTCTGTAAAGCTTTAAACTGCTTCTCAGCAGGCTCTTAGCTGGGAAACTCAAGTGAAAGGTGTAAGGGGTCCCACTGCTGTGGGAGGAGGAAGAGAGACAGTTGTCTGGCTTTTGTAGTAGCAAAGATCCTTGTTGCACAGGAAAACCTTGATGAACTCGGCCATTTGGGTCACAGCTCTCATTTGGACTCACCTTTTAATCAAACTGTGAAGTAGCTGTTAACAAACATCTCCCCCCAACCCTGACTCTCATTTCCCTAGATGCTCTGACAGCCCAAGCAGATGTGAGGGAAACTGTCCTGTGCTGAATCCTGCAGGGAGGAAACAATGCTGAAGTGTTACAATGATGCCAAACAAACATGAAGAGATGCTCTGGAGCTCTTCCTAGGGGCTGGTCCTGTAGAATCCAGAGGAATAAACTCTATGACATCAGTTATGCTAAAAAAGCAAGGGCCAGATGCTTGAATGGACTTAATGTCCGCTGAGAAACCTCTATTCTTTCTGGAGAAGTTCCTATCCCATCTGAGCCCAGGATCTTGCACAGAGGCTTCTAAGCTATTAAAGTGCGTAACTACCTTTCTGAAGAGAATGTTTTTGGGCGATGTATCTTGTAATCAGGAGGATTACCTTTACCTGTGAAATCTGAGGTCAGAGCACCAGGATATAAGAGGACTGTTGTATTCCTCTGTGGTCCTCCATGTACTGCTTAACTCCTCTCTCCTCTGGCCTCAGTTTTGCATGGGCATGACTCAGGAGTGTTCTCTCCAGAAAGTTAATCAGGGTGTTCTGGAGCTTCTCACCCTCCTTGAGCTCCAAAGGTACAGCTGAAGTTTTGTCTTGCTCAGTGTTCAAGCAGAATATGATGCTCTGTGTCCCTCTATTGCACCACTGGAGAAAGGTGATTGCATATAGAAACTCCCCCGCTCCTTGAGTCAGTGACAGCAGATACAAAACAATAAAGCTCATTCTAGTCACAATGGACTGCTTTGCTGGATGGGGATCTGCATAAATAAACTTGCCACTTTTTTCCATGGAAACTCAATAGTTAATGGTGGCACTTTGAGAGATGAGAAGTTGACTGTACTTTTGGATTGAGCTCTTGAATTTACAAGGACACATCTGATTGCATCCCTGACTCTGAATAACTGTAGTTGCAGAGAGGTCTGCTCACAAAGTCTGATTAATTCCTGTTGACATTTTTGATTTCAAATGCAAAACATTTTGAGATTAAAATAAGTGTTACTGGTTACATGATGCTTTGAGCTAATGATTTTCCTCTTTATATTTTAAACTTACTTTATCCTATAATACTGCAAATTTAATGGATAAATGCTAAGCTCTCCTTTGGGTGGTTTCAGATGCTTTGTGTATTGTTAAAAAATCTAAAGGAAAACTTTTTTTCTTTTTTTCTCTCCCTCCCTTTCCCTTCCCTAGGTGATTCTCATTCTGACAAAGCTCTACGACTTCAACCTGGGGAGTGTTACAGAGAGTTCACTGTGGAGGTATGTGGATTGTAGAAATCTGGCATGGAGGGTTTGCACTGTGTAAAACTCTTGTAGAACTGGGGGCTGACTGGGGGTGTGTGCATGGGGAGTGTATCTGAGTTCATCCGAGGAGGAACTGGGAGAGAATCTGAGATGACCGGAGTTGTTTCTGGAAAAGAGATACATGATTAAGAACACACTCCTATGATGAAATGGGGTCTGCAGACAAGAGGGTTTCATGGTGTAATGGCATTTCCCTGGCAGAGAGAAGATCTTGCTTTCATTCTTGCTGTTGAGTGACCTTAGAGAAGTCTCTTAATTTCTCAGAGTCTCTGAGGCTGTCAGTGAGAACTGGCTCTACAGATGGTACATGCTTAGTACAGTGGTGTCTGAGGTGGTATGCAACACAGTGTATGATATAATATTAGCTGATCTTAGCCATGTTCCTCAGCCCTGTGAGCTCAGATGGCCATCTTGGTGGTGAATCTGTGTTGCCTTGGACTGTAAGGACAGTAGCTGCAAAGGGATTGAAGACACCACAGTGGGATGCTGGTGTCTTCTCCACTATGGATGTCCTCGGATAGTGTCATGTACCTGTCATGTTCCTAGTCTGGTGTGGGAGATGAACTGTCCTGGCCTGGGGAAGCATGCTGCTGGACAGAGGGTGTGTTTGTATGTATGTGTCTGCATTTAAAATAAAGAAATAACTAAAAATTCCCTCAGCCCCCAAACTCACACCTATAAATAGGTCAGTTCCTTGATGTTTGAAATCACGAAGTTGTTTCATCCTGCCTGTAGTGTGAAAAGGGTATGCCTTAAACAGAAATATTGTTGGGTGTTTTTTACCCTAAGGACAAAAAAACCCCTAGCTTGGGAGTGGTGAGGCCAAGTGTATTGTTTCAGATTTACTTGGTGTATTAAGCTATGGTGAAACCTGCTCAGAGTGTTGTCAGTGGGACTGTCAATGCATTGTAGCCATTCTTTGGGGGTGAGCAGCTTCTTGGCAGATGTTCTGTTGTAGTTCTTCCTTCCCAGATAACTTAAAAGCGCCTGTTTGGAGCAGATTTGTTCTTGGAACGATATTTGAGGGTTAATTGTTCAGTAGAGTGCTTGAAACATCACAATTTGAACAGTACTTCAAAAGCCTAATTGCGCTGTACCATGGTAATCTGCAAAAGTATAAATAACCATGCAGCTAATAAGAGAGAACACAGTCATTTTCACTTACCCTGGTGCTTTTCAAGGTATTAAAGCCTTTAAAACTTTTGTGTCTTTACTTGGTGAGTACAAATGCACTGTGACTGTCCTTTAAATGCAATTGCCAACCAGTCTGCTCTGCATAAATAATGTTACAAAAAGGCAAGTCCTGCCTAATACTGAGCTTGCAGCACCACCCGAGATCTGCAGATAGGTAATAGCAGCATCATTTTGGAGTTTTCCCGGAGTGATGGAAATGTAATTCATCATTGCTACAGTTGAAAACATCCAGCACTTGGTCAGCTGGGGAGGCACACTGCTTTTTGAGAGTGTTTCAGTGTGTTCTAGGACACTGCCGCATCTTTTCTCCAGTGAAATACGGGCGACTTTGGGGCTTTGAGACTCAGAGATGTTGAGAAGTCAGAACCTCACAGGTTTTTTCTAAGGTCCGGGGGGAAAGCTCATTGTAAGAACTAGTAGGTAGAGCTCCTAGACTCTAAACCATAGTTTCACACTTGGATAATTCAGGATTAAGCCATGTTGTACTTCACAGGGGAGTGTGGAGTCTTAGGGAGCAGCTGTGAGTTTCTTTTGAAAGGACATAGTAGAAATGCAAATAGATACTAAGTGTAAGGAATAAGCCAGAGAAATACTGCTTTTATCAGGCTTTTCTGTTCTGTTTGCACATTGAGGCCACTGAGTCTTTGCATTATTTAAATTGCTGCTTTTCAATATTTTCTTTTAATTTTTGAGACCCTGAAATTTTCAGGAGAATTTGTCTTTGCTGAGTGAATGTAAACCTCCTGGCAAAAAGCTTGCTTTCGTCTTCCTTTACATAGACTTTTTCAAGGCTGTCTTTGTGACCTCAGGTCTCATGCATCCAAAACTTAATACAACGTCAAACAATCACAAGTAGAAGATCTGGACATTTCCAAGAGAGGTTTTTATTTGTTTTTTTTCGTGCTGTTTTCCAGAAATATGACTAATCCGTTCTGCTGACCAGGAGTCCTGCCCAGAGAGCAGTGGCTTTTATGGCAGAGAGAAATGAATCACAGGGCAGTGCTTCAGAGGATTCTAGGACAGAGCAGAGTGCAATACAATCTCCAAATACCATCTTGCCTCCACCTGCTTCATGCATCAAAAGCTCTATCTCAGTTCACCCTGGGTTACAGCAGTAGAGGCTTCTTTTAATGGAAAACTGAGTTGCCTCATAAGAGGAATTTATAATCCTTCCATCTAAATACAAATAGAAGTAAATCAATAAGAAAATATCCTGAATGTAATTAAAAAAGGGAGTGAGGGCAACAGAAGAATAGAGGAGAATTTAAAGTTACATTGGGAGCTGCTTCTATATCAGACTCATGCAAGTTTCCACGGGGAAATGTTACTCAGCATTTGTATGCAGGAACACAGACATTGCTCTAATATCCAAATTCATGCTTCTGGAACTCAGACAATCACAGAAAACGCCTCTATTACTACTGAAGCAGCCAGCCTTGAAGCAGATGGCTTCAAGGAAAAGACACATGCCCATACACCCCCTCCTTCTTGTGAATGCCCATCTCTTCTCCATCACAGGATATACCTGTCAGTTGTGGTTTAGATTTTTGTTTTTTCCTTGGAGTTCAGTGGAGGTGATAGTTTTCCTCTTACAAAGGAAGATACCTTATTGCTACTTTATTATATGTTCTTGTGATGTTGTGAGAAGTTTATGAATTTGTGGAGCAAGGTATTTTTGTAGGTCAACAAATACAACTGTAAAAAATATTTAAGCTTTTGAACAAGCAAACCCTTCATCAGTTCTCATTACCTAGTAAAATATTTAACTGCAGTTGAGACTCCAACTGCATCCTGCTTGCTTTAAATAAAAAGTGGATTAAGAAATGGACATACGCTATCTGTAATTTTTTTTCACCCTATTAACATCTTTTCTCCATCAACAAAAGGAAAGCAATGCTTTCTTTAAATCTGTTTCAATTTGAAGTGCTGCTGGAGTACCTCTACTTCCCAAACCTTCTGTAGGCCAGGGCCCCTTCTTCAAATTTAATTGCCCATGATGAACTGTAAGCACACAGGAGTGATTTGTGATGAAATATGAACTCCCTCTGTAAAGAGTAGTGACCAGGCTGCTCTACAAGGATTCTAGTCCAAGAAGCGATCTATTTAACAGGTAAGAAGGGAGTTGGATATTCTAAGTGTGGCAGCTAAAAGGCATCATTCACAAGCAAAAGTTGAAGGGTTGTGTAGGGGGGGGGGTTGGAGGGGTGAGTCGGGTATTATTTGTACGTTTGTCTATTTGTCTATTAAAAATCTTAGGCTGATTTTATTAGGAAGAAGGGGGAGTGGGCCATCACAAACAATGGCTTGTTTCTTCCTTTGCCAAAAAACATAACACTTCTAGATCTGACTACAGAAGTTGTGATAAATGAGTTTTGGTTTCAGGTGTTTGTTGTATTCAGATATGTTACATGGGGTGTTCTGTAAAGGGTATGGTAGGCAGCAAATGCTTTCATTAGTTAATCTGAGTGCTGTCCAATTGTCTCCTTCTTGTGTTATGAGTGGGAGTAAACACGGAGTCTTTCAAGCCCCTTTTCTTATTCTGTAGTCCTTATGGATTCCACAGATTTTGCAGGAAAAGGAAGAATGCTTCCTCCCTTATTTCTCCTCCGATCTCCTGTTTAAGATGTACAGTACTGAGATAGGATTGTGTGAACATGACATTCTGGATAAGTATTTAAAGCTGCTTTTGTAATATTTAAAATGTTTTTAGCTGTTTCAGCCAGATTGGGTTGAGTATTTTCTTTCTGCTAAAACAACGGGAATAAAAGTTTTTCCACTGTTGCCTTTTCTTAGTATCCAAGGATGTATTCATTTATTTTATTTATTTGGATTGCAGTAGCTGAAGCTTCTCTCTCAAGGGAGCTTTCAATCTCAGATGAAGACAGAGAGGCAACAGGGTGATCCAGCAGACAGGAGAATCACAAGTTAGCAGTGTGGTATTTATGATCAGTGCGATAGCCATGACTGCAACACATCAGCTAATTGGGCAGTAGGGAGCAGTTCATATTTTCTTCCAAAGTGCAAACACTTGCATGTGTCAGCTCTGAGCCCCTGCTACCATTTTACCCAACTCTGATGGTCCCCTGGAGTTGAGCTGCTCTGACTGTGGTCCCAGCTAAATTATGTGATGGTACATAATGCTGGCCCATGCATTAACCCATACTCAAAGCAATTACTAACTCTACTTGAGAGGCTAAACTGCTGATGAAGGAATTTTTACATATACTCTTTCTTGTGTTCTTGTTTATTAACCCTATCTTGGTGCAGAAAGGAATAAAACCCCTTAGCTTGGTTTCAAGCTGCCTTACTTCATGCACTGCTTTTTCATTCAGTTCTATTTGAATTACCAAAGGGCTTTAAGGTGTTTCCTCCCATGAACTTGCCTCTTAAGCCTCCCACAGTCTTCAGAGACCCTCAGTGTTTTTCAGTGTACTTCTAACATCTATTGCCTTTGCAAAGTTTCACAGCTGACACTGATTCCTGTGCCCCAGGTTGGTGTGTGGCACGTGGAGCTGACTTCAGATAGGGCTGCTCTGTAGGTGTGAAAAGGTGAAGGCAATGTCAAATGCCATGTTTCCCCTTTGGGAACCGGGGCTTAATCAGCTTGCTCCAAATGCAGCGGCCTCTAAAGACTGGTGAGTAAGAAGTAGGGATCAGGAGATTCAATAAGCCTGACTAAAATTTCCATATCATCCTCTGTGAAACCAACTAAACCTGAAATAGGTCATGGCGCAGCCAGAGCTTTCTTAAGAGTGTTTTTATCCCAGTGCCAATACATTATTTAGACCGCATTGCTTAGAATGGCAATTTCTGATTTGTGCCACAACCTCTTGCTTGGTACTGGTCAGGCTCCACTGGGCATTGTAGTTTTTCTCGAGTTTGCTGTATTGAAATGCAGTCTCCCAGCAGCCGCTATGACCAGCTGACATGTCCCCACGGTGTTGTCAAATTTGATTACATTTATAATTTCCCATTTTTTTGCTGACAAATATGCATCTAAGATGCATGTTATTTTCTGGATGATTGTATGCAGGCGTAAAATTAATGGGCCTGATTTTCAAAGTAGTAATGATTCCCATTATTGCATTTTATTTGGCATTTTTAACAATTCTGCAAACTGTAAAAATCCTGTGCTGATGAGGAGAAATCCTGTGGTGATGGGTTTTTTGTATCTGCAGTCAGCCACCAGGGCATGGAGGGAAGGAACCAGCTGTGTGTATAAGCATATCCTGGACCTCTCTTAGACTTGGAAACCAGGGTACCCAAAATTTTGACATCTCCACTGTTGCTTTTTGTTACGATGTATAATAACATAGCTTGATGACGGCTAGTTTTCTCAGGCTATGGGAGCCACCTGTGAAAATCGTTGTGGTTGTGAGCTGTTTGGTGCAGTTCACTCAAGAGCTAATGGGGAACTGCAGCGGGTGACCACAGTGTGAGATGAGAGTTGTTCCTCAAGGCTTCCATCACCCTGTGTTGCAATTAGCATAGACCTTCAGCAACATCCCAGAATAATGCAGTTCTTAATTTCCAGTACTCTTGATGACTAGTTGTTTCTCCACAGTGGGTGATCCAGTTTACCCTGGCTCAGCACAGCCTGGCTCTCAGTCATAGATGCCATAGATGTCATCTTGGCATTGGAGCCACACTTGAACTATTTGGAAGATGCACAGTAGCTGCATGTTGGCCCACTTCTGAGCTAGCTGCTGCCAAATGAAGATCATGGCCATTTGTTTTATAATGTGATCTAAACAAGTCTTTCATTGTGGAAATCAGGAAATGTAAACACGGGATTCTTTGGGTCTGCTTGGGCTGTGTGTGGCTGAATATGAAGATTCACCATAATTAAGAAAATATATATTTAAAGAGTTGAACAGAATGAACCATAGGTTTAGCCCTCCTCAAATGTCCCAGGTAGTGTCCAGAGGGCACATCCTTTGCAGTTCAAACTAGAAAGAGATGCTGTCATTGCAACAAAGGTATAATGTAAGTTAAAATTGTTTTAAATGTATGCTTTGGGAACCACTAATGAAAATTAATAGGCTTATCTTCAATTCAGGGCTATGTTTCAGAGTTAGGTAAACTCAGTAATGGTAATAAAAATAAGACTTCACCCTTTAATTCTTTATTTCATTCTTTAAGTGTAAGACTAATTTCTGGTGAAAAGTTTCATTTCTTTTCTTCCTCGTGCTTCCCTAGTCCTGTTATATCCCAGAGGATTTTCCTACAAGGGAATAGTAATGTTCACAGCTTTGCTTTCTGATAATTCCTTGCTTTAACAATTAATCATGTTAATGTTTCCTCAGAGATGGTGGAGAGCAAGGAGGACAATGCAAAATGATATGAAAAGTAGTAACCCAGTAAATGAGAGTTTAAAAGCATGTGTGTGTCTTGGGATGCTGTGTGGATTGAAGTCCCACCTTTGCTTATTAAGATGTCTTATTCATCTTGTTTCGTGGACCTCATTTGTCTTTCGTGAACCAGCCTTCTGGCTGGTCCATTTGTTGTGTCTCTTAATTGCTTCATCAACAACCTTTCTGTAGGGGTGGGATGTCGTCAGACTGGGGACCTTTTGGATTTATTAATTTTTCTTTGCCAAAAAAGCTCTGAGACTAATTGCCAAGACTTCCCAGAAGATATTAGTTTACAAATTTTAATGACACTTATGATTTATTAATGTGTTTCCCCCTGCATCTGCTCATCCCTGTTCCTTGGTGGAATTCCTGCTGAATTGGAGAGAATGAATAAAAAGAGAACTCCAGACTGTGATGGTGTTTTAGCTAGTCTGTTAATTCAAAAAATACAAACATATTCAGAATGCTTTATTCTCATCTGTGAATCTCTGAAGATGGAGGTTAGTCTTGGCTTTGGCTGTGTTCTGCCCCAGAATCTCGATTTGGTGAGGGCATTCTGTGGTGGTCTCACAAAGTTTCACATTTATGTGTGCACGTAACTCACTGCTCCAAATGTGCTGCACACCCCCTCTCTGTGCTTCATTCACACATCTTCTGCAGCTTGAAAGTGGAGTTGCTTTGCTGAAGTTGTTGACCTTCAAACATGTGGCTGTGGAAGGACAGGACTGGTCACTGACAGTAGATGCTGCAGATATGTCTGTCCGAGGAATGTGCTTGTTGAATGGGTCTAGAGAGGTCAAGTGATTGCACGTGTGTTTCCATCTCGTTGATAACTGAGTTACTGGGATGCTCCTGTGAACATTTAATTTCATTTTAATAATAACAATGGGAATTTTTTGTTACATTTTATTTTCTGGCTGGAGACGGAAGCAAGGAAAAAGGCAATTTCTCAAATTCCTAACTTTTGGAGGTAGTATTCTTGGGATAAAGGTGGAAAAAACATGCTGTATTTTGTTTTAATTTTCCATGATGCATGTAGGAGCACCAGTCATCCCTCTTTTCCTCTCTCCCTCATAACTCTTGAATTATTTATACTCTGAAAAAGAGCTCCAACAGAAGAGACTGAGAATCTCTCCAGGGAGAGACTGATTCTAATCTTATGTGTGGAAGATCCAAGTTCAAGCCCTTTCTCTGAATAAGTATAAAGGGAAGTGCTTTTTTATTCCTCAAGTAATTAAATTGTGTAAGTCATTGCTACAGGATGTTGTGAGGCAGAAATAATAAAAGCGTAAATGGATTTCAAAAGGAGATTCAGTGAATTAATGGAGGATATTTCTTCTGGTGGCTGTAAAATGTGATAGTGTGGCAGTAGCCTATGGCTTATATTAATTATTTTATGATATAATGTTGAAGGAAGAGACAAGTCTACAGCTTTTGGATCAGAGTTGCAAAAATGTCTTCTATTTTTTGTTACCTGTTCATCAGCAATGAGCTATTCATGCTTTGGGTATCATAATGTAGTAACTGTGGTTGTGTTGCAGACATGATATGCCACAGTATTTTAGTGGTTTTGGGATTTGGAGATCTCTAAGTCAAGAGAACTGTGGGACAGACCATGGGAAGAAATCATACTTTCTTTTGTCTCTTCCATGTACTTTCCCCAGAATATTCTGTGTTAGATTAGCAGGTAATACAAATTTTTGATGTGTTTCCTGTGGCTGTCTTACTCAAGGGATTTGAGTCTTCTGCATTACAGGGGTGAGCTCTCCCTTTTTCAACTAGTATCTGTTTTGGATGCTGTCACATTTTCTGAGTTATTTTTAAAAGTACTCTTTGAAACTGTGGTTTAAAAAAACCCAAACCAAACCAACAAAAAATATCTTTTGCACTACCTATTTAATTTTTGAGCCAGTCTTCTTAGCCACTCAACTGGGTCAACAGAAACAAACCTGTCCAGTTCTCTAGTCATTCCATTCCGGAAAAATACATGACAAAATGGAAAATGTAGGGAATTTAATGCCACAAGATATGAAGATATTTCTGGTGTTGGTATAATCATGGGGATCTCAGTGTGAATTAATGCAATTTGTTGCAGAGAAAAATTATGTGTTCTAGGGAGCTGGAAGAATATGCTTGTCCCTGTTTTCTCAGCTTATATATGCTATATTTAATATAATTTTTCCATACTTGTTGGTGAATTTTTCTCTGATTATGAGCTCCTCAAGAAGAGAGGCATGCTATCTCCTCAGAAATTAATCTTGGAGCTCTTGTCATGTTCTTGGGCACTTAGTCCTGGGAATGTGGTGGAGAAGATCAGAGAAAGCTTTGCCAAAAACAAATGTGTTTTTGAAGCCTTACCAATCCTATGGAGTCATCTTGTCGGGGTTGGCAGGTAAAGTGTATTTGTACTGCTTTGCTTACTTGTTTAGAAAGTAGCAAGACAGCATTCAGGAGGGAGTTTGTAGCCAAGAACCTGCTGTTGCAGGTCCTGTGGGTGTTGTGACTTTTGCTGCATCAGCAGAGCTGCACCTGTTAACAGGAATTGGCTATTCCATCTCTTCTTTGTAATTTGGAGCAGCAATTCCATTGCTCTCATTAGAGAGCTGCTCCTTTTGTTGAGTTATCTCATCTTACATTCTAATTAGATTTGGATGCCGTGTGCAAAACTTTTTGCAGGAAGCCACACTTAGAGATGAATTTGTTTTGGCTTTACTAATGTCTTTTTCTGATCGCTCTTTACTGTACAGAGGAGTTTTGTTGGCACAGATTAATAGCGGATGCATTCAGTGTGAATATGTGCCAATATTAATGAAAAACCACACATTAAATTAACTTATAAATATGCAAATAGATAATTGCCAAATAAAACTTTCTTAATAAATTACGTAAGAACTTCCATACTAGATCTGCTCTGGTAGGATTGGGAAAACATGAAAAGAAATGCCCCAAAAAGAGCATGGTAAAAATCTTATAAAATTATATGGTGTGGATAGGGTCTCTGCTAAAGCAAGTGGGTAGAGCATCTCTCATAAGAGTAAAGTCTGAGAGAGCTTTTTAGCCTGGTGTGGAAGTTCTTATCAGTGTGTGCAAATACCTGAAAGCAATGGGTGAAGAAGATGGAGCCACACTCTTTTCAGTGTCTGCTCAGTGACAGAACAAGAGACAATGCCTGGGCACAAACTGAAACTCAGGATGTTCCCTCTGGCTATAAGGGATAACCTTTTTTACTGTCTAGGTGACTGAGCAGTGGCACAGGATGCCCAAGGAGGTTATAAATTCTTCATCTTTGGACATACTCAAAAGCCATTTGGACTGATCCTGGGCAACTGTCTCTAGGTGGCCCTGCTTGAGGATGGAGTGGGATCAGATGAGCTCCAGAGTTTCTTTCCAACCTCAACAATTTTAATTTTAATTCCATAAAGAGTAAAGGAACGTTAGAGAAAAGTTTAAAGCAAGTAGAAGAATTTGGTTCTTAGGACACTATATACTTAAAATGTGGATCTCCTTGCTGGAGCACATCTTTACCCATGTAAACAGGTAAAGTTCGCATGGGTTCACGTGGAGTTTAGATGAGTTCCTAGAACCAGAATCTGTCGCAGGTTCACAGGTTATTCTGAGTTGGAAGGGACCCACAGGATCATCTAGTCCAACTCCCAAGCGGACGCCCACCCAGGGATCTGGCCCACAAGCATGGAATCATGGGCACCATGCCAGGGTTTATAGTACATGAAACGACTTCATCTGTGGCTCAGAAGATGTCTCACTGGCCACAAGATCAGTTCGGCAGAGAGAAATACTGCCACATACTCTCCAGGCAGTCAGGCCTGGGTAAGGAGCCACCAAGTTCTTGCACTGAACAGTTTCCATGTTGATGTCACCTCATGCTTGCTGCAGGATGCAATGCCCCTACCCACACTAAAACTAGGCTTTACATCTACTTGTATGATTTGTTTCTCTTTGAGCTGTTCTTTCTCTTCCCATCTCCTTCCTCCCTTGGCTTTTCCGTTCTTTCCAATTAGGCTTCAGACCAGGTTATAAATCTTTGATGCTTTGATGCTTGTAGAATTTAGTACTTTACCATGGGTTGTGCCTGTTTATATTGGTGTTTTATTACATTGTGGTGGTTTTGTTTTTGTTGTTGCTGGCTTTTGAGTTTTTTCCCCCCGTGCACTGTCATTTAGAATGGCTATAAATAATGTGAAGGATGGAGAAACATTGTTAAAAAAGGTGCAAGAAATCTTTCTATATTTCTCTTAGTCTAATCTGCCTCTCTCATTATCTTTGTGGTGTATTCATTAGGTTTCCAACGTGGTTAATAAGTGACTGTATCAAGAGGTCACTTCTCCAAATAATATTTATGAAGGGATACATTCCCCCAGGCTGGAAAGCAGCCTTTGAGTTATTTACTTACCGCATGTTCTTCATCTGTAAAATCTGTCAGCCAATTTTTTTCCAATGTATGCCTCACCAAGTGAAAAGGAAAGTTCCTGCAAACTACTAGATCATGGGAAGCTAGTGCATTTTTACATGTAGAATTTCTGCTAAAGGGTTAGGGAGGCCTTTCTGTGACCAGATTGTTAGAGCTCATTTCTGGGTCTTTAAGGCCAGTTACTTTAGAAAATGTGCTCCATAAATATTAGTAGTTGCTTATATCCAGTTATCCCTGAAGCTTGCTGTCCAGAAGTTGGAATCTAACAGCAGATGTCCTACGGGTCTGGTCAGGGGTGGAAATGTAGTGACGCATTGGAATAGTTGAAGGATATTAACCCATGACAAATCTAAGAATGCTGTATGGCATCTGTAACAAGACAGTTACATGTTATTTTATGGCTTTTTTTAGTCTAGCTTGAGGGATCACAGAAAAACTGTTGACCTTGAAGTACCTCAGACACAGGTCTCTGTAAAGTCAATATGTGGGGGGTGCCTTGTCCTTTCTTTGGGTTACTTGCACGTGTAAGTGTGGCTGAGGAAACTGAGGCAGCAAGATCATCTATCAAAATGTAAGGTTTCAGGTATAATGCTATATTGCCATGGAGTAGTTAAGCTACGGAGTAAGCAGTAGACCATGGTACATCATTCAGTGTGCCTCTAGGAAAATGGAGAGTAAATGTCCCATAGAAGATTAAAATCCTATTGGTTCTATTATCTGTAACCAATAAAGGTAAAAGGGATGTCTGTGAGGAGTCCAGAGCTAATACAGCACATTTAGCTTTGTATCCACAAGTGTGTGTTTTCTATCTTGTACAAGGCACAGGAAACAAAGCAAGAAGAGCTTTGGGGTTGGTTTGGTTTTTTGTTGTTGGTTGTTTTTTTTTTTTCCTTCTCCTTTCTCAAAGAACATATGGCAGAGGAGAGTGTGGTGGGCCATTTGCCTTTCCTGAGGACTTGAAGAGTGGTCTGCACATATCTAAGCGTAGGGGCTGAGCGGTGTTAGTCATACTGCCTGAAAAGGTTGTGTAAGTTTGTTTTCCTGTGGCATTTTAACAGTCATGGGCACAAGTCTGGCAATGTAACAGAACATGCCTCTGTTACAGTGGTGAGAAATTTATGAGAAGCCTTTATTCCCTCTTTGGAAGTGCTCCTTTTGAATAGTGACAATGCACGTGGTTTGTCTGGGGAACAAGTGAGGGTGAAGTTAAGCAGGCTGTGGTCTAAGAGTTGTTTAGCTGTATCTGATCCAAGCAAGGAGCATGTTGTTGTTCACCATGAAATATCCTCTGCTGGATAACATATCAAAAGACTCAAGAGTTGTGATTGCAGACACGGGAGTGGTGCTTTTCCTTGGTGTGCAATAGCAAATTTGTTCCTCTCATGTCTGTCTGGTTCCAGAGCATCACTGGACATGGCTCTTTGCAAACATGCACACCTGGAAAATTTGGCAATTGGTTTGGCACCTATACTGCTAGAAAGCTTCTGAGGCATCCTTGGCAGTGGCACTATTGGGGAGCTCAGGTCTTGTGGAAAAGTGGGTTCTTGAATTCATTAGTACAGATGTTCCACCTTCCTATTGTTACAATTTCTGTATGACTTGAAGAAAGCAAAGGTAGAATCCTTTGTTCCTAGGACTCCTTTCTTGCTCTTTCTCTCAGCTTCCTTGGTCACTCTGTTGCCTCTCATCCTCTGTGACAAAATACATTACAAATGCTGCAGTATGCAGCTGTGTTGGAAACTCTTATCTTAAAAAATGACATTCGTAAAGGTTAATAATTGGAATGAGCTCTGGCAGTTAGTAATTAGCACTGTTATGCAATCAGCTCGCGTTCTGGCAGCATTACGCATACTTAATCAGTCAATTGTCATTGATCTTTGAAAGTGGTGCTCTAAAGTTGGCATAAGGTGTTTCTGTGAGGGGAGAGAGGGAATTCGATGCTACTACAGTGGTAAGGGGGCTGGGAATATGTGGTTTGAGGAACCAGTGTTGTGTACCTGATTGTGGTGCATGGATTGGAGTTAAAATCAGATAGCATAGACTCACCTTCAAACAGGCATAACTAGGTCCTATCACTGCCATTTCAAACTGTAGGGGTGTCCAGAGACAGATAGAGATGGCTTGGGGAAAAATGGATTTAATAACTTCAATGAATTTCAGTTAATGTGATGACTTACAAGCTTTTTAAAGAACAGCTGGAGCGTAAGGTGTTATTTAACTCAGGTTTGTTTTTCTTCAAGGTAAGGAAGTTGTAAACAAGATGGGGAGGCACCAAAGGATTTTAAATTCTAAAGGATTTCCCTTTAGAAGTATTGCATAAAGAGAGCTTAATCTCATGAATCTAAATATTATGATTGCTTGGCGTTCTCTCACACACTCTTGAGTTGTGGAGCCTTTGCTGTTTGTGCTGGCTCAGAGCACAAAGGGAGCAGGCCTGGCTGCTGCTCAGAATGGTTGTGGTTTTCTAGTCAGTGTTTGTCTCTTCCCAACTTGAGTGTGGGCAGCACAGGCATCTCTTCTAAAACCATCTGTTGTTTGTTCCTGGTCAGGAAGGTGTAAAGTGATGTGTGGCCCTCAAAAGCTGTCGACCAGTATGAAGGAGATTTTCCAGATCTCTGTGTGGAAAATGAATGTATGGAGTGGAGAGCTGATGTGCTGGTCTCTGGTCTTTGTTACTTCCCTTCTGTACTTCCGTGTTTTGACTGTGTAAGATATGGTCTGCAATATGAGCAAATTCACAAGGAATTGCATATACCTGGATAGAATGGGAAAGCATGTTAGAATGTAAGGGGAATTGAGGATACTGTGAAAGTAAAGAAACTTGTGTAGGTGAGAGGGCCAGTAAAAACATGAGTTGTACTTGATTCACCTTTGGAGTTTGGCTCAGGCCCTTTGTCTGTTTAGGAGAGAAAATGCATTGTCGTGATTATATTGGAATGCATTTTCAACCTTTCTCTCTCTCCTGCTGCTTATTGTCTGAAACTTGCCATGGTGGGAAAAGGATTCAGAAAAAAAAACCTGGTTAGAATCTTACAGGCTGGATGTTTCCTGAAAACTGTTTTGTTTTTGTGTAACAGAAATCTGAGAATACACTTTGGGGCTGATTCAAGTCAGAACATTGATTTCTTTCTGTATGTCTGAACTTTCTCCTCTGCTCTTGGCAGAAGTGTGCAAGGCATCTTGGGAGTAAGGACAGAAAGAAAACATCATAGAAGGTCAGCTCTTGTTCCAACTTTTGCAAAAAGTTTGCCCAGTGCCAAGGGATTTGTCTAAAACCTACTTGATCATACATCTGATTCCAGAAACAGTAGAAAGTGAGTGCAAGAACAAACAATCCAGACCCCTAAAATTTCCCTGCCCACTGTTGAATTCATCTGAGCTGCAAATGCTTCTCGTATGGGTAAAGGAAGCTTGGTAGAAGAAATGTGAAAAATCTGAGCGTGGCTACAGATTGTACAATTTAACCTAGAGAGAGAAAATATGTAGAAGAACCTAATTTACATGTAGGTCATTAACGTAGGATACAAATTTTGGGGAGGAGGGGGGGTGACTAGATGACTTTTAAAAGGTCACCTCCAACCCAAACCACTCTATGATTCTAAGGAAGTCAGTGTTTCCAGGCAGTTTTCCAGACTCTGGGTCAGATCTTGTGAAAATAATGAAGGGAAACATGTCTTCCTATATCAGGTACTTAGGCTGAGAAACTCCCCATAGCAAATCCTGGGTTAGCCCTGTGGAAATCTGTGCCTTGGGAGAAGCTGGTAAGAGCTGCTGCCTGGGCTGGCAGTCAGGGCAGAGCTGTGGCTCATGGGTGCAGATGTGCAGATGCTGTGCTGCAGGGCTCAGGCAAGGATTTCCTATCAAAGCCTCCAATTAGGCATAACCTGTGTGGGTACTTTTGGAGGTGATTAATTAAAAATGTGCAAGACTCAGGACTCAGAACTGATAAATACCTCTGGGGTTCTGCTGTATGATAAATTACATCACCTATGAGGTGTGCCTTGGTATGGCAACAAATACTGTGGTAACATCTGTAAGTTGAGCTAATTTTCAGAAGGACGTGCCAGGCTACAGGAGCTCAGTTAAGGAAAAAACAGTTGGATACTTTATTCTTACAGCAATCCCATAAGTATGCAAATACAGTGATCCTCCGCATAGACACGGTCCGTAATTTGCGGGATCCCATACTCGCTGTTGATTTTCCAGTGAGTTGTGGGACCTGGCGTGTGCGCAGAACCTACTGTGACCTCAGTCTGATCGGCCGCCAGCCCTGCCGCTCATGCGGCTCGTGGGGCCAGCCCCGTCCCTGCTCCCCGCCACCCCGCTCGCAGGGCTCACGGCGCCCCCCCGCCTCAATCCCGTCCCTGTC
>WEKX01022510.1:0-10847 GCA_013390025.1 Pitta sordida
ACTATGAGAAAGATGATTTCCAGTCTCTTACACTCAGGAAGCCCCGGGTCCTCAGCCTCCCACAGAAGCCCTGGGCAGGGACAAGGAATGGGCAGGACAAGGGGGAGGTGATCTGGCTGTGGGGGGTGTTTAACTGCGTTTAACCCAGTCAGCCCTGAGCACCCAGCAGCTCTTCTCTACATCCACTGTCCCAGAGGGATGGGGGAGAATGAGAGAGATCCTGTTGGGCTGAGGTAAATTTGAGCAGGAGAAGGGCAAAAGAGAAAACCCCGGAGCTCGTGGAGGTGCTGCCCTCCCAGAGACACCCACAGCCCAGGCTTCTCAATTGTCTTTACACAGAACTACATAGAATCTTCTGCTTTGGAAGGGAACCACAAGGATCATTGAGTCCAACTATTAAACAGCACCACAGCCTTCCTGGCAGGAATCGAACCCTTGGTCTCCAGTGTGAGGGACGGGACCACTCACCACTGTGCCAGAGTGGATTTTTTATTATTCTCCAGTGACATCACTGGTGCCGCTCACCCCTTTTGCAGCACGAGCACCGAGAGCAAGGGGGCCTGGCAGCATCCACAGGGTTGCAGTCAATGTAGATACTGGAATTGAGAGCAGCCTCAGAAGGTTTGTGCAGGACTCCCAGCTGAGGGAAGCAATAACTGCACGTGGGGGGAAGGGTTTCAGTCCTGAGGGATCTTGGCAGATTTGAGGAATGGTCCCATGTGGAACTCAGGAACTTTCACAAGTCGAAGTGCAAGATCCTTCAACTCCTGTAGGACAATCTTGAAGATCAACAGAGACTGTTGTGTGCATGGATTGATGGATGAATGGATAGATGATGGGATGGATGGATGGATGGATGGATGGATGGATGGATGGATGGATGGAGAGCAGCCCAGCGGAGAAGTATTTGGAGATGGTAGAGGTAAAAAACATTTACAGAAGTCAGCAATGTGCTCTTGCAGCCCAGAAATTTAACCATGTCCTGGGCTTCACAAACACAAATATGGCCAGTAAGTCAAGGATGGGGATTCTGCTTTGCTGGTCTGCTCTTGCTAGACCCCACTTGCAGTTTTTTGTCAAGTCTGGGGTCCCCAGTCTAAATAGACACTGACCTGTTGGAACATCTCCACAGCAGGGGGGCAAAAACACTGACATGGATGTTTAACCCCTTCTATGGAGAAGGGCTGAGGCAGGGCAGGTTTTTCAGGCAGTGAAGGAAATGCATAAGGAGATGGGAGAGAGAAGTTTTCTCAAAGCTTGCAGTGATTGGAAAACGAGAAACATTGAAATATGGTAAATATAGATGGGACATAGTGAAGAAATTGATGATCATGAGTCTGGTGATGCACTGGAAAAAGTTGCCTAGAGACTGATGGTGTGTCCCATGTCAGGAAGTGTTTCAAGGTCAGGATTGAAGGATTTTTGTGTAACACCTTGTTGTGACAGACATCCCTGCCCATGGCAGGAGGGTTGGACTAGATATTTATTGGCCTCTAATGAACAAAACCCTAAAATAAATCTATGATGATGTAGGTCTATGAGAAGTCAACCACTGCACTGGGTCTATCCCTTTGAGTATCCTGTCCTTGGGAAGGACTCTCCTGGAGCCTAATGGATCCTGTGTTTGGTCAGTAACACATTCACTGCTGAGAACTTGTTCCACAGAGTTGAGCTTAGGGAAGAAAAGGGAAAGATGTGCAACCCAAGTGGCTGGTTGTCACTGGACTGTGGAGGGGAATTTTACTCTTTTCTAGATGTCCTGGTTCTGGCCATGACAGAGTTAATATTTTGTTTTTGCAGTAGCTGAGNTCTGGGCTGCATCAAAATCCGTGAGGGCAGAAGGGCCAGGGAGGAGATTGTGCCCCTCTGCTCTGCCCTGCTGAGACGCGACCTGCAGGGCTGCCTCCAGCTCTGGGATCCCCAGCACAGGCAGGACTCCTGTTGTAGTAAGTCCAGAGTAGGGCACAAAGCTGCTCAGAGGGATGGAGCACCTCCACTGTGAGGAAAGCCTGAGAGGCTTGGGATTGTTCAGCCTGGAGAAGAGAAGATTTAGGATGACCGAACTGTGGCCTTCTGGTACCTGGAGAGACCCACAAGAAACATGGAGAGGGAATTTTTAGAAGAGCCTGGAGTGACAGGACAAGGGGAAATGGCCTTAAGGTGAAAGAATGTAGATTTATGTTGGATATTAAGAAGAAAGTCCTTATTACCAGGTTGATGAGGCACTAACACAAGTTGCCCAGAGGAACTGTGGGTCCCCATCCCTGGAGTGTCCAAGGTCAGGCTGAATGAGGCTTTGACCAAGGTGATCTACTGCAATTTGTCCCTGCCCATGGAAGAGAGGTGGAATGAGATGATCTCTAAGGTCCCCTTTTATCCAAAACCATTCCATGATTCTGTCATTCTTTTCAGACCCAAACAGGCAGAGAAATCCACAAAACAGAGGGTCACTCAATGCATGACTGAGCTCACTCAGTGCCAGCCTGTGCTGACAACCAGGGCAAAACCATCCCCCAAAACCCCTTCCCAGAAACACCCTGGGCCAACCTCTCTGCCCTGGGAGAGGGTCTGCAGGGAAAGGACAACACAGAGGCATGGGCTGGGATGCAGCAGAATTTAATGAGTGAAAAGAGGGAGAAGAGGTGGATCCAAGTGGAGATCCCTGTGCAGGGAGCAGCTTTAGCAGGGGAGGCAAGTCCTGCCACAGGAGCCGATGCCAAGGCCCGAGAGGCCAAAGCCCCCGGAGTTGATGGGCACTCCCTGAGAGCTGAGGATGCTGCCAACGGCAGCGGAGGTGGAGGATCCCACGGCGGTGTTCTGAGGGAAGGAGCTGAGGATGGGGCCGGGCAGGGTCACCACCACGGGGGAGGGCTGGATGACGACGGTGGAGTCCTGGCACTGCCTGACACAGGGCTCATTGCAGCTGTTGGCCAGCGGGGTCGGGCCGCAGGGCTGGCAGGGACGGCACGGGCTGTAGCAGGACATGTCTTGGGGCTGGAGATGCACCTGGGACACAGGGCAGGGGAAACAGAGGGTGAGGGGTGTTTAAGTTCAGCCTGTCTCCGCACCATGACACGGAGCCTTCCCCTCAGATCACAAAACCTCCCCCAGGATCCACCTTGCCGGCCAACTTGATCCCCACCCAGCACAGCTCAGGAGACATTGGAGCCAAGTCCCAGAATCCCTCCATAGCACAACTTCTGCCCCCCTTCATCTCCAATGACAGACAATCTCCAGAAACCATATCGAGCAAAGTGGCTGGAATGTGCTCAGAAATCCCAGAGTAGGGAGTGGAGGAGGAAGACAAGGAGAGACACAAGCTAAAGCTTCCAACTCTCCTTATGTACAATTCTCTGTCCCATAATATGTTGTCCAGTGACAGTGTAGGACAAAGTGTCAGGTACATTGTGAGATGTTCAAAAGGAGGGAGAGAAGGAAGAGAAAGGACTGCAAGCTCACCCTGTTCCCAATGAGATGGATATGATGGAGTGGATGAGAGAGTGAGGAGAAGGGCCAACTTTTATACAGCTCCTGCCCTACCCCAGGCCCACAGTCACTGCATGAGGGCAGTAATTTTCTAACAGACTCATCTCTAAAGAAAAATATTCCACCTAATGCCACAGGTGGTGTTTTACTTTCTGTCACTGCTGCCATTTAATTTCCTTATTTCTGACTTGACCATTAGGTCAAAGAGCATCTTTTGAAGTAGTGGGATGAGAGGCCTGAGGATTTCCTCAGCAGGACCATGTCAGCACAGGCAGAAGATGTCCCCGTGTGCTGGAGGGGTCTGTGCAGGCAGAGGATGTGGGTGTGGAGAAATGGTGAGTTTTTTTACAAACCCATGTAAGGAAACATAGGCATGTCTTCCCACCAATGCAATCATCTCCTGAGTACCCCCTGTCTTGCATCCCTCTCCCTCCATCCTGCCTCCCTGCCCAGGCTGGGGCTGACTGGGATTTGCCTCTCTAGGCAGGCAGGTTACAATGCTGGTTTAAAATGGCTGTGCTCAAGAAGATCTGTCTGGGAATACATTTCCTGGTTTATTTGGCACAATTGTCTCCCCTCATTGCAGTCTCTGTGTGTCCCTAACAGTGCTGTCACAGCAGGTTTGTGAAATGATAACATTGTCCTCTAAAAACTCAAGTCCTCAACAAGTCCTTTGGACTCCAGTTTTTCTACTCTCACACCCTGAGCGATGTTGACTCTTTACTTCTTCTTCCTCCCCCTCTCCTCACTCCACCAGGCACTTTGGCTGCACACTTTGCACCCTGACCTGCAAGACACACAAGCACAGGCCACTTTTCCAATCTACTCCCTCAGAACTGAGAACACCCCTGACTTGTGGCAGAGCTGACAAGCAGGTGGGGCTCAGGGCAATGGCTTTTGGGGCTGTCTGGAGCTCTGGGTCTGGGCACAGAGTCCTCAAAGATGGTTTTCCCAGGAAAGGAATGAAGCTGCCCATGGGATTGAAGCCTGGCAGGACCCTGCAGTGCCATGTGCCTGGGGATGCTCAGGGAGGGGACGTGCTCAGAAGGGCCCTGGGTACAAACCCAGCTCTCAGTCTGCACCAGGGAGCAATGCACTTCCCTGCCCTGCAGACATGGAGGGACGCGACCCAGGAGGGCCTGGGGATGCCTTGAGTAGGCAAATTTCCAGGGATAGACTCACAGACTCTCCTGATCCATGGTGAGTCACATTCTAATTTTGGGTAGGCCCTGAGCCTCTCCTGGGGCACGGGGCCTTCAATTATGTGTTGATGTCCTTGTTATCTTCACAAGGAGTGTAAACATCTCTCTACAGCTCATGAGAAAGGCCTCATTGTAAAGCTTATGCTTGAAACTGTATAGTCAGGCTACAATTGCAGAAATAGAAGGAAAAACCTCCAGGCATCATGACGAGGAAAAGGGTTTTGCATTCTTTCATGCCCCATGTACACACGCCTTTAGCCAGTGTTCCTGCCTTTGAGAAATAAAATTTTCCCAAGTCCTTCGACTACCTGGTGTTTTGGGGATTACCTGAGTTATCTTCCTTTACAGAGGTGTTTTTAGAGGGAATTGTAAAAAAACTCACCATAATTCTCCACACCCACATCCTCTGCCTGCACAGACCCCTCCAGCACACGGGGACAACTTCTGCCTGTGCTGACATGGTCCTGCTGAGGAAATCCTCAGGCCTCTCATCCCACTACTTCAAAAGATGCTCTTTGACCTAATGGTCATGTCCGAAATGAGGACACAAAATGTCAGCAGTGACAGAAACTCAAACAACACCTCTGGCATTTGGTGGAATATTTTCTTTGGAGATGAGTCTGTTAGAAAATTACTGCCCTCGTGCAGTGACTGTGAGCCTGGGGCAGGGCAGGAGCAGTATAAAAGTTGGCCCTTCTCCTCACTCTCACATCCACTCCTTCACCTCCACCTCATTGGGAACAAGGTGAGTTCTCAGTCCTTTCTTGTCCTTCCCCTTATTCAGTTCATTCTCTTCTTCCTTCTCTTTCACTTCCACCTCATCCCTCTCCAGGATTTCCCGTCACATACCTGACTCCTTGTTCTCTGCTCTGTGTTGAGGCTGCTTCCCATGCAAGAGGGAACGTGCGGCAGGAAGAAAGGCTGGCCTGAGGTCTCTCCTGAGTTGTGGGCAAAGTGGGGTCCTCCCGGGCCTTGGTCATTCTTGGTGGGGCTCTTTGGGGCTGAGATAAAGGATCTCCCTCTTGATGATGTGACAGGCTGAACTTCACACATCCCTCAATGACTTGATTTTCCTTCCCCTGTGTCCCAGGTGCATCTCCAGCCCCAAGACATGTCCTGCTACAGCCCGTGCCGTCCCTGCCAGCCCTGCGGCCCGACCCCGCTGGCCAACAGCTGCAATGAGCCCTGTGTCAGGCAGTGCCAGGACTCCACCGTCGTCATCCAGCCCTCCCCTGTGGTGGTGACCCTGCCCGGCCCCATCCTCAGCTCCTTCCCTCAGAACACCGCCGTGGGATCCTCCACCTCTGCTGCCGTTGGCAGCATCCTCAGCTCTCAGGGAGTGCCCATCAACTCCGGGGGCTTTGGCCTCTCGGGCCTTGGCATCGGCTCCTGTGGCAGGACTTGCCTCCCCTGCTAAAGCTGCTCCCTGCACTGGGATCTCCACTTGGATCCACCCCTCTTCCCTATTTTCACATTAAATTCTGCTGCATCCCAGCCCATGCCTCTGTGTTGTCCGTTCCCCTGCAGATGCTCTCCTAGGATTCCCAAGGACAGAGTTGTTGCTCAGGGGTCGTTCTGGGTGGTAGTTTGGGGTGAAGGTGTTTCAGTGACTTTTAAGTCAAGACTGTTTGAATATGCTCCATCAGACTATTGCTGCTTTCTCACCTTCCTGATCCCTCTGGGGCTCGATCGAATAAATAATCGTCTTCTCTGACTCCAAGGACGATTTTCTCTCTCTTTGACCAAAGCATTCTCCTCTCCACCTAAGTCAAGTGCTCAGCCTCCTGCCCTGAACACCCTCCACTTGCTCAGGGTCATTCCTGCATTACAGCCTGTCCTCGACATGGGTGATGCTACCAGGGGAGTGCTGAGCAGAGCAGCAGCATCACCCCCATCCATCTCCTGGTTACACTCCTGCTCACACAGCCCCGACTGCTGGTAACAGTCCCTGGTGTCTGGGCGCGGTCGGGGCAGTCACTCCTGTTCTCAGGGGTGACTGCAGGAGCCTCTTTCCCTCGTCCTGTGTCCTGGTTTCAGCTGGGTACAGGTCACTTCTTCTCAGTAGCTGTTCCAGTGCTGTGTTTGGGATCCAGAATGACAAGGGTGTTGTTACCTTGCACATGGTTTGGTTTTTTTACTAAGTTGTGTTTGCTCGATGTCAACTACTTTTCTTCTCTGTTTAATCTGCCAGTGAGGAGGTTCCCAAACAAGTGGGAGGGAGCAGAGCATGGAAAGGGGGCCCCAATTGATAAAAGGGATAGTCTGCAATCTAGAATATTACATTCAGTAAATAAACTGGGAGGACTTACCTGGGAATGGGAGTCTGGTACCAGACAGTGGGTGGTGAGCAATTGTATTGTGCATCACTTGGTTTTCCCTTATGTATTTTACTTCATTTTCAGGTATTAAACTATTCTCAACCTACAAGTTTTCCTTTGATTCTCCTTCCCATTCCACCAGATTAGAGGGGGAGAGAGCTGGGTACCATGCCACCCTCATTCAGGGTTGCTGCTTGCCAGGGCCTGGAGGAGTGAGATTGGAGACATGGCTGGTTGGTACCAAGCCAGCTTGTGATCCGGACTCTGGATGGATGTGTTTCGTCTTTCCCAGATGTTCTCCTCCCTCAGCTGCAATCCTCTGCAGTCTGTGCTGCACTGCCTTGGAGAGCTCCTGGATGGCCCTTTGACACGCTCAGCCCACAGCAATGGCCTCCCTTCCTGTTCTGTGTCTCTCCCTGCCTACAGCTCCCCATAAACCTTCCCGGGAAGCCCTGAACACCGACAGGGAAGGAGAAGGGCAAGGGCAAGCAGTGCCTGTGGGCTGTGTGATGTTGTGAGCAGCACCAAGCACTGAGCAGCTCTTCTTGTGATCTGCTGACCCAGAGGGATGGGGGAGAACTGGAAGGGCAAGAGAGTGAGATACTCTGGTGTCAACATCAGGACAGTCTATGAAGGGGTGGGAAGAGGAGAGACACACCCAAGTGTTTAAAAGGCAATTGCCCACCCCCTGGCACCAGATGCCCAGGCAGTCTCCAAAGAACAGCTCCTGTGGGAAAATGCCTGGAGCTTCATTGCTGAGCAAAATCTGAGATGTGCCAAGGGCAACGGTGGAGTCACCATCTCTGCAGGGATTTCAAAGGTGTGTAAATGTGGCACTTGGGAAGAGGGTTTAATGTTGAACTTGGAAGAGCTGCATTAATGGTTGGAATCCTTGATCTTAAGTTCTTTTCATACCTTAATTTTTCTATGATTCTATATGACAGGGAATAGTCCTTTGGTCAGTTGGGGTCATCTGTCCTAGCTGTATCGCATCCGGCTGCTTGTCCAGCCCTGGTCTCCACTGGGGGGGATGCAGAGAGAGAAAGAGAGACAGCCTTGGTGGTGAGCAAGATGGTGTGCAGCAGTAACTCCAGATTTGGTGTGCTCACTGTTGTACCCACACATTTGAAGAGCAGAGCAATATTGCCTGCTCTGAAGGCAATGACCTCCATCCCATCCAACACCAGTACAGCCTGCTTACCCCATTCCCTCTCTCATTGTCTTCTGGGGACACTGGGTTTGAGACTCCTCTGCCAGAACAGAGTTCTGACCTTGGTTCCAGGTAAAGTTATGGAGCAGATAATCCTGGGTGCAATCATGCAACACCTGCAGGCTGGCCAGGAGATCAGGCCCAGCCAGCCTGGGTTTAGAAGGGGTAGGTCTCGCCTGACCAATCTGATCTCCTTTTATGACCAAGTAACTCACCTGGTAGACGTGGGGAAGGCTGTGGATGTGGTGTACCTGGACTTCAGTAAGACCTTCAACACAGTCTCTCATGGTATACTGCTGGAAAAACTGGCAGCCCAGAACTTTGGCAAATACATTCTCTGCTGGGTCAGGAACTGGTTGGATGGTCGAGCCCAGAGAGTGGTGGTCAATGGTGTCACATCCAACTGGCAACTGGTGGGGGACACCACTGGTTACCAGTGGTGTCCCCCAAAGATCAGTGCTGGGCCTGGTCCTGTTTAATAACTTTATTGAATATCTCAGCATTGGGATTGAGTCTGTCATAAGCAAGTTTGTGGACAACACCAAGCTGGGAGCAGGTGTCAATCTGTTAGAGGGTAGGAGAGCCCTGCAGAGGGACCAGGACAGAGTGGAGAGATGGGCAGATTCCAATAGGATGAGTTTCAACAAGTCCAGATGCCGGATTCTACACTTCAGTCACAATAACCCCATGCAGAGCTATAGGCTGGGGATGAAGTGGCTGGGGAGTGGGCAGGCAGAAAGGGATTTGGGAGTGTTGGTGGATAGGAAACTCAACATGAGCCAGCAGTGTGCCCAGGCGGCCAAGAGGGCCAATGGCATCCTGGCCTGCATTAGGAATAGTGTGGCCAGCAGGGCAAGGGAAGTTATCCTTCCCCTGTACTCAGCACTGGTTAGACCACACCTTGAGTACTGTGTCCAGTTCTGGGCCCCTCAGTTTAAGAAAGATGTTGAGATACTAGAATGTGTTCAGAGAAGAGTGACAAGGGTGGTCAAAGGGCTGGAGCACAAGCCCTATGAGGAACAGCTGAGGGAGCTGGGGCTGTTTAGCCTGGAGAAGAGGAGGCTCAGGAGTGACCTTATTGCTGTCTATAACCACCTGAAAGACACAGTCTCAAGCTCTGTCATGGGAGGTTTAGGCTGGATATTAGGAAAAACTTTTTCACAGGAAAAGTGATCCATTGGAACGGTCTGCCCAGGGAGGTGGTGGAATCACTGTCCCTGGAGATGTCTAAGAGTTGGCTCGATGAGGCATTGAGTGATATGGTTTAGACGATGGGATGGTGATAGGGAATAGGTTGGACTCAATGATCTCAAAGGTCTTTTCCAACCTTGTTAATTCTGTGATTATGTGATGCCATAACAGTGGTAGGCAGGGAGAGAAACTGGTGTTCCATGCCTCCCCTGCCCTCCTCTCCCCTCCTCTCCCCTCCTAACCCCTCCTCTTTTACCTCTCCTTTCCTCTTTTCCCTCTCCTTTCTCTTTTTCATCTCCTCCCTTTCTCTTTTTTCCTCTCTTCTCCCAGGAGAAAGTCACAGTGTCCCAAGAGCACTTTGGCTGCATCCAACGATTGAGTTAAAGGCTCAAGTACGAGTACAAACTTGTGTTTACTTGTGACTGGTGTCAGTGTGACAGGTGTGACAGGTGTGACAGGTGACTGGTGTCCTTCAGGGGTCAATACTGGTTTCAGTGTTGTTGTGTAGGTTCATCCGTGACATAGTGAGATTGTGTGGTCTCTGTGCATGACACCAAGCTGAAGGTTGCATTGCTACACTTGAGGAAAGGGTTTCAATCCAGAGGAGTCTTGGCAGACTTGAGGAATTGTCCCATATGGGCCTCAGGAAATTCAGTAAGACCAAAACTGGAAGATAAATGGTTTAGATCAGTCCTGCAGAGAAGAAACCAGAGAGAGTGGAGGTGGAAAAATTTCACATGAGCCACCAATGTGTTCTTGCAGCCCAGAAATTGGATCATGAACTGAGCTGCACAAACACAAACATGGTCAGCGGGTGAAAAGAGAGAAATTTCTGTTTCTGGTCTGCTCTTGTTAGACCCCATCTGGAACTCTGGGCTGGAGTCTGCATTCAAAATAGAAATGGACCTGTTACAGCAGCTCTGGAGAGGGGCTGTAAAACTGCTCACAGGAGTGTATCAGCCCTTCTGTGGAGAAAGGCTGAGGCACTGGAGGCTGCTCAGGCACAAGAGCAGATCTGGGAGGATTTAATTAGGGCCTTTCATTATGTAAATGGGATGCATAAGGAGTGGGAGAGAGGTGATTTCTCAAGGTCTGCAGTGACTGAAAAAGGAGAAACTCTTTAAAATGAAATAGAGTAGATGTGGATGGGACATGAGGAAGAAATTGATGAGGGTGATGGGACACTGGAAAAGACTGTGAAGAGAATAAAGGTGTGTCCCATGCTGGGAAGTGTGTCAAGGTCAGGACTGAAGGACTTTTGACACATCCCTGCCCATGGCAGGAGGGTTGGACTAGATAACATACTAAGGGTCTCTGCCAAACAAAACTCAAACAAAAACTCAAAACTCAAAAAATCTATGAACACATGGGTGTATGAAAAGGCAGCCACTTCACTGGCTTCCACCCTTTGATCATCCTGTCCTTGGGAAGGGTTCTCCT
>WEKX01022512.1:0-26848 GCA_013390025.1 Pitta sordida
TGGGCCTTCCCGCAACCTGCCGCCCTCTCCTTCTCCGCAGCGCTGCCCGGGCACCTCCTGCGGGGGCTCCTGCCGCTCCTCACCATCTTCCGCCTGGAGCGGGCCGAGGACGCCGCGCGGAGAGCAGGTGACACCGCCGGGGACGGTGACGAACCCTGGGGGGACACACACACCCTCGGGCGGGAGGGATGGGCTCCCCAAACTGCGGGGGTGAGAGACTGCGGGGGTGCCCCCACACCTGGAGGGAGCAGCCCCAGAGCGGAGGGACCCTCTGGTGGAGAGAGGAACCCCTCGAGGCTGGAAATGGGAGCCGCGGCCCGCAGGGGTGATCCCCTCCACGGCGGGAGGGTACAGCCGGAGCACAGTCTCCGCCACCGGGACTGGGACACTCCCCTGCAGCCGAACCCTCCCGCCCCGTCCCACACCCGGGCAGGGCGCTCGCAGTAACTTCGCTGCTTTTGAGGACCGACAAAACCTGCCAGTTTTAACTCGTGTCTCCTCAAAGGCAGCGGTCAGCCCCCCGCCCATCCTTGGGTCTGTGCTCCCAGGACCCCGGTGGGATGGAGAGAGGGGTGAAAACACCCGGCTGATGATTTTCCCCCCCCCAGGCCTCTCGACACAGCCCATCTGGCGCAAGCTGTGGAACGATGTGATGAAAACCAGGCCGCCCAACTCGGAGGTGAGGAAGCGGTGAGGTGAGAGAAGGGACACAACACAGGCACCCTGTTTTTGCCATCTCCCATGAGGTTTTGTTTCTGGCCACCTCCAAACGATTACTGGCACTTCTTTATAGGCGTTCATAGAGCTCTGGACCAAGGCGTGACCCCGGCAGCACAAACATTTGGAGAAAAAAGGTTCATAAAAGGAACTGTAGTGAGCAGCCACACCCTTCATCTCCCAACAGTGAGTTTGCTAGAAGAATAAATTCTGCCTTCAGAGAGTCTCAATGAAACAGAGGATTAAAAACAGTATCTTACATCATGCTTACATCTACACTAGGAAAAAATGTCCTGCTGTCTTAGAAAGCATGGGAAAAATGCTTACAGAAGACAGTTTGCAGAATGGTTTTATGTAGGAAAACTGGAGAGGCTTCATTGATTCATCATCATAAAAGAATTATTAACACTCAGCTTAATGACAGCCTGTAAACAGACGCTCAGGAACAAAATTGCCAGTGATCTGGTTTTAATAGGTAAAACCATGGCTCAGCTTCAAACTACTGAATATGTTTAAATTGGGCCCATTAACTAATGAAGAGAGCAATGGGAGTAAACTCAGGAAAGATATTAAGAGCTGGAAAGATGATCTCAGTAGAGGCAGCAGGAAGGTTTTTTGGAAACATTTACCAGATTAGCAGACAGTAACATTTTAACTTAACAAGAAAAACGCTGACTTTTTGTTCATATGCCTTGTTCTATTGCAGAACATAACCTGTTGGAGGAAGAAGTTCCTTGAAACCTTCTTCTCCAATGTCCTTCATGGTGTTTTGGATGTTTCCTCTGACTGGCGTCTCAATGATCGTCACTTTTCGCCGCTGCTCCACAGCTCCCCACACGTTTCCCAGCTCACCCTCTGCAACATGCTGCAGGGAGCTGTGGAGCTCACTGCTCAGCACAATCACAAAGTGCTTGAAAACCTGGCTGGCTCCCTGCGGATCCTGAAGTTCCAGCACCTCCTCTCCTCTGACCAGTCCGTCAGGCATTCACTGGTGTTGCTCCTTCACCGGCTGATTCACCATGGCTCCGTCAGCCAGGTGTCAATGTATTCCTGGCCTGTTCCCGACACGGTTCTTCTCGTTCTCATTTTGAGCATGAGCGCTGGGTTTTGGCGCTCGGGAAATGCTCTCATGTATCATGGCAGCCCGTGTGGCCTTTGCAGAGAGGAGGACAAAACCCAAAGCCAGGAGCAAGCAGAGAGGGGCTGTTACACTAAGAGAGAGGAGAGCGACTGTGAGAACCAGAAGGAGGAGGCTGATGCTTGCCTTAACTCTGTCCTCTCCAGCCCAAAATGTCCTCTCCTGCAAAACCAAGCATGTGAGGAAACAAGTGATCAGGGGCCCTGTGACCACACCAGCATTCAGGGGGGATCTTCCCCTCGCTGTGGCTCAGGGCAGCTGTCCTGTCACCCCAAGACACGCAGATGGCTGAAACCTGTGGTGGGGAGGAAACGTCGCTGCCTCAGGCGGAGCAGGGGACCCTGTGCTGACCCAGAAGACCTGTATGATTTTGTTTTTACTGTTGCTAGAGAGGATAATTCAGGGTTACTCGGCAAAACCAGCACCACAGAGGGAGAAAATGCTGAGAACTGGACTAGTTCCTCCCCTGGATCTCTGTGCACTGGCCATACTGGCTGTAAGAAAAGAGGAGGACCTGCTGGGATCTTTTCTCTGAAAACTGCTCGCCGCTTTCGAAGTGTGTCCACTCTGGAATTGTTCTCCATTCCTTTGACTGGGGAGACATGTCGGACTCTGAGTAACCTGCTGAGCTCCTGGGTGTCTTTAGAAAACTTGGTTCTGTCTTACAATGGTCAGTGCTGAGAACAGGGCACTTCCTTCCCTGCCCAGGTTTACCCTGGGTTTGTGTTTACTGGGAGGGGCATTTTAAGAGTGTTGGCCTCATCTTGAGAAGGGTGTTGGAAGAGACGTTTAATGAGAGAACTTGTTTGAGGGAGAGAATGGAAACCTCCTGCCCCAGAACAGCCCCCCCTTTGTGCCTAAATGCCCTTCAGAGATAGTGAAGAGCCAGATCTCCATCTCCCATGTACACAGTGTAGCTTAAGGCGGTGTGGATAAAGCAGGCCATGCGTTTAGCCTTTGACTCGGGTTGCGTGGCCATTGGTGCAGCTCCAGCTGCATGTGCGTCAGTGCCTGTATGGACACAGCTAATACCTTTCTGTATCAATGCTGTTCCAGGCCTGGATGCCAACATCTCCTGCATCCTTTCTGGGCTTCGGGCCCTCTCCCGCCACCCGGACTGCCGCCTCCGTGTGCTGCGTGTGAGTGAAGTCTTCTCCCACAAGCCTTGCTTGGAGCTCGTTCACTGCATCCTGAGCACCGTTCCCCAGCTCCACACACTTTCCGTCAGCTTCGACCTCAAAAACCAGCTGGAGGGGAACAGGCCAGAGGGGAATCCAATTTGCAGTGAGGCAGATATCCCAGGTAGGAATCATCATTCTGAGTGATGACCAGGACTTGCAGGCAGACAGGGCTGTCAAAGCTTGGCGCACACTTCACCCTACTCCACTGCAGTGTTGTGTAATTAGGGAATTACAGCTTCACCTTTCTGATTCAGATACTGTTGTCACTTCCAGTGTCTGAGGTGCACTGTGGAGCCTGAGTCTTGGGGAAAGCATTTTATTGGTGTGTGCCAGCCTGCTGCAATGACAGCTTTGTACAGGGCCATAACCCACTAGTGGTGACTGGCCATGGGGAGCGTAACCCACCAGATCTGTAAATTGACTGTGAACTTCCATTTTGCCCGTTCCATTGACTGTGCAGCTCTAAGCCTTAGACCCTTAAGCAGAGGGAAGGCATCCCTTGATCATCAGTACCACAGGTGATGGCAAAGCACAGCCCAAACCTTTGGCGTACAGCCTGGGAGCTGTAGCAGTGTGTGCTCAGCCCACAGGTCTCCCATCACCCTTATTATCCCTTAGATGGCCAGAAAAGCAGCAAGCAAAGCCTGAGCAAGTCTGGAGTAGGATCAGTAAAGAGCTGTGCTCTGGGAAAACACTGACTGGTTTGTGCATAAAGGGTGACCTTTTCTCCAGTGTTGTTCCACTGCCAGAGCACAGTAGAAATCGGTAGCTCTGTGGTCTGGCAGGAGTCCTGGAATGAGCCCTAAGTGACTGACATTACCAGAGGTCTGAGCTGCCACAGAGCTCTGTGAGGCAGGGCACATTGCACAGGCCATTTCTGCCAACCTAAATGATAGTGGTGTCAGGCATACAGGCTTCCTGCTTGCTGTAGGACCAGCTACACTGAAGATGGGCACTCCAGGCCAAACTCTGATTGTTGTTTGTGTTTCTTCTCTTAGAAAGCTGCCTGGAGCAGCTGGAGATCCGATTCCCCAGGGAACCGCTGCAGACCACGTTCCTGCTACCAGTGCTGAAGGCATCAAAATCCCTCCAGCAGTTGTCCCTTGACAGTGCCACACTGCCCTGCTCTCAGGAGCTTGGGCTCCTTTTGAAGGCACTCAAAGGTACTTTGCTAACCCTTGGGCAGCATCATTGCAGCACACAGAGTCTAGTTTCCTTCTGTGTGGACATCCTTGAAGTCCCCTGAGAAAAGGAAGTGGGTGTCAGCTGTCCCACATTCTGTCCTGAGCATGTGGATGATCCTGCACAGCAGGATGGTTCCTTTTTAATTTCCCATAATCCAGCACAAGTTACCTACAGTCCAGCTGAGTTTCTGGGTGTTAGCTGGGTCAGGGGTGTACAATGCTTTGCCTGAGAACTTGTTTTGCTTTTAGAGTGTACTCCAAATTTGAAGAAACTGAGCTTTCATGATGTGAACCTGGCTGAGCACCAGAAAGAAGTTCTGCTTTTGCTTCAGGATCCCGTCCTGCAAGGTACAGCAAACTCCTGGGTGCTGTTGCTGGGAAAGATGCTGCTGGTGGCTGCTTTCAGCTGGCTGACATTTAAGAGGTGATCTTTGGTTGTGTAAGGTTTAGCTAAATGTCACACTCCCTGGAACAGATCTGTAGCTGTTGGTAGAGTGGGAACGTGGCTGGTTCTTAGTGCCAGCAAGGCAGAAGAGCAGCTGCAAAGCTGATGTATCTTGAAGAGTCTGTAGTCTTAGCCATAAAACAAAGATCTTAATGTGCAGAGCACATCAGCCTTTAACTGGGTCAGCTGGCAAAGCCACTTCCCTGGGTGTGATCTCAGTTCTCTTCCTGACAGAGCAGAAATGCTGTTAGATGCAACCCACTGCTGGGGGAGCTTTGTAATTGCATATGGATTAGGGACTGGAGCTGTCTGCAGAATGTAATCATGGAACGATGTGGCACAGGGAGTACTCACATGTACTGTCAATCCACTTGTTCTGCAGAAATCACATTTTCCTTCTGCCGGCTGTTTGAAAGCTCTACAGCTGAGTTCTTGTCAGAAATAATCAATACAGTGAAAAGAAATTCATCCCTGAAGAGCCTCAAACTGCCTGGGAATCGCCTTGGTGCGTACTGTGAATGTTGCTGTGGGACCCTAGTCCAGCTCTCTTGGAGGTAACTTCAGGGCTGGAGTCAGGACCATTGACAGCTGGTGACTGCAGTGCTGAACTGATCAGATGCACAAACAGTGGATTTTGTTCACAAAATAAGGAGCACTGAGTTCAGTTTTTAAAGGCAGAATTTCAGTTGTGTTCAGCAATGTACCAAGAGTCCAGGTGCTGTGCAGGCATTACAGCTGCTTTTCTCTGCAGCAAAAGCAACTATCAGCAGGTCTCCAGATTTGACTGAACACAGATCTTGAGACTTTAACAGGAACAGGTCCAGGACCAGCAGCAGATGTTCTGCCTCTCATTTAATGCCAAATTTGGGCATTTTGTGTCTTAACAGCTGTTGGCAGCCACTGGAGGGATGGGAAAAAGTAAAGGAGGAGTTTGTGTCTAAGTGGAACTGAACTTCCAGAAATTACAGGCTTTTTGGATCACAGGCCAAGTAGAAATATTTGAGAAATTAGTTTCAGGTGAATTCAGAATATTCAGAATATTGTTTTCTGTTCTTTTAATGAAATAAAACAGGAAACCCTGGCATAACCAGAGTATGCTTAATTTCTAAAACAAAACCTGTTGCTCTATCAGCAAATGTTTTCATCTAACAGTGACATTTCTCCCCTTTCAGGGAATCAGCGGCTGGTTGCCCTTGCAGACATTTTCTCTGAAGATTCCTCCTCTTCTCTTTGCCAGCTGGATGTCAGGTATTCTGCTGCTCTAAACACTGAATTTGTTTGGAGGGATAAAGCTGAACTAGGCTCCAACATCAGGAGAACCTGAGCATGGTTTTTTCCTTCCTTGAGGGAATGTGTGCCTAAGCTCAGAGTGATGCGATGGGCACGGGGACCTCCAGCATCTCTGAGCATCCCACTGTCCCCTTTATAAGTGAGTCAGCCTCCATCTGAAAAGCAACTTTGGTTTGCTGCTCTGTTGGGAGGCTGCTACAGGCCCTCCCCGAGCTGTAGGTTAGAACTAACTTCCCTACATCTGTTTATTCTTAGGCATCCGTGTGAACAGCTCTGTTCCCACTGCCCCTGTGGAGGGAGAGAATGCTGTCATTGTCCCTGTCAGATCCTGTGAAAGTCACTGTGTTCCTTTCCTCATCTTTGGTCTTCCATCTTGAGCCTGACTGGCCATAAAGATAGGCAGTAACCTTCAAGAAGTACATGGGAGCTGTCACTTCTGCAATACTAATGACTGCTTTGCTTTATTCTGCCCCCACCCCTTCTTTCCATCCTACTGGCTCAGGTTGCTGAGGACACAAGCTTGACAATTTAACCACAGCTACTCCAGCAGACTTAAATCCTGGTTGTTACTCTGCTTCTGACAAGTCCAGCATGAAACTTGATATTTATTTACACATCTATGCAAGGGCTTTGACCTTTTAGTCTCCAAGAAACACCAGACCTGACACATGCTCTTCAAATCGTCTCAGAAGGATGAAATAAATGATCACTTACTGCTGAGATTTGTGCTGGCATCTGTAGGGTGGAGCAGGCCCCTTGGTCCACATAGTTGACAGCTGCTGTGAGACTGAAGTGCTACAGGCACTGCTTAGCCAGCAGCTTAGGTCCAGCAACCTTTTTAAGGCATTTAAGACATTCTATGGCTGAAGTCAGTAGCAAGGTCAGGATAATGAGTTTAACTGGTCAGTAGTTACCACCTTAGTTTTAAAAAGCTTCCTACCCTACATATTACTGTGCTTCAGTTCTGTTTTTCGTGAAGTACTTAACAGACCACTCAACCTTTGTACTGCTGAAGAAAGGTGCGTTTTGCCTTGAAACATCCTCGGGTACCTGCAGTGGCAGGTACTAGAAGCAACAGTAATTTAATCTGCTCAAATTATAGGCTAGACTTTTAATGACTTCTTTTTTTTAATCTTTCTTTCCCTGGGAAGCTCAAATTGCATCAAACCTGATGGGCTTCTGGAATTCACAAAGAAGCTGGAAGGCCACATACAGCAGCGAGGGGGACAGATTCCATTCACACACCTCCGCCTCTTCCAAAACTGGCTGGACCAGGATGCAGAAACAGCTCAAGAAGCACTTCGGCGTCTCCGAGCTGTGTGCAGTGTGGTCAACGACTCGTGGGACTCCTCCCAGGCCTTTGCTGACTATATCAGTGTCATGTGATGGACACAGGAGCAGGAGAAAACCCATCAGCCTGAATTAAGCAATTCAGTCCCTGACCAGGAAGAGGTGGGGGTTTCTTCCCCGGTTCAAGCAGTACAAAGTTTTCTTGTCACTTTTCTATTCATTTGAAGGGGTGTGAGAGTGAAGTGACACACAAGACCATGTAGTTGTAGTATGTCCAGGTGCTGTAACTACCTTCTTCTTGAGTATTTTAAGTGGGACATATAGCAAATGGGCTTTTGTGACTTCCTGCAGATTTCTGAACAAGCAGTTATTTATTTTACTGGGTGTTGTGACCAATTTCGTGTTGTTTCAGGCACTGTCTCATCAATAACCATCTCCATCGTAGGAGAGACTCAAGCCATCTGGTTGTAGCCCTTGGCAACCAGCTCTAAGTAACCTTGCTTTCAAGGAGGATGGTTGGGACACCTGAGGCCCCTTCCAACTTCAGCCACTCTGTGGAATAAGAACTCCTTCTTCCACTTAAAGGGAGTAGAAAATAAGCTTAACAAAGGCCCCAGCCTTGATCTTTTCCATTTGGAAAATTTTACTTTATAAAAAAAAAATTCTTCACGTACCACGTAGCTTTGCTGTTTATTTGCAATCCTGTTGCCCTTTTCCAATGGCTGCAGTCATTTTACAGAGGTTTTGGGTTGTTTGGTCTTTTGTAAATTTTTTATAATAAAAATAGGTATATCTACAACTCAGTGTACCAAAGTATGAAGTTTGTTACTGACTGGTAAGGTGATCTCAGTTAAAACACTGTTAGATCGGGATCCTGCCCATAACAAATCAAGTGGTTTTAGAAATGGAGTCACCATCATAAAGCCTGATTTTCTACTGCCTGCATGATCTGTCCAGCCAGAAGTTTTTTTCCCTTGTTCCCAAGTAATCAGCAAGGTTCACATTTCACAGCAGAAATGGATCCTGCAAGTTTTGATCAGCTGTAAGCCAGAGCTGTCAAGAAAGAAAAATACCAAACACAATTGCACATCAAGCACTATAAAACTCCAGGCTTAACTCGAACCAGAGGATAAAACCTGGCTGGGTAGAAGGCACAGACACCAACAGGAGGAGAACCAGTGCTAAATCTGGTCCTGTTAACCCTAGTTCCCAAAGCACTGTTTTTCAGGCACACAACACAACAGCAGAGGCAAAACCATGGACTCCTTTCTGTTGTAGTAGATCAAACACTGCCAAGGGCCTTCCAGCCGCTCGGAAGCCACACTGTTGTTATTCCACAGCCACACAACAGTTCAGCAGGCACAGCTACCCACTGCCCCTTTCCTTGAAAGGGCTTAAAAGTGGCTGCTTTGGCAGCCTGCCCTTGCCCCCACAGGGGACAGAAACCTGTTAGGGAATCCCTCGCTGCTCCTCATGGGAGTGATGATGGAAAGCGAAGGTGACGGCGGCATCCCAGGCAGCCTTCAGCACCGAGTCCTGCAGCCCTCGCTTGTCAGCGCAGTGGTTCCACTGGGACAGGTCCGAGGTGCAGTCAGACCCTTCGGGAGGGGGCCGAACCTGGTGGCCGTTCACACAGCGACGACACTTGATCCTGGAACGGAGTTAGTGCAAGTTCAGTGCAAGGCTCCCTTGCTGCTTCAATGTAGGGATTGTTTAAAAATGCATCCCAGTAACATTTGGAGTAATTCCCTGTCACCTGCAACACCAGTAACTGGATTTTCATTTTCTGAGTTAGTAATTCAGAATAACATTTTATTTAAATGCACAACTACCTTCTGGTGCATGTGACAGATGAGTGACTCACACATTTTGGAAACCCAGGGGTTGTTTCTATTGGCACTCCCTCTCCACATTTAACCTTGTGGGAATTACCCAGCAGGACCCAGAGAAGTGTGGGAAGTGTGGGATGTTGAACAGATCTTGAGTGACTGCTGCTCACACCTTTGTAGTATTGCATCAGAACTCCTGAATTCAAAAACGCTCCATCCTGGCTCCCACCACAGCCACTAGGTTGTGCTTGGGCTGTTCTGGAGATGCCCCACTGAGCTGTCTGCCACGTAAGGAGACAAAGAGTAACGGCTGTTGCCACAGACTGGATACCTACACTGAGCTAAACTTTGAGTTCAGCTTCAAACCACTCCACTTCTTGGCTGAACTAAGAATCTTAACTTCCGTAGTGAAGCACTTTTCCTACACTCTCTGTCCTCTTTCTGGTGGCTACAATACCAAAGGTCTCAAGAGTGGGGGAGAAGGGGATACTTTCAGTTCCCAGAAGAGCACTTGGATTGGCTTAATGAATTCTTAGCAGATGGAGAAACCCTGGCAGGGGAAGCAGTTCAGCATTTGGAGATCACAGATCACCAGCAGAACAGCAGCAAAGAAGGACCAAAGTGGGCTCCACCCATTTGAACAGCTCTGGCCAGTTTCTCTTTTTTTTCATTAACTGCAGCATTTCAGTTTCCAAACACAGGCAGCAAGAAGATAGTTTACTAACTTTCCGAGCCACCACAGCTTTTCTAAGACAACAAAAAGGGAGGACAGCAAAGAAGTGCTCAACTCCAGGTAGTTAACAGCTTCAGAAGCAGACACTTGGGGCCCTCTCTCTGCTGCTTCCATGAGTTTCCTCCCATTGCTGAGGAACCTGTGAATCACTAAACCAAACTGTGGAGTGTTTCTTCTGCTACTCCAGCCATTCATCCTTCAGAGTACTTACTTGTCATGGGTGTCACTGGTGGTGGTCTCATTCAATGTGAAGAGTTCCTTCAGCTCCCCAAGAGAGAAGTGCCTTTCTACATCCTGCTCTTCATCCACCACACAGCTGCTGAGGGCCTTCTTGTGGGTCTGGCGTTGGAATATCTTCTCCTCTATAGTCCCTGTCTACACAGTAGAGAGTCAGAGATGAAGCACAGTTGGGACACGTACACTGTACCAGGCTGTGCTGACAGGAAGGAAGGGAAAGGAGCTGAGCAGCTACAGCTGCTCCTTGACAAAAAAAATCCCAAACACAACCTCTCCAAAAAACAGCAACAAGGGTGACACGACCATCAGCAGCATTTGCTGGATCACCAACACACAGATCATTCACACCCTGTCTGGAGGGACATGACTCCTTCTAAAATAGATGTGCAGAAAGCCCAGTGTGCTACATTTTGGAGGCAAAAAGTGTCTGTTTTGCAAACAAATGTAGTACCAAGGAGGGGGTGATTAGTCATGATCTGAAGATTGGTTTCCTAGTTCTAAAAGCAAAGGATGCTCCCTGTTTTCAAGTGCAGCCAAGTCGGAGAAGTGTAACTCCACAAGGAAGAGATGGGCAAAGAGTATCTATTTTGTCTAAGTAAAAATAATTGACCAAGGAACCCAAGCCTACACAAAGATAACTAACAAAAAACATGAAATCAAAACCACACACACACACAAAAATCAATAATCCCCCCAAGAAAACAAAAAACCCCACAGTGAACTAATGAGAGACAAATGTGAGCAAGAGCAGAGAGGGAACATTTCTGAGAAGTAATCACTACTGGCACTGCTGGGCAGTGTCACAGTAGTCTGAAAAGACTAGTTTCTTCATGGTTTTCCTCTACAAAGCAGCTACCTCACCTGCTGATTGACAGCCCCATCCCAAATGCTGCTGTAATTCCAGGAACAGACTTGCTCTTTCTTAAGAACACGTACATCCAACTAAAACAGACTGCAGCCTGACTGAAAAACAGCAACTTTGGCCTCAGACACCCCACGAAATTAAAGAAGTCAGATGCCTAAACGACTTCAAAGGAGCATCTTATCTGCAAAGCCACAGTTGTTTCTATTTCTCAGAAGACAGCCACTGTTAGAAACCAAGGACTGCAGAAATGACCCTCCAGCTAAAACCTTCATGGTTTTCCATGGCAACACATCTAAGGGTAGGAAGCAATTAAGTTCCAATCAATTCTGGTCACCAACACAAAAACAGTTCTTTCCCTTCTGGCCCAAATCACAGCAGCTGCAGTCTGGGCTGGCACCCAGAACTCCATGGTGAGGACGTGAGAGAAGTGTGACCCACCGAAAGCAGTCGATAGATGTAACACATCTTCTTCTGGCCGTCCCGCCACACGCGAGCCATGGCCTGTTCATCGTTGGCTGGATTCCAGTCAGGGTCAAACATAACCAGTCTGTTGGCCCCTATCAAGTTCAAACCGCAGCCACCTGCTTTGCTGCTCAACATGAAGATGAACTCAGGGCTCTGGAAGAAGGCAGGCTTGGATTAGACCACAGAGGCAGCCATACTTCTACTCACAGCACTCAGAACTGGCACGAGAGCTGCTCACATCTGGCAGGTTCTACTCACCGAGGGGCTGTTGAATCGCTCCACAATTTTTGCTCTCTTTTTTATGGACATGGTGCCGTCCAGCCGGACATACAAATACCTAGAACAGCATTTACTACAATCAGACTTCTGCTTCTTTAGAGCATCCTACTTCAGAAAAAAATCTTTCACCAACAGCCTTGTAACAAGGGAATGGGCTTTAGGAACTTTTGCAGAGGGCATGCGATTTTCTGCTGAGTGACCCCAGCAGACAGAGCATAAGCCACATTAGTTCCAACTCAGGAATACCTGAGCTAAAAGACAGATCACAAGTTCTTGCTGATAGAAAGCACAGAAATAGCCAGTTCTTTTACACTGTGTGCTACAAGTACAGTCTCACAGGATTAAACAAGCAAAGCCCAAAGACAAACCTTCTGTTCCTGCAGAGTTTTTCAAATAGATCCAGTGTCTGAGTGTAGTTAGACACTAAAACCACCTTGTCATTACTGGTGCTTTTGGTAACAGCAAGGATGTAATCCAAAACCAGCATCTTTCCTGGAAAAAAGGAAAGAAAGAAAAATCTAGAGCAGAAGTGTCAAATTCCAGACCTTGGAAAGGCATTTGATAAGATCCTAAATACAGTCTTATGGTTGCCTGTATTAGTCAGCTGTTGAGTTCCACAGTACCAGAAAGCTGGGGCTCCACAGATTTGGTGCTGTAGCCAGCAGGGAACAAGTCCAGGGCTCCCACAAATCCTTCTTCCTCTTCCACACACTTATCATGAATGAGAGCAGGGTCTGGAGAACAAACAGAGCTCAGAGACTGTGAAGTGCACAAGGAACACCCCAAAAAAATCCACCAACAGTGCAAAACCCAAAGCCATTACATGAGTGAACTACTCACGATTACAGAGCTTCTTCAAGGAAGTGATAGAAGAGAGAGATGACACACTGATTTTGCCCTCCTTCAGCTCCTCCACAGGTTTGGCTTGCTTCAGGAAGTTCTTGTACAGCTCAGCCTGCAGAGGGGTCAGTCTGAAACAGAACAAGAGTTTTGCAGTCTCAGCCTGCACCCAAACCATCCTGCTCCACCTATACAGTGCATTCCTTTCAACTCCAGTTTTTAGTTACAGCACAGACAGCCCAGAACAGAATCCAAGGCTGCTGGTAGAGCATAGCTATCTCAGCCCAGAGCTGGAAGAGAACCTTGCAGAGACTCTGCATGGCCCAGGGCTCTGCTCTGCATATCCCCAGAGCACAGCAGCTGGCTGGCAGAACCACCAGGAATGCATACATATTGTCAGTGGCTACCATTTCATTTCTACAAAGAAGCAGTCACCACAATAATGGCTTTTTGCAACTTTTCAGTCCTTCCTGTTGCTCCTCCCCTTTCCCAGGCAGAGTACATGCTTTTTTGGTACCTGCAGCAGACCACTTGCTCAATCTTCACTGGCAGGTATTTGGACAGGATGTCTGAAGTTCTTCGAATTAAACACCTGCAGTGAGGAAAATTAACATCAGATGCTTGGATGACATCAAAACCCTGTTTTATCACTATTTTTCCTCATGTGGTCAAACACAGTCCCTTTGGTACCTTATATCCAAAGGTCTGACACACATGAAACCATGCTCAATATAATCCACTGCCTTTTCCAGACTTCCAAATTTGGTTCATGAGATTTGGAGGGATCAGGCATGATTCCACCTAACAGAGCTCACTCACTTAAAATTAAAACTCTACCTTTCCTCAGGCTGCCAACAGCATTTGCAAATTTGAGCTACAACAGACCTGTAGAACAGACAGCAAACAACGGCAGAAATTAACCACAACACACTGTGGGCATAACTCAAAGTACAAGGAGGCAATGAACCACTTAGTAACATCCTCAAACATGGGTTCATTGCTGGGCTCAAGGAGCAGTTCTACCACACTCAAGAAAACATGGCACGGACTAGAAAAAGTGCTGAACTGAGCAACCAGAATAAGAGGTGCAAAAACCCAGTTCTGCCAGGAAACGTAAAAAATATGTTACAAAATCTATAGAAGAAAGACTGCAGGGATACGTGACAGCCCCCAAATCTGTCAAAGGCTGGTAAATAAAGGAATAATCTGGTCTCCAAACCCATAAGCAGTAGGATGAAAAATAATAGGCTTAAACTGCAGTACAGAAGATTTATGTTACACGCTAAGAGCATTTTCTAACTGCAAAGACAGTCATGCCCTGGAAAAGGTGTCCTAGGGAACTGCAAGGTTTCAGTGCTGGGCGAGGGTTAAGTAAGAGATGGTTTAGGCGTAACACCTTCCACCTTAGGATAGCAAAATGGATTAGATAGATGCCTTCAAGGCCCTTCCAGCCTTACACCTCTGATTCCACACCTTTGCATCGCTGTCCCATTTGCAATTCCTACCAAATTCGTGAGTTTCATCTGTTACTACTTAGATGCTTCATCTTCCCTACAGAAGTGTACCATGACTGTTGCACAATAAAGGACACAGACCTTAACAGAGCCAGGCACAAGCATTGCTGAACACACTTTTACATTCCTTTTCCATCAACTATTAAAAATAAATAAATGAACCTCAAGAAAGAATAAGCTCCTCTCCTCCTAACCTTTCCTTTTTCTTAGGCTTCTACAAGCTGATCTGAGTCAAGGTCAGGACTATCTCTACAGAGAGAGTGCACTTAGTGTGAAATTCAATTTATCATGACTCTGAACTGCAGGATTGTATCTGTGACGGTTGTAAAAGATCAGATTAAAAACAAGAAAAAACACCAAAACGACCACAGATAAAGTACTGAAGACTCCAGCAATGATGAGAATTAACATGAGTATTTTCTAGAAAGAGTTTTGAAGAGTCCAGCAACTGGCAGCAGACATGAATAGCAACTGGCAGGAGACAGTTGTCTCCATGAAGAGAAAACGGGTGTAAGCAAATACCAAGAATCAAACAAAGATAAGTAAGACAGCATTTTACAGAGGTGTATGTTGGGGATCAGAAGTCCCATCTTTGACACTAGTAGTCTGTCCTACTAACCAAACAGAGCCAACACAACTATAAAAGTATGGGCTGGACTCTTTTGGGACTTGGGCAAACAACAGCACAACTGAGTGACATTCCTTATACTCTCCACCTGCTACTCAGTATCTGGGCTGGCTGGATCTCAAGTCTGGCCCAGCCTACACCTGTAGTTATGTTAACACAAATAAAAGCATGTTGCCTGATTATTCATATCCCAGGAGAAATAAAAAGAGTCAAATAATGATTCAGTACCTGAGGGCACTGCTTGGGGCTAAGTGCAGATGTCAGCACTGTTTTTCAGACTAAAGCTACACGCAATGTAGATTTCTTAGGCACAATCACTTGCTGAAAAGACATAACTGGCAAGAGAATTTGTTACAGCTACAACTGTAATTTAGAAAGCTAGCAGGGCTTACACAAAGGGCTTATGAAAAAGCTCTGCAAAGAGAAGAGGGATGAAGTTCACCTGTTCACAATACTGATCAGCTCTTTAAGCCTCTCTTCTCCCTTATGTCTCTCATCTTCACTTGCATCTGCATCTCTGCCTTTCAAGATGGGCATCTCAAAATGTCTTTTAAATTCCTGTGCAGTACCTGTACAAAACAGAAGTGGAAAGGTGACAGCTACTACCAAATAATGTTTGATCAGTGTCCCACAGCACCAGCTATTACACCCCAAGCATGGAGCCTCGCAGATAAAACAAACCCTCACCCCATCATATGATTTGCTTTTTCTCTCTGGCCAGGAAACATTCAAACAAGGCAGGCAAATCAATACAACAGAAAATCATTCTGTACTCTAGCAACAATGCCCAGCCAAAGGTTATTCAATTTTACTTAAACAGTCAGGTACATACTGGTGTTACTCACAGCCCAGCTATACTTTTACTCTCAGATTTTGTTCTTGCAAACAACAGCACAGGCATTATGTGTGCCTACTCCAAAATTATCTGTAATCAGTTGCTTATTACTGGCTGAGAGTGGGAAAACCGACTACTGCAAGCATGCAGCTCTGCTGCAGTAGTTCCACTATTAACCTCATCTCAGAAAGAACAAAATGGACGTACAGGGAAACTAATCTTGCTCAAAGTACAGGTCAAGACAGGCAGGTGAAATCACATCAGCTCCCTGTAATCACTACCCAAAACTGAAGCATATGAAAAAAAGCAGATGTAGAACATCTACTGCCCTGTTTCATCCTTTCCATAAGAACTCCAAGGGGCAGAACAGCTGAAAAGAAAAAGATACAACCCAAATGCTGCTTGCAGGGCTGATAATCTGATGAACTGTGTTCAATGAGAGCTGTGCATGCACTAGAATTAATGAGAAGCCTCTTGGACTGGATGCCCAACAACCTGAGACAATCATGGGTGATGAGTTACAACAACAAAGAAATGATTTACAGATTGGTTTCTTTAATTCCTTGGCAGAAAGAAAATGATCCCTTGACAAAGACAAGCTGTTCCACACTGGAAAGGAGTACACGCTCCCATGGGTGCAAAGACTACTTTGCTTTTAAAATTAAAATGGAGCTTGCAGATACAAGCAGAGCACAGAAGCCAAAGAGAGAAGACGTCAGTCTGCTACCAGCAGCTGTAGGTGTTTGATCCTGAAAACTCACACTAATCAGTAGCTCTCCTCCACTCTTTTCTATCTCAGATGAAGTTAGCCCCATATCCACAGGCCTCCATTGTCTTAAAAAACAAGACCAGTCTTAACTCCAAATGCTAGACATCACCCTCAGCTTTCTCCAAGAATATCTGAAAGTGGGATGGCAGACTGCCAGAAATTTGGGCTTTGTTGCCTAACAGTCCCACAAGGTACATCATTCCCCCTTACACCAGTCATCTCAATCTCCTGTGCCACATGGGGATAAGGGAAAAGCTGTCTCCCAGGCTGCCTCTATCCTCCATGCAGAGAGCATGTCATATCAAGCCCTTCTCACCATGGAGTCTCTTACAGAGACATCATTCCTGATTTAAATTTCTGGATTTGCTATAGCCTAGGAGTGTTGTGTAAAGTACGTATATTATGAGGCAGACCTTCCTGCCCTGTGAGATCTCCAAGGACTTAAGTGTCAGAGAAACTCCCAGCCTATGTGGACATTTTGGCCAACCATTACAGCTACTCAAGACCATGTAGGACTCAGGTTCATATACTAATCACTCTACCTTAATTGACTTTCCTTACAAAATAGCTGTTAGATTGGTGCACTTTAATCACAAGCTTCCTGAAACAGAGCTCTGATGATACACAGACTCTAGAACAGTGGACTCTGATCCACATTTTCTGGATAAAAACAAAGTAAGTCTCACTGAATGACAGAATGGTTTGGGTTACAAGGAACCTCAGAGATCATCTAGTTCCAAACCCCCTGCCATGATCTTTCCTCTCACTAATGTCTCAGTTTTGGCTTTCAGTGGCACTGGCAGCTGGGGGAGGCTTGGCCAGCAACCCCCCCTCCCTTCATGTCCTTCACACATTCACCTCTTACCCAGGATGCCCGAATTGACAAAGTGCACCAGGCTGAAATACTCAAGCAGGTCGTTCTGAATGGGGGTGCCCGAGATAAGGACTCGTCGAGGTGTGTTTAAGCTGTTAAGAGCCTGGTATGTCTGGTTTTCAGAGTTCTTCAGTCTATGGCCCTTTAAAAAAAACAGAAAAAAGGAACACAGCTGATAAATCCAGTGGCCCTGTCGGGAAGCAGCTTGGAGAGCCTGCTCAACACTAATATGCTGTATCACTCACAAGGCATCTCCCCACTTTTTCCATTGCTGGTAGTGGAGTAATGGAAAAGCTGAGGCCAGTATGTGAGGAAACATGACATTACAAGCTTCCCAGACCAGGAATACCTGAGTCACACCCAGGTGAGAAGCGTTAGGATCAAAGTTTTTTACCACAAAATACAACTACGTATAAAAACTGCTTTCTGTTCAAAGGTGGGGATGTTTTCAGCTAGCAATGCCAGGCACTGAACTCGGGACCAGTAAAACTGCTTCATCCAAGGTCAAGATCATAAGCCAATGAGAACATCTATAGGTAGGATTGCCAGACCTTTGCACACTAATAAAAAGAGGTTCTCCACCTCTTTTATAAGGGTAATCTGAATATATGTCCAATATATGTCCAATTCCTCATGCCCAGGAAAAGCAACTTTATTAGCAACTGAGTGCTGTGTACAACAAAGCACAAGTGATAAGATACTTTTTACGAGTATCACCACAGCAGGGATGAGCATTTATTGGGAACACACAGAATAAACAAGGCCAAGGACATGCATTCCCAGCCTCCCCATCTGCTGGCATCATCCCAGGGCACTGAGAGGCGTGGGCAGTCAAGGGCTCAGTGTATGAAAGATGCATGGGAGTTACACTCATGAATGAAGATGTTTGTCCCTTATAAGCTCCTCTCAGCTCTGTTCCAGCAAATACAAAGCCACACCACGGGGTGGCACCGCTTTTTCACAAGTTCCCTCTATCAGGCAGTTGTGGACACCTCAATAGCCACTGACGCTCCAGCTTTATCATCTCAAGGAGGCAGATGACATTAGTTTTATTCTGTCCTTCAAAGCATCTCTGGCTCTCACTCCTTATAACCATAAATAGGGAAGGATAAATGAAAAAACAACTCAATTTCAGCCATGTGAAAGCAGAGCTTGACAACACAGGCTTGGCAAAGCTTGATCCAGCAGTTGGTGAGCGGGGAGTCAAGCCAGCTCTCTCTCCTCTTCAGCAGATTGCACAAGGTAACTCCTTACACCCAGCTCTCCTACCTCTACCCAAAGCAGAGGACTACAGAAAGGGGAGAGAGGGTCCTGCCACGGGAATGCCCTTCAAACTCCCAAACAGCAACAAATAAGATGATCAGATAAAATGGCTGACAGCAGCCAACACTACACACAAGGGCTGAATCACAGAATTATTTCAGTTGGGAGAGGCCTCAGGAGTCTCCACTCCAACCTCTTGCTCCAGAGACAACTTAAAAATTACCAGGCAGAACATGAAGCCAGGCCAAACAGAAAGAATTTCTCAGTTTAGTACAGATAAAGCCAAATCAAAAACAGATCCGTGACCCAGGACCAGGATCTCTGATACCATTCCAACACAGAGACAGGCAGTGAACCACCTTTCTGCCATGCATTTCACACTGAGGGCCCCAGTTGGTGCCCCCACCCTTCCAGGGAACTACAAAGTTGGCAAAGTTACCACCAACTGGAGTTTTTTCCTATCTCGGCTCATGAAGACACCCTCTCTTGTTCAGGCTCATGGAGTATGGCTGATCTGGTCGCTCAGAGTCTCTCAAACACCAGAATGGGTGCTGTCCACAGCTAATCCCTGTTCCCACTATCCACTTCCCATTTAAGACAGCAGATCCAGTTTCACCCAGATCTTTAGAAAATACCAGGAATGGATTCTCCTTCAAGACGCCCCTGTACCTCATCACATATGACCAGCCCAACACTGCCCTTCTGTAACACCTCGGCGTGGAGTCGGAAGGTTTCATAGGAGATGATCAGGATGGGTGAAGGCACTCGCAGCCCACGCTGGTTCATAAAGCCAACTGCAGATGGAAAAGGGGAAAGGAAAAAAAAAGAAGGATGAGGAAAACTAATAGAAAATGAGTTCAAATAATCAAAACTCTTGCCTTAAAACTTTAGGAAAACCTGTCTATTTCAACTAACCTTCAGCATTCCTTTCACACGTGTATATCCATGCTCCTTTCCCCATACTGTCCCCATTTTCAACCCCCTCCCACCTTCTTTCCTAACTTCTGGCTGGAATAAAATAAGAGGCACTGGGATTGCCCTAACTTTAGCATGACTGGATTTGGATTACTCCAAAAGATCAACAATGTGTTAACAAACATGCAAGGGCCTGATCTAAACACATTACCAGAAAGACTTAAATCATCCTCCAGAGCTCTACTGACAGCTCAGAGATGTTCACATCAGTTGCTATTGGCTTCTTCTTCCAATGCAAGATTTTGACCTAAACCAGCTGAATGCACAGTTTGCAAACATTTCTGTACCTAGTTTACGGTCAATCTCTTCTTTGGAGCCTCCATCAATGGCCAGGGGCTGGATCCTTCCCCCCAGCCACTTCTCTACTTCGTTGTACCAGTTTCTCACCAGGCTGGAGGGAGAAACCACCAGGGCTTTCTCTATTTCAGGCTTGCAGTCTGGACTTTGCCGGAGAAGCGTCCACATGAGGGTGATGCACTGCAGAGTTTTGCCCAGCCCCATTTCGTCTGCCATGATACAGCCATGACTCCCAGGGATCCGCCGGCTTGTCACACAGTCCCAGAGGAATTTCACTCCCTGCCAAAAGATTGTTCGCTCAGAGCAGGATGGGGACATCAGCAGAACGACAACTTCATTATCACAACGCACAGGACAGATACCAAAACAAACAGATTTGTGTAGCACACACATCCCTGGGGACATGTAGTGCTCTAATGAGACAGAGGGAAATCACCCGAGACACAACTAAAATGCGGCCACATCTGGTTTGGAACAGTATTACTGGTGCCAATATGTACCTCATAACACGCATGAAATCTTACCCCATTTTAATTGTACAATTGTAACTAGCTTCCTGACATGGATTCCCAGAAATTTCTACCCTTGACTGCATTAAACAGGCCCAGGCCATAAACTAACATACATCGATCATTTCAAAGAAGTTAATCATCTTAACAACACCCAATTAGGCAATTTTAAAACCACAGAATCATAGAGTGAGCAGAATTGCTTCTGCTGCCCAATTAATTCCCAGAATACTCTCAGCAGCCTTCATCCCTTCTGCCTAGAAGCACAATGACTCACCTGGGGGCTCAAGGTCCAAAGCAGATTTAGCTTTAGAGAAGGCACAGGTCTGAGGTTATAACCCACGTCACATGGGAGGAGAAGAGCTCAGCCCTGCATTAGTCTCTGACACATCTCTGAGACGGATAAAAGCAGGGGGAAAAAAAAAAAAAAAAGAGCCAGACTCTGCAAAATGATCCTTTTCCATGTGATGATAAGAGCCAGGGAAAACCAGGGCACTGTGCTGGGAAGGTACAAGTTCCCTGCATTGTGTCAACAGAACAGGGAGCAAGGGACACAATCTAAACATTCCCCTCTGTACTCCACTATTTAGGACTGGAAGACGGAGCAGTTTCACTTGCATTTTCAAGTCCTTTTATTTTTTTTTTTTCTTAGGCCCTTAACAGCAAGTGAATAGAATGTATTTAAGCCGGTTGATCAATTATGACATATATTACTAACTATGAGCCTGCATTTGGCTGTGGATCCAGCACAAGTCACAACTTTGTTGTTGGAGCAGAGCTGTACAGCTGTCTAGGAGCATCACCTGCATAAAGCAACATGGGAATCTTAGCAGGCAGAGACTTATTAGTCACACTAGAACAGAAACACGCAACAAAAATCTGCCAAAAAAGAGCATGCCTAAGACACCAATACAACTTTTGAGTACTTGATAAAAGTATCAGCAGGCAGTAGCTTACCCAAAACCAGAGTGTCCCCAGCTATATAGCCAGAGATGAGCATTTCACTGGCTCACAGGTTCAATACCAAATCTGAGATAAAAGTACAAGCTATGAGCAGCCTACAGTGTTCTCAGAGCCATCTGGAGATCTGCCATGCAGGGTCACATCCAGCTTGACCTGCTCAGCCTGCAAGATCAGCAATCACAGCTTCTATCTGTGCAGCCTCCAGGCTTAAATGATAATATACTGCATCTGGGATGAACTTCTAACAGTACAGGTACTTACATTAGGTATTTGGAGATTTGTACCCACCGCTGCCCTATTGTGATGCTGCACTTATGTATGACCTAAAAAAATCTTTTGGCACTCTGCACTGTTGAATTCCAAGTCTGTAGGTCAGAGACAGCTCATACCTACAAAGGGTAGGCTCCAAATAAAGGACATTGAAGTAGGAACTTACTCCACACTGTTCTGGGAACCGTGGCACCAGAAAGAGCAGCTTCAGTGTTTCCTGTCTGAGGGAATGTAGATCTAATGAATTCTGCTGACCAATAAAACAGTGGTGGACAGTCTGCCCTGTCTGACTCAAGACTGAGCTGCAACACAGTTATTGCAACTATATCAAATCACCTTCTACGCTGAATTCCACTCAGCAGAGCCACATCTCCAGCTTCGAGGTAAGTAAAGGCAGGACTTTTAGCCCCAACTCTTTGCTTAGAAAAGGGACAGAGAATATTGGCAGCATTCAAGCATCTAAGAAGATGGTTAAATTCCACTTCGCATTTGCAACAGACTAGAGCCTGATAGACTGTTAAGTCTGTGAGGTCTCTGTGAGGTCTATGCAGACCTGCAACAATTCCAGCAGAGGAACCACAGCTCTTTGAAATGCACAAAGTCCTCCAGCCACACCCTCAGGTCCGAATGAAAAACTTACCTCTCTCTGATGGGGTCGTAAAACACGACTGAGGACAGGATCCACCACAACATGGACAGGTGCTTTGTCCCTGTAGGAGGCAGTAAAGGAAGAAGACTGTGATTAATGAACTCAGCACAGCATGTGTTTAGTTTTGTTAAATCTCACTGTTAATACTGAGGACTCCCCTGTGGCACAGGGGAAGTCAATGCCACAAACAAAGTGAAAAATGGATTAAATCAGTATTGAGAATGAAGTCAGAGAGGCCTGACCTACAATCTAAATCACCAGTGAAACAAGTAGGCTGTGGTTAAAACAAGGGCACAAGGTGGTTCAGAGACACAGTTAAAAAGGCATTATTAATTTTCTTGTTTCAATAGTGATACTGTAACTACACAACCAGAGAGAGAAACCTCCTTCTCTGTCCATTTAGATCTAGTTCTTTAAGTTATAACAGCAGCACAAGAGAAACTACTTCAGAATTAAAACCAATAGGCAGCCTAACATTTGACTGTCAGCCATCTCCCTTTGCTTTCCTTAGGTGCTGGTGTTTCTTGACAGACAACTAAGCCACAGGGTTTTCTAAACAGCTTCTCCATGCATGCATGCATTCCCTGAATTTTTGATGTGTGGGAGACAAAACAGTCAAAGGAAGAACACAAACAATCCAGCATGGGTACGTTCTTTCACTGATTGTTACCACACCTGAACCAATTCAGAATTGGTTCAGAAGGAATCAAACTTCCCTTGATGTTCGGACCCCAGCTCAAACACATTTGGGAGAAAAGCACATAAACCTACACCTAGGAGGAGGTCAGATCTGTAGTGTTCCTCCCAGGGGACGACTCACTTGTCTATTTTCAGCTGGTCATGGGCACTCAGCACCGGGGGCTCATACAGGACCAGAGCTCCTTCTTCAAACGGGTCATGGAGAGGACTCCTCACTCCTGCTCGTTTGATCCCCAGCGCACGCAAGCCCAGGGGCCCTGAAAGCAAATGAAGGCACAACTCAAAGAACAACGTCACAGAATCACAGAATCAGTAAGGTTGGAAAAGACCATAGAGATCATCAAGTCCAACCTATCACCCGTTACCTAATCTAATCTAGTCAAACCTGTTACCTAACCTGACCTGTTGCCATCCTACAACCAACATATCATCCTATTGACAGGAAGACTAACGTCTTCCTGGAAGAAAGCAGAGCTGGATTACGTTTCAGAAGAATGAATTAATTGGGTGCTGGAGTGGAGGAGCACACACAGCTGGTGCAGGGCCATTGTTTGGCAGCACTCTGCCAGCACACAGTGGGAAGCTCTGCGGCAGGAAAGAACAGAATGAGGGAACACAGGCAAAGATGGAGCAATGGCACTGCCAGCACAATGGTTCAGGCTTTTCAAATGGCAAGCAGGGTTCCAGAATGTGCACCACAGCAGCTCAGCAAATATACTCCCACATGGAGCATACACTTGGTCGAATCCTCTTTTGGGATCATCTAACACAGACTTTGCCAGAGGTGTATCTCTGATGCAAGGTCAGGAATTGATCTTTAACAGTGATGAAGGTCTCAGTATCACAGTTAGCTTCTTACTGCCACTACCTACTCTAGAATATTATTTTCTTTCTGATGAGCAATAGTCAGTGTTTGGCCTTGGAGCCAATTTCTGTGAAAAGCAGAAAACAAGCATGAGTTCCTCTTCCTAGTACTATATTCTGATGTCACAAAGCAAACAAGAACATACATGCATACAGAAATCCCTTTTCCCACCGAAGCTCGGGCAACTGTGCTCCCAGGGTTGATTTTGCTGGGAAAAGATTCAGTCAGTGTCTATTTGTTCACTGCCTGCTTGCAAAACAGGAGTGTACCACAAGCTGAGGCAGCAGCACACGCATACACCCCAAGAAAAGAGCACATGAAGCAGCCACACCTCCCAATAAAGAGAGGAAGATAACTGCCAGAGAAAGCAGCTTTCACAGTTATAGTTCTGTTTCAGCCTCCTGACAAATCCACTTTTCCACAACTCTGACAAACTCTTTTGGGGCTTGTCATTCAGCGTCTGCTTACAGACATATTTTTATAACTGAAGTTTGAGTGAAAGTGGTTGATCTCCATTTGAGCTTTTCAGGTGAAGGGGAAAAAGGGGACATGAACAGGCCTAGTTTCACAGAATTCCACAGAATATTCTGAGTTGGAAGGGACCCACAAGGATCATCGAGTGCAACTCTTGAAGGGCACCACTGCCTCACTGGCGGGAATCGAACCTGCAGTCTCCCACGTGAGAGGTGGGGACACTCACCACTGTGCTAAAGTGGATTTCAATATTGTTTCTAAAATCTTGTGTTTCACTGATTCAAACCAGATGAGGCTTTGAACTTCAAAACTGTCTTGTTTTGAAGTTCACCTTGAGGCTCAACACACCAAGCCAAGCAGAAATAAAAATGCCACACGTGATCTTTTTCACCTCAGCCTTCTGTCTGTTAGTATGTATCACTATTTAAACTGTAAACCTTCACGGCTTGGAATTCGTCTTTTGTATTTGTGTGATGGTGTAAAATCTCCTGGCACTACATCAAATACATAGCAGTAAGACTACAAAATCCAATTCTGAAATGTAGGATTATCCAAACTAAACACCAGTAAGAAATATGAAGACCTTGCTAATATGCCAGTATTTTTCTTTCAAAATTAAGTCAGGGTTTCTGGAACATACGCATCAATGCAAAAAATAACAATAATCCCCACAGATATATTTGACAGACCTCAGCATCATCTGTTCCACCCAAGTCAGCCAAGACAGACAATCCTTAAACCTCGTCATCTTACCTTTATAATTTGGAATGGGGACTTTGAAGGGTTTGGACAAAATGCTGCGGATAAAAGCCTCCTAGGAATTCAGAAAGAAAACACGTTTAAGAAGTCTGAAATCAGAGACTCCTCAAGGCAAGTCCAGGACATTTTTCACGAACTCATTTTGCCAAATAAATGCTCAGAGTGCTTCTACTTAATCTTCAACTCCAACTTGCAAGAGTATTCAAAAGGATGAAAGTAACAAATCAGCACAATTTCCTCCACCAACTCTGCTTTTCAAAACTATTTTCCATTGGTTTTTCTAAAGCATGGAATTATTTTTTGTAACTTCCATCTTCCTAAATCCACTAGCTTTATTCACTTCCTTAAAAGCCATAGCTTCCCACTGCCTCGGTAATTCAGTCAGGCAACTCATTTCCTGGAAAGGAGATGGGTTACCAATGCTGGATCAGGAAGCACCTGGCCATTCCAGCATCTGGTCTCCAGCAGTGGAAGCTCAGAAAGAACCAGGCAAGCAGACAGCACCAGATGGAAAGCAACCCATGTCCCCGGGCACTGTCCTTCACCTGGGCCCCAGGAAACTCTCTCATTCAGGATTTCCACTATAGGAAGTTCCCTCACCACAGTTCCTTCCACGTTAAACGGTCTGAGCTGTCAAAAGGCCTCTCCTAAAGATTCTAGGCATGTGTGGCATTTCCATACCACCTCTGATTAACTGGGGCCCTGGAAGCACTTGGACTTCCTTGAGGAATGAGCACCTGCCAAGGTGCGCCAGCAGCAACATCCACTCACATGCTGACTGCTGTCCAGGCAGTGGGGTCTGTTGGTCAGCTGAGCCAAGGGTTTTCGGAAAGGCGACTTGTAACACTCTCCACTCTCTGTCTCACTGACAGCCTTCTGCCTCTTCCGAGCCTGGAAAACAAAGTCATAACAAAATAACTCTGGAGCATCTGGTGGGACCAGAAGATGCACAGCTGTCACACTAAGCAAGCGCCAAACCACAGGGACCATCACCCAGGCAGCTGAGCAGCTCTGAGCACACACAGCCATTACTCCCCCCCACTGACAAGTAACAGAGCCAGCAACACCACCAAGGTCACACTCAAATTTAATCTATATAATGCTTAAAACGTTCTCCTAGTTAAGAAAACAAGTACCACTCGCTAACCTGTAAAAGGGCAGCTTGCATACGTTAACATTTATTGTGGCCTGTCCTCCGCAAAAAAGCAGAATTAAAAAAAGGAAGGGTCAATAGCATGGAACGAACTACATCAAAGTCCCCCGAGGCTCCCCTGGCAGCTGTTGTTATGCAGCTGAAAGCCTTCACACCAAAACCTACATTTCAAAAACTTAGAAAAGCATGAAAATAAATAAGTCATTGATCTGTTTTCCGATTTAACACAGTGCTCTTCAGCTTGAGGCATGGTTTCAACCAGCTGCCGGCATAGAAAAATGGATTTGGCACAGAAAACACTAGGTGAGACTCTTTGACCCATCTGACACGGACCATAATTGTAAACTAGGATTAAGGCTGGCACGAGTGTCATTACGCTTGGCTAAACGAGGTCTTGACTGCCTTGTACAGATAATCAGTGAAACTGACCCTCCTGCGTCCAGCAGCAAAAGACATAACATCCTGTTTTGTCTTAAACACTGACCTATTCCCAGCCACCCAGTTACCCTTCCACAAAGCACCGGGAAGCTCTCAGTTTTTCCATAAGCACGAGTGCCAGTCTGTACACACTGAAACCGCAGAGGGGCAGGGGCAGGGACAGGGGCAGGGACAGGGGCAGGGACAGGGACAGGGACAGGGGCAGGGGCAGGCACCAGGGCCGCCCCGCATGGCCCTGCCCGCGGGGTCACATCCCCCAGACCCCGGGGCTCCTCGCTCACCGTCGAGGGGTGCCAGTCCTCCTCATCCTCATCCTCATCGCACGCCTTCCTCTTGGCCAGCTGGCTGGGGGCCAGGCTCCTCCTCTGGAACAGAGGCACAACAACACACACAGAGTGAGGGGCCAGGTGCCCTCCCCAAA
>WEKX01022518.1:4855-24854 GCA_013390025.1 Pitta sordida
TTTCTGAGCTCCCTCTGACTCAGCGGACCCCCCCCTCCAAGAATCTGTGGGCTTTTCCAGGCTGCTGCAGCCGTGCTCCCACAGCCCAAATCCCGCGTCACAGCTCCCACCACCCCGACCCCGATGTGCATGCCCACGGTGTCCCAGCATGGCATCTCAGGCCACCAGGGCTGCTGTGGGGCGGGGGCTTCTGCGGGGCTGGGGCTGATGGCCCACCGGGGCTGCTGGCCCACTGAGGTTGCTGCGGAGCCACAGCTGCCAGCCCGCCGGGGCTGTCATGGGGCGGGGCATGCTGCGGAGCCAGGGGTGCCGGTCTGCTGAGGCTGCCGCGGGGATCTAAATACCAGGCTTAACCAGAGAAACTGACGCGCCCTCCCTGCGTGCCTTCCCTGACGGGTGGGACCATCCCACCTCACAGAGAGAGCCAGCACCACCCCTCGGCAAAGCAGAGGCACTGCGCATGTGTGCTCTGGGGAACCTCATGGACCCCGGAAGCCAGACTGCGAAAAAATTGCTTCACAAATAGGCGGGATTGTATAGGAGAGATCGTGATGCAGCGGGAATTCACTGTATGTATATATATATGTTTGGAAAATAACAGTATATTAGAAGAAAAACCAAACCCACACTGGAACAATGACAACTGTAAACAAGTGGCAAAATAAACAAGCACAAGGGGGCTGCCTAATTCAAGGGAAAACCAGGGCATCTCCAGGACTCCCAGGGCAGGGGAATAGAGTTCACAGTAGGCAAACCAGTGGAGTAACAGCCAGTGGTCCTTTCCTGAAATGTCCGAGGGGCTGCAGGGAGATTCAACAACCAGCAGGGGAGAAGCTGCACTGAGATGAGAAATCAAAGATCCACGTGGTCTTGGGCGAAATGGCAGAGGTGAAAACCAAGGCATCTTCAGTTCTGAAGGTCCAATGAACCTCTCTCTGTGAGCCCAGGAGCTGTAGTTATAGGGTCTCAGGCCCCTCCCACATCACATGCCTTGTGGGCATGTCTTCACATGCCATTGGCAGTCACTCAGCCTGCCCTGGCCCTCAGGCCCTTCCCCTGGTCACATGCCTTGCCGGGAGGGGAAGATAAGAAAAGGAATCCTCCATTGTTTGTCCGGTAGAAAGGAGAAAAGCCCCTCCCCACGCCATATGCCTTGACAGGAAGGGGAGATAAGATACAGGATCATGCACTGCTTGTCAAGTGAAAAGGAGAAAACCCCTCCCGTGGCAACATTCCTCACATTCCTTTCAGGGGAGGGAAAACAAGACACAGGGTCCTCCATGCCACATTCCTTTCAGGGGAGGGAAAGGGAGATAAGAAGAGATACCTATTGTCTGTTTCAGTAAAAAGGAGACAAGTTTTACAATAGAACAAAAGGCCTCTCCCCATGACATTATCCACCCCTTAAAACTTTTTTCCTTTTAACCACAGTCAACAACAACTATAAAATGAACTTTGAACTACATATATACATATATACATACTAGTCTGATGTTAACATGCTGGGTTCAGGCAAGGGTTATATTTCTCTGAGGTACACAGCGTGCCTCTCCATCCTGTTGCGTTATGCACCATGTGCTACCAGGCTCTTGGACAAAAACCACCTCATGAATTATTCATGTCTCCAACAACAGGAGCTACTGCAAGGAAACACAAAAGATGTCTAAATTCTCCAGAATATTTTCTCAATCATAGCCATAATCCTAATCCTGTGGACAAAAAAAAGTGCAAAACATGAACAGGACAATAAAGATAAAACAGTATATTTTATCTTGAATAATGAAGATACTAGGCCTAGATAAGCATTATGGTTAAGAGTGATTTTGACTTGTTTTTAACTGAATACTACTTCTTATATTCCTTAAAGAAAAGCAAATTCATTCTGTAGCTAAAGTAAAAAAGAACTTTCTGAAAATAGTGGTTATTTTTAACAGCAGTTAATAGCTTGCGGCTTTGTTCAAATTTTCTAGAAATTCTAAACTGAGAGGCTTTGTTAAGCTAGGGAGAAAAAAGTTAGAGCGCAGTACCAGGAAATTTGTTTGAAGATTATTTTCAAATGGCTATTTGAACCTGTCACATATTAATGCATAAAAAGCACATAACCCAATTTTCTTTTCTTTTAACAGGCAATCTTTGTTTCTTTATACCTAAGACACTGTGACAGAGCTCATGCTTCTCCCTTCTAAAGGTTTTCATGCGCTGCTATTGTTAAACCATAACAATATCAGTAATGCCATGTTAGTTTTATGGAAAGATTCATTAACAACATTTTTTAGCAAAATTCATATCTCTGGTAATTAAAGCCGAGAGAAAAAGAATTAGGGATGACAAAAGAAATGGTTATACACTGAATCCTCTCTGTATCGCGACTTCTTCTTCACGACCTTGCCCATTTGCAAAGCAATTTTATCGCAAATATGATTCAGCTGTCTGCGAGCCCAGCTGCCTGACGCATGCACAGTTTGACTCTGCTCTGCCGAGAGGCAGTGACATGGTGCCTGTGGGGCGGGACTCACCCCGCCCTGCGGGGAAGAGGGCTTGTGGTGGCAGCACGGTACCCCCGGTCCCTGAACGGGGAGCCTGCCTCATGAAAGTGAGACAAGCTGTGTGCTGGGAGGGCGGCAGTCCCACACCGGCAGGTAGCTCCGGCGTGCGCCGGCGACAGGCTCCCCTGGTGCGCGGCTCCTCCGGCGCATGCGATTTACCGCAGCTCACAGTGGCGTTTAGAGCCCTGACTTGGTCCCTGCCCCGGTCCCTGCCCCTGCCTCCCCCCCACCATAAGGGCACGGGGTGTTGCAGTGTTGTAAACTTAAGGCTTTTCCAGGCTCCAAGAATGCTGAAGAGAGCCCCTTACCTGCCACGGAGGCGGGGCGAGCACACGCGGGCTGGCACGGGTTCCCCGCGGTCAGCGTGAGCACCGGGGCCAGGCCGGGCCAGGGGGCTGGTGGGGGGGGAACGGCGCAGGGTTTGGGCTGCGGTCACAGCAGCCGCTCAGAAACAGTTCCCTTTACTCCCCTGTGCCAAGACAGACTACGGGAAGGAGAAAAGAATTGTCCGCANTTATGCTCTGCGATGTGCTCTCGGTCTCCTTACGGGTGCTAGATGGTGAGTTGGACTAGATGATCCTTGTGGGTCCCTTCCAACTCATAATATTCTGTGATTCTGTGATTCTGTGTGTGATTTAGTGTATGTGAAATGGTAACCTGATTTTCACTGCCACAGGTTACATTACATTTCTTAGGTATTACAGACTTTAACAGACAACATGAGGTTTGCCATCCTATGTAGATTTGGCGAGGAAAAACATCTTTCCTGGGACACAAATATAGTAATAAAGGGAAGTTTCTTGAATCAATACACCTCGTATACCTCACCTGCCCCGCAAAATTGGTATTGCTGAAAAAATTTGAGAGTTAGTTTGTAATATGTGTAAAATCAAATCACCTAAGGGGCCCAAAGAATTCCAGAGAAAAAATTGCTGAATTACATGTTTCATAATTTTTTTCTGTCTCTTACACCATCTACTGTCAAAGGGAAGGGAACAATAACACAATTAAAAAACCACAACAAACAAACAAAAACAAAAACAAAGCAAAAATACTTCGAACCAACCAACCAACCAACCAACCAAAGAATATTTCAAAGGGGATCACAAACAAGGGAATATGACTTTCAATCTAGATCAATTAGTAGAAATTATATTAGTATTCAAACAAATAAACATAATATAATCGGGAATATTTAATACCCGATGAGCAAATTTATGCCGCTCATATTTGAGAGTCAGTAATCATAATAATGTGAATAAGTTTTTCCCAACTGAAACATCTTAGATTTTTAAAAAATGTTACAATGTTTTTCAAGGAAACTAAGCTGTCACAGGGAAAAGTAAGAAGTTGTGTTTCAGGTCAGTACTTGTCAGAAAAATATCAAATTACAGCAATAAAGGCTTGTTCTCAAAAAAACCCAACAACAAAAAAAAAAAGAGAATTGTCAGAGCAATGTGCCATATGTAACTATATTAGGCTGAAAAAGAAACAGCAAAATTACATTAAAATTACACAAAAAATATGCAAATTATAAAAAAGTACCTTCAATGATCAAAATTAAAATTGACTATGGTGTTCCGAAGAAAAGAATATTGCAATACTGAGTGGAAGAAGTCTAAAATGGAAAATAAAGTTTATCGTCAGTGATTTGTATAATGTATATGGTAAAAACATCCCCAACTATAAAATAATGAACTCTGAATTAATTTATATCACTGAAGGAAGAGAGTCCTAGGTCTTGAAATTTCCATCTTAGTGCATAATCAAAGGGAAAATTGAATGCTATGAATTGGTAGAAAGGTAATAGAAAATTAAACAAGAAACTGCTATATTGCTGTACAAATTCGTGATGCAAAGAGCTTTTAATTTTCATGCCTTGTTCTGGTTGTTCCATCTCAAAAAGGAGAGAGTAGAGTAAGAAAAGGAGTACAAAAGGCAGCAGGAAGGATCAAAGAAATTGGAGAGGTTTCTTTCTGTATAAGCAGAGCCTAAGTTCACTGAAACTTAGCCTAGAAAGCAGAAAGAAATACAAGAGAATCATGGCAAAGGTAAACATTGAATGATTTTTCATTATTTCTCGTAATAACAGAACTGGAGCAAACTGAACTAAATCATGAGTCCTCAAGTTGAAAGCAATGAGTGGATGGGTTTTTTTCAAATTCTGTGTAAAGCAGATATACACATTCTGTCTAAAGGAGATATCCAGACTTGTCTCTGGGTATTTTGCCATGTGATAGATGAAAATTAAATGTGTTTAAGAAAGGTCCACCCATAGTTAATACACACAGTGATAAATAGGTAGCCTTCACAAAATTGACACAGTTTGCACCATCAGGAAAATATCAGATTAAATTTTCTTTTCCTTTCCTTGTCCACTTTTCTAAAGTAGCCACTTTGCTAATTTTTAGAGAGAATGTATTAATTTCTCTATCCTGGCTCTTCTGAAGCTGTCAGTGCCCTCAGGTAATATATAAGAACAGGGAGACTTTCTCTGCTTTGTAATAAGCACGGTGAAAGAAAAATACCTGAGTTTCCCCTTGGAACCCAGGCTGCCTTCAAGGTGAGTTCAAACTTGTAAGTTCTCACCAATAGTATTTAATGGGAATAAAATCATCATATTAGGAATTAAGAGCACTTGGCAATATGTTTAGGGCCACAAGTCTTACCTTTATGACTACTGAACTACATAATAGCTACACAAATATAACAGGAACACTGCAGAAAGTTGCTAGCCTTTCCGAGAATAATGCCAATAACTAATATACATCTGGTTTTACTGGCAGTTTCTTTAACTTCAGAAATTCCTATAGAGACCTGTGTGGATAACACTATATATAGTTCTCTCTAATCTTAATTTTTAGGTAACTATCTTGAATTCAAGCATTTGTTGAAAGGAAAGACTGTTCTCTACTATTATAAGGAGGATGTCACTGTGAAGGGATAGGGGTCAGCTGTAGCCATTAATCCACATTTCAAAATTCTCATTATCAAGCAGTAGCAGGTCTGAAGAAAGAATTATGAGAGAATTGGGTCTGTAAAAACTTGGCCAGGAATTTTGCACATTTGTCTTAGAACATACCATAAATATAAAAAGCATGAAGTATTACCTTTGCAGATTTGGAGAATTTCACCTCACCTCATCTGTAAGTTTTTTACCATAGTAAAAAATTCACACAGGAAGTCAAAAAAAATCACCTTGCAGCATGATAAAGTTAAAAGAGAATGCAGTGATTCAGGAATGGTAACTATAGATATTTAATACCATCTCTTCATAAAGCATCTGAGTACTGACCTAAATGTTATTGGCAATCCTGGGCTCTAATTCACCTAAGGCATCTCCACTAATGAATGACATAAAGTAACTGAGAAGGCAGACAGTATGTCTATAGCTGTAGTCTCTAGCAATCAGTTAGAAATGATTCTCACAGCTCCCCGGAGCCCTGCAAACACTGCAGCACAAAATTTCACTCATGGTTGCAAAAGCAATACTGCATTGGAAAACCAGGCAGAAATGGTTTGCAAGTTCTTGTTTAAAAAAAAAAAAGTTAACTTATTTCAACAACTTTCAATTATTGTAGTCACATCCAACTTTGCAACTGAGTTTTCCAGACTTAAGCAGGGTTATCACTAAGGGTTGAGTTTAGAAATGCTGAATTTGCACATCTGTCCATGGAAGGTGAATACTGGCAAGAACCAGATCTACACTTCATTTTGGCTTCTCTAATGAAATCTGATTCCAGCTAAGTCAACGACAGGCGTCATTTATCTCAGTAGGACCAACATCCTTCAGAGAGAGAAAAAGCCTTCTTCAGTCCCCAAGTTGCTTATTTTTCAACTGGCACTACTATAACTTTTCATTTATTTGTTCATTCTCACTCATTTAAAGGAAAGTACAGTTTTTAAATTTGGTCATATTGAGATAAATAAACTGAGGTTAAGTAGCTACAAAGTGGCTTACTTGTCATGTTTCTGGGGCACTAAGGGACTAAGCTACATCTGAGGAAAGAGAAAATGTTTCCCCACATAACTTTTCACATATATGTCTGCAGTGCTCTTCTAGACTGTGCTGGCAAATACTCATACCTAACTCTAGGTGGCTCAAAGCAGCTGTTTATTTTAACCATTTATGTAATAAAAACTTTCCAGAATATAACTTACAATAGTAACAGTTAAGGTTTACATACCAGTCCTCTGAAAGCTGCTTTAAATGTCATTTCATACAACTGACCATTATCTCTGAGTCACTACTGTAGACCATGAAATGTACTTAAAAATAAATTACACAGTGCACAATTTTTGTAACCAAAATTACCTGCAATGATGATTTTGATGCCTAAAATGAGAGAAAAACATTTTCTGGCAGGAGTAAAGTGAAGAGCCGGTATTTAATGGAAGTTTCCAGGTCCACTATGCACACAGGACACAGAGNCCCCTCCCAGTCCTTCCGAGGCCCCCCCCCCCCCCCCCCCCCCCCCCCCGCCATTACATTCAATACTAAGTAATTTTCATATCTAATGGATACATCCAATCCCAAAATCGTTTGTCTCCCAGGCCTGTCCCCCAGGTCCTCTCATTTGAGCTCCCCAGAGGCTTTGGGGCTTTCTATCTTGCTTATTTCCCTCCAGATTTGTGTCCCAAACAAGATGTTCTTGCTAGAACTTCTTTCTCCCAAAAACCATGTTCAACAGCATTTCCCAGACCATGAGAAAGAGGTTTTCTGCCATCCTAAACGTGAGATTCATGCAGCTATGCTAAAATCCAGAAATATAAAAAAATTAAGAAATCTAAGGCATCAATTTCAGTGAATCAAAACTAGTTTTCTTCTGGGAAAATGAAAAACCCAAACCTTATTGAAGTTGCAGACATCTATTAGAACTGAAATGGAAAAAAATCTATTACAAAGGCTCCTTTGATAATGTTTGGAAACATCTTAAAAGTGTATCTTAAAGGGTAGGTGCCATTGACTATTGCTATAGTAGAAATTTATCATTTTTTGGTTAGATAAATATACAATTTTTCAATTTTTCCTGTACCTTCTAAGCTGCAATGTTACAGAATCACAGAATCACAGAATCAGTAAGGTTGGAAAAGACCATAGAGATCAGCAAGTCCAACCTATCATGGACAACCTATATGTTAAATAATATTAGATGTCTCCTTATCAATACTATGTCCATTAGAACATGGGCTTCATAGTTCATATAAATAGAAGAGATAAGAATACAATTTATTGGTAGAAGAGATATAATGTGAATGAATAAGAGCACACAAACACTTTAATTCTATAACAAATAAAAATAACCTATTTACTTTTCTTTGTAATATCAATCACTTAAGTCATTAATGGCTTGGACCAATAATAACTGAAAAATCCAAGAATTTTAGATTTCTAGTAAAGCAGGACTAAAAGTCTCAAAGACATCAGCATGTGTTTGGAATGCAATGAAATGGAAAACTTGTAAAAAGAAGGAAAACGAAACATGTTGAGGTGCTGGAACAAGTTCAGAGAAGGGCAACCAGGATGGTAAAGGCGCTAGAAGATAAGCCCTATGAGGAGAGGCTGAAGGAGCTGGGTCTGTTTAGCCTAGAAAAGAGGAGGCTCAGGGGTGACCTTATCGCTGTCTATAACTACCTGAAAGGAGGTTGTAGTCAGGCAGGGGCTGGTCTTTTCTCCTTGGTGTCTGGAGACAGGACAAGAGATCATAGTCTTAAGCTTCAGCAGGGGAAGTTTAGACTTGATATTAGGAAAAGGTTTTTTACTGAGTGATCCGGATTTGGAATGGGCTGCCTGCAGAGGTGGTTGACTTGCCAACCCTGGAGGTGTTTAAGAGAAGGCTGGATGAGGTGTTGAGCGATATGATCTAGATGTAGATGCTAGGTTAGTTGGACCATGGGTTGGACTAGATGATCTTCAAGGTCCTTTCCAGCCTTATCTATACTGTGAACTGTGAATACTATGTTTTGCTGCATTGCTATTGTACTAAAGGAAAACAAATGCTATGTCTTGGAGACCACAGGCTGTCACACACATAATCAGCTAGGTTGGAAAATACCTCTGAGATCATCAAATCCAACCTTTGACCTAACACCACCTTCTCAACTAGACCATGGCACTGAGTTCCACATCCAGCCTCTTCTTAATGGTGACTCCATCACCTCCCTGGGCAGCCCATTCCAATGCCTAATTGCTCTTTTACTGAAGGACTTCCTCCTAATACCTAATCTAAACCTTCCTTGGTGTAGCTTGAGACTGTGCCTTCTTGTCCTGCTGCTGGTTGCCTCGGAGAAGAGAGGCTAATCCCTACCTGGCTACAACCTCCTTTCAGGCAATTGTAGAGAGCAATAAGGTCTCCCCAGAGCCTCCTCTTCTCTAGGTTAAACTTCAGCTCCTTCAAACACTCCTCCTAGGACCTGTACTCCATTCCCTTCACCATATTCATTGCCTTTCTTTGGACATGTTCCAGCACTCAATATGCTTCCTAAACTGAAGGGCCCAGAACTGGACACAGTACTTAAGGTGCACCCTAACCAATATTGAGTACATGGGAAGAATTACTTCTCTGGTCCTGCTGGCTGCACTATTCTTGATACAGGCCGGGATGTCATTGGCCTTCTTGGCCACCTGGGCACACTGCTGGCTCACATTCAGTTTCCTATCAACCAGTGCCGCCAGGTCCCTTTCTGCCTGGCTGCTCTACAGCCATTCTGTCCCCAGCTTGTAGCGCTGCAGGGGGTTGCTGTGGCCAAAGTGCAGAACCCAGTACTTAGACTTGTCAAATCTCATGCTGTTGGATTCTGCCCATCTATCCAGCCTGTCCAGGTCCCTCTGTAGAGACATCCAGCAGATAGACACTCTTCCCCAACATGATGTCATCTGCAGATTTACTAGTGGTGGACTCCATCCCCTCATCCATATCCTCAGTAAAGATATTAAACAGGACTGGGCCCAACACTGAACCCTGGGAGACACCANTGCTCTTTTACTGAAGGACTTCCTCCTAATACCTAATCTAAACCTTCCTTGGTGTAGCTTGAGACTGTGCCTTCTTGTCCTGCTGCTGGTTGCCTCGGAGAAGAGAGGCTAATCCCTACCTGGCTACAACCTCCTTTCAGGCAATTGTAGAGAGCAATAAGGTCTCCCCAGAGCCTCCTCTTCTCTAGGTTAAACTTCAGCTCCTTCAAACACTCCTCCTAGGACCTGTACTCCATTCCCTTCACCATATTCATTGCCTTTCTTTGGACATGTTCCAGCACTCAATATGCTTCCTAAACTGAAGGGCCCAGAACTGGACACAGTACTTAAGGTGCACCCTAACCAATATTGAGTACATGGGAAGAATTACTTCTCTGGTCCTGCTGGCTGCACTATTCTTGATACAGGCCGGGATGTCATTGGCCTTCTTGGCCACCTGGGCACACTGCTGGCTCACATTCAGTTTCCTATCAACCAGTGCCGCCAGGTCCCTTTCTGCCTGGCTGCTCTACAGCCATTCTGTCCCCAGCTTGTAGCGCTGCAGGGGGTTGCTGTGGCCAAAGTGCAGAACCCAGTACTTAGACTTGTCAAATCTCATGCTGTTGGATTCTGCCCATCTATCCAGCCTGTCCAGGTCCCTCTGTAGAGACATCCAGCAGATAGACACTCTTCCCCAACATGATGTCATCTGCAGATTTACTAGTGGTGGACTCCATCCCCTCATCCATATCCTCAGTAAAGATATTAAACAGGACTGGGCCCAACACTGAACCCTGGGAGACACCATTAATGACTGGCCACCAACTGAATGTAGCACCATTCCCCACCGCTCTCTGGGCCTGGGCATCCAACCAGTTCTTAACCCAGCACAGAGTGCACCTGTCTAAGCCTTGGGCTGCCAGCTTTTCCAGGAGTTTGCTGTGTGGGACAGTGACAAAGGCTTTGTTGAAGTCCAAGTAGACTACATCCATAGTCTTCCCACATCCACAGGGTAGGTTACCTGGTCATAAAAAGAGATCAGTTTGGTCAGGCAGGACCTGCCCTCCAGCTAAACCTGTGCTGGCTGGGTCTAATCTCCTGTTTGTCCTGTAGGTGCCGTGTGGTCACATCCAGGATGATCTGCACCATAGCTTTGCTGGGCACTGGGGTTAGGCTGACAGCACTTATAGTTTCCCTGATCTTCCTTCTGGCCCTTCTTGTGGATGGTAGTCTTTGTGGCCAGTCATCCAGGACCATCATTGGTGAGCCAGGACTGGTGACAAATGATGGAGAGTGGCTTAGCGAGCATTTCCACCAGCTTCCTCCTCACCCTAGGATGGATTCCAACTAGTCCTATATACTTGTGAGGATCCACGTGGCTCAGCAGGACAACAACTGCTTCTTCCTGGATTACAGGGGGTCTATTTAGCTCCCTGTCCCTGTCTACAGCCCAGTAGCTGTAGACCAGGTGTGTTTTCATTCAAAAGCGATTTTTAAGTAAAAAGAATGTTTTGCTAACCTATATGTAGAAGCTAAAACCTACCTCTAGTGAAGTTCTTCTCACTGTATGTTTGTCTTCCATGACAAAAGTGAACAACTGATTTTAGGAAGGTAACAGTTTTGTGCGTGGATTAACTGAAGCAAAATGTGGATAAACTCCAGACCCATTAAACTCAAATACAATCAGACATCTCTCTTCAAAACTTGCACCTTCAGCACCCCTTCCTCTCACCCAGTGCACAGGGTGGTCATAGGGTGTAGCCACTTCAGATTTCAATGTTCCCTGGGTGATTAAACCCCTGACTTTGAGCATCAGCCGAAACATCTCAGCCTCTACACAGCTGGCCACCTAAGCAGATAAATGTGGACCATACTTCTCTATCAGTCCTTAACCCAGTTGTTGTTTCCAAGCACATCTATAGTCATATGCTCTGTTCAAGAATAGGGGTATTGTAAGCTTTCTTTACAATATCTACCTGAAAAGTAGAAGAAAGAAGAAGAAACCTTCTTAATAACCTGTGATTTTAGCTGTAGTAGAAGTATTTAGGAACCAGTCCTGGACTATGGAAAGAGCCTGTTTCTTTCTTCATAGAGGGACTACTTAATGTGAAGTGCATGGGTAACCCTAAAATCAAGACTGGCAAATTTCATCTGTGAAAGAAAGACCTTATCACAAAGCTGCAATATCACTCCCTTGATGCTGTTTACATCAGCTGGGATACAACAACCTAGCTTCAAGAAAATGAGTCAACGCCACCCACCACCCTGTCTTGTCAAAAAGCTGGTGTCTTGGGTTTTGAATTTTCTCACAGAGAAATACAGGCACACTGAGCTGGAGGACTGTACTAGAGGGTGGTCCTGAGCACCTCTGATTTACTGGGCTAGAGGCAACCACTGTGCAGCATTTTTCACTTATCCACCTGATACATCTCTGAAGCAAAGGGATCAGTGTGGAGGAGAAATGCAATGCATCCTTGACCAGATGGTGGCATGTCCATAAATCTCAGCCATACCCACAAACAGCGGAGCATATCTGAAACCTCTTGTCACATAGCTGCACACGGGAGGCATCAATGCTGCCAATCTCACAAGTCTTGAAACAGGCATGTTCTGCAAAATCCCTGTGATAAGGGTTTATGTTAGAAAGAGGATTCTTTTAGAAAATTAGCTCTACAATAGCACCATTTTTTAAACCTGTATTGATTATGTCTATATTTTGAGTCCAATCTGGTCCTGCTAAAAATACTTCAGTCAGTATTTGGCTCTGGCCTCTTGCTGCTCTGTGTGGATGTATTGGCTCAGTAATGTTAGTAGGAGTAGAAAGCAATACAAGTTTGTTTTGGTTTTAAACAGTGTAAACCCTCTGCCCTAGAACATGCACAGAGAGTTGTTACACTTTTTAACAAGGTGTCATTTTTATATGGTCACTTTTTTAATAATCATTGCATTATGCTTCTAGATCTGTCAACTAACATAACTTTTCTTTCCTTCAACTAAAGACCACATTGTAAGGACTTTCGTTGCCAGAAAATGAGACTATTTATATCTAGTAAGAACTTCTATGAACTAGTTAGTGTTGCCAAGCACTTACTCTTTTGCTGCAGATGGTTATGCTAGGGCAGAATTACTTTTTTAAAAGTTATTTCTTTACTTTAAAATGTACATTAACAAAAGAATACAAACTAGAAATAAACCAAATATGTAGTTTCAATGCTGTGGTTATCAAGTTTATACGGGAAATGTAAGGACTTATTCAGACTTGGATGACTGCTTCCACAACAGAGTCGGAGTGCTCATTTTGTTAAAGGCAAAACCAAATCCAAGAAGACTTTTAATTAAAGGATCAGCATTTTAAAACTGAAAGATCTAAGACCTACGATAAATGACTAACAGTCTATTTGGTATCTATTCCTTACCCAGATATATAGAGAAAATTACATTCCTGTTCAAATCAGGAGACAGAAACATAATACGTATTTATCATTGACAAATGTGCTTCCATTGGAAGTTAGAAGGAGCACAGACATCCAATATATGTGTGTTTACATGTTTTGTCCAAACTGGGAAATCTGTTTTATTGGAAAAGGAGAAGAATTAGTTGAAGAACAACTTGGCATGTGACAGTAATAGGATACACCACTGGCATTACAGTGCTCAAAAAGGACAGAGGAAACTGGCATGGCTAAGGAATGCCAGCATCTGTAGCCAACAGCACACAAGACAAGCATTATATCCAGCTGCTTTCAATTCCCCAGCTCAAATGACCAAAAGCTCGTTCATAACAGAGGCAGGTAGTAGCATGAATCATGAAGGTGTAAGCTCAGACCCCTACTTTTGCATGCAGTGAGAAGCTTTTCACCACCCTGTCGTTAGGCTAAACCTCTGCTTAGCACCATGGGGACAAGTATGTTTGCAAGAACCATGTGCCATTCTTGTCATAACATAGGCAATGGTAAAATGTAGACACATATTGAATATAAAAGAGAGTAAATACTGAGATGTTTTTGTGATTCTTTGTTTAAGATATTGACTGGTTACTGTTCTTGCTGCTTCTCTAAAGGTAAAAAGAGTCTATGAGAAGTACAGCTGAATGCGTGGAACATCTTGTGGCATTGAAACTGTCTTTAATGAAGCAACTTTTTAACTTGTGTTATGAATTATGAGAATTGATAGGCATTTCTGAAGGAGAATAACTTGGGCTCAGACTGGACATTAGGAAACATCTGTCCTGGGAGCACAGTGTAACACTGGCAATCACAGAGGTTTTAGGATCTCCATCCCTGGAGATTTCTTGAAAAGCTGTGGGGATTTCCAACATTCAGCTAGACAAAGTCAAGGCTGATCTTATCTAGTTCTGACAATAGTCCTGCTGTGATTAGACTGTTGTGACTTACTTTATCTAAAGACTTTAATAACTGAATACCTAATAAATATTATGTTTGTTTTAAGCATTTTTTTTTCAGAGACTCTGGAGCATAGAAAATATCCTTAGAATAAGTCTCAACAATTAAGTGCTTGACAAGGGCTGATTTCTCTGCAAGTGAGTAGCAGTAACTGTTTTCCAGTGCTCTTGGCTGTCTCTGGTAAGACTGCCCAGCACAGAGAGTGCAACCCGTGGAGGCTATCAAATAGAGTTTTGAAAACCAAAAAATATCCTGTCTCACAGTCTGTGTTGCTTTGATTCTGTTAGTAATTTTATCCTCTCTTTGACTGCATTTTGTAGCTTCTCCACCTTAACTGATCTTTTGCATGCAGTACAGTATCATTTCTAATTAGAACACCTCATCTCCACTTCTCCTTTGACATCAAATTCAAGCGTCTTACACTCACCCTTACCTACACAACACTACCTATACTTAACTCTTATTTCCTCCCTTTCTCTTAAATACTCTTTTGACTATCCCAAAGGCTTATCTTTCCCTCCTGTTGTTCCTATCAGTTAAAAATAAAAAAAGAATGTACATTATTTGTTTTACACTTCTATCTTTTTTCTTACTGCATACTTGTTTCATCCCTGTATTTTTTTTCTCTCATTAGGTAGTTAAATTCTTCAAGGAAGGAGTTACTTTGAAATCAGTGAGGGGTTTTTTCTATTTATGACTCAGAATTAACACAGTAGAGCCCATAAAGACAGAATAATCATTAGATTGCTCCTTCTTTAGGAGCTAGTCTCACTGAAGTTAGTCTCACTGAAGCATATACCATTGTCCACTAGTACTTAGAAATTTTCCGTATAGTAGTGTTCCAAATATCATTTCCTCTAAAATGTTCTCATGTAATCTGACCATGACGGTTGTTTGCCTTAACAATTTTTTAGTCAGTTATGTTTGGGCCTAAATATTAGATATAAATGAAACTATTTCAGACTTTAGGCATTTTGGAAAACACATCGTGTTGCCACATCTTTTAGGCAAATGAGGATCACATTTGTGATAATCTATACATTAAAAAACATTATTTCATCTTTTGTTGGATCTGTCCTCCAAGCTCATCTATTCTTGGATTCGGAGGGAAAGAAGCATATAGTCTGCTTCAGTTCAAGCAGCATTCTTAAACCTGCAAACTGATTGCTTGAATTAAAACCAAGTTGTTCAACCAGTCTTCTGTTAGCTAGAAGTTATTAGTTTTCTGAAGACCACCATTACACTGGAAACAGTAAACTCTCTGATCATCTCTTAGATGCCAGCCTTCAGCTTATTGCATGCAAGTAGATGACTCGAGATTCTACCTCTTCCAAAGGGGACAGTTTTCTGGAATTTCACAGATATACAGTCAATATGTCTTGAATAATTTGAAAGTATTCCTTTTATATGTCCTATCAATTTCATCTGGATACAGTTTCTCTTTGTTTCTATAATCAGTATGCATTGACTATTCCTTCAGTTTTATTAATAGGCAGCTGTTTGATGCTTGGCTCATAATACTGTGTTTTAATACTCCTTCAAGCAGAAAGTTTTCTCTTGAACAAAGGAAAAGGCTGACGTCATGGTGGAGTGCCAGAATGTAAACACCTTTTCCTATTTTCCTTTCACAATGCAAATTCAGGAACCCAAATAATTTATGTATCTTTCCTAGACCCTAAATGGAAAAATGTGTTCAGAGACAGATGGCCTTCTCTAGACACATGGACTTCTTGTCTCATCTCGGCTGCAAGCTGTTCAAGCCACTTTCCAGAAAGACCATTAGACCTCTCAGCTGGCATTGCTTTCACTTATCTTGTACATCCCCTAGTCTTGTTCCAGTGTCTCTGGTCTTATTTAATTTGGCAGACAAACACACTCAACTGTCCTAAATATATTTTCTGGCCTGCCAAGTTTTATTAGCTGCCAAAATGTGAGTGCATCCCTCAGCAAAGAAAATAAGAAGGACTTGTTTTAGTGAATATGTGCAATTGTGCCCTAATATAACACTCATTTCTTGTTTTAAAAAGCTGATTTAAAAGATTATGGCATACTGCTTTATAACACTTCTAGGAAGTGGCAATTACCAGGCATTTCTGGAGTACAGAAGCGAAGAGTTTATCAACAGCTCCCAGAATGACATATTACAATATTCTTGTCATCTTAGTTGTCCTCAGAGATTTGACTACAGAGTATTTTGCAATTGCACAATATCCAGATATCTCCTCCTGCATTTCCCAGTAGGCTTCCATGTAAAGTTGATCTAATCTGACAGTACCTCAGTAAAGGAAAGAATTTAGTTGAAAACATTTCACTGAAACACATTCTCAAACAATACCTGTTCAGTCATCCAAATGATGAGCAATACTAAACTTTCCATCAGATGCTCTTTTTGTTACATGGTTATAAGGAAATATATAAGTGATCATTTTCTTCAAAAAATATTAAGGATTGTAAATGCTATACTCACAGCCATTTTCTCATCCCTTATAGAGCTATCAAATAACTACAGATAATAATTCATGCCTGACATTTTGCACTTGTGGAAACACTTCCTATGGAAATTTTAATATATATATATTGTCTTGAATTGTTAATATTCGCATTTATTTACAAAAGAAATAAAAAAAATTCTGGCAGACTGCTTCATATACAGTGCTTATTAAATTGTTTCTGTTTGCATACAGCTGACTTTTCTGTACAACTAATGTACTAAAAAGATTTTAGTTTAAATATTGCAGACCATTATTACACCACAGCCAGAAGTCTCTATCAACTTTTATCAATATATTGCCTGAATATGAAACCATATATTTATGAGACAAACTTCTTTTGACTCTGAACAGTGACTTGCCACTGTTCAGCATATTGTTCCATATATATTTTAATACTAGACAGGAAGTCTAGTGAAAGTATTGTGACATCTGGTAAAATCAAAACACTGGCAAATGTCACTTTAGAAGAGAGGCTTATTTCTTGTGCCAAGGCAATATCAAAATCTGTTGTGCTATTTCTAAGGGTAATAGTAAGAGACACTCACACTGCGATATGATAGAATGTCTCACATAGCTTTATGGAAGAAAGAAATTATGATCAACAAAGTAGCAAAAATAGCATATTGATTTGCAAAAGGTAGCTAATGTAGAGACCTTCAGTCTTTTTTCCAAACAGTATTCAGAGTCTTATCTGAAACTTTGTAAATTAGCACTGAAATTAATTTGATCACATGGTTTATAAAGCCTGGTGACTGGTTTAGTCTACTAAGGTAGTCTGGCAGCCAGCAATGTGTCCTCACTATCCTGATGCACTACAAGTTCCATTCTTCCTGATCTCACATATGAAGATGAAATAATTTTCCACTGATTTAATTGTCATTTTTGTGAAGATTTTCCCTACAAAATCATTTGCCACTAGATACCACTAAATGTCAAACAGGATGCACAGGAGACTGAGCCACCCATTGACAGTTTCATACCAGTAGTCTCTTTCCTTGATATCCAGAAGATGTATGTTTTTGGAGGCAGGGGGTAAGAAGTCACACTTCTGTTGTACCTAGCTATAAAGTGGATGGAGCTGACCACATTGTCATATACTTAACCATAACTGTCAAAATGTCTGGAGATGATTTAGGGAAATATCAAATTCCTCTAAACTATGGAAAAATTAATTAGAGGAAAAATACTGAGAATTCTTGTGGGATCACAGCTTCTGAAAAAAAAATTTACCACTGGGATGGAAAGTAGTGCAAGAAAGGTGTAAATCAAGCAACAACTAAATCCTCTGCAGCTTGTTTTAAACCACAAAGGAGCAAAAATGTCTGTAAAAGACGGGCATATCAAAATCTCAGCACAATAAGTCAAGAACAGTACAAAAGGAAATACTTTAAAGTCCTGATAGGGTCTATGCTTCTGCTGATCTTGAGGTGAGGGAGAGTTAAAAGGAGCATAGTTTGTGTACAGGGTTTGCTTTGTCCCCAAAGCTGCTTCTTTCTCACCGTATTTACACCGTCTTCAAATTACGTACATTGCATGTAGATCTCTTAATCATGCAGAGAGTGACATTAAGCTGCACTGTCCAAGGAGAGCTCTGTGCTTCTTATGTTCAGAAGATACAATCCTGTCAGTGAAATTTCCATTGAATAAGGTATGGTGATCTTCAGAAACACATGGTTTGTTGTTTCTAGTTTGGTTGATCACAGAATCACAGAATATTATGAGTTGGAAGGGACCCACAAGGATCATCTAGTCCAACTCACCACCTAACACCCATACAGAGTCCGAGAGCACATCCCAGAGCGTAACACCACCTAGATCCCTCACAGTCTAGCAGGCCACTCCGAGCCGGAAGGGGCCCAGGGTCATCCAGCCCTATACCCCCCAGCTAGACCATGTCACTAAGCTCCTCGTCCAGTCTTCTCTTAAACACTTCCAGGGATGTCGACTCCACCACCTCCCTGGGCAGCCCATTCCAATATGCAATTACTCTCTCCGTGAAAAACCGCTTCCTAACGTTAAGATTGAACCTCCCCTGGCGTAGCTTGAGGCCGTGCCCTCTCGTTCTGGTGTCGTCAGCCTGGAAGAAGAGGTCTACACCCATCTGGCTGCAACCTCCCCGCAGGTANCACCAATAAGTCCTTTGGCTGAATATGGGCATCTTACTGCTTCCAGGTGAAGGTTACAATCACCTCCAATGGAAGGAATCTGTGGCCAGCGATTTTTTTCCTCTGTGCCCAGGCCTTCAGTATTCTTTAATCTATGCATGGGGTACTCATGGGGTATTCCTGTCGGAAAAGTTTTTTTGCTGGAATTTAAGACATTGCTTCTTTAGTCAAAAGATTCTTTGAGTCATCTAACTCAAAGGCTATGACAATATCACTGGTCTTTCTTATGTTAAAATTTGTAAATAATTTGGGGATATTTACATGAAAGGACAATAGGCAGAGTGGAAGTCTGGAAAATATTTATCAAATTCTTAAATGTACTAACTTTCAGAAATTTTGTAACCTATGAATTCGTCTCAACTAAGCTCGCTTAAATAGACCGAATCCTTTTCTAGGATACTATATTCAAGAAGTATAAAAGCCTGTGTTTCTTAATGATTCTATGTATGGATAGTGCAGCACTGCAAAGCAGCATTCAATGTTATTAGCTACTATTTTCCTGATTGACTTATATTTCAGCAGGAAAGATTTACCATCATAAAAAAATGCTGTGATTTGTGTCAGTTGTCATGGCTTGTGGCTGTTGGAAGGGCAAATAATTTAAATATTGAGTAAACAGGCAGATTTGTTTTAGCACTGTGGAAAGAAAGTTCTATAAGGATACACTTTGTGCTATTGTGTCAGTGACAAATATGAAAATTATTTCCTCAGTTTTCCCTATAAGCATTCTAAAATGTGTCCTAAAAAATGTTTTAGGGCATGTTTGTATAACTGTCTGTACAATTCAAAAGAACAACTGATCATATATGACGATAGGTTACAGCAGTAAGGGTTATGATTTTCTTTTATAGCTTAGCATAATGTCCAGCACTATGTTCACTGCATTCATATAAACTTCCTGTCTGCAAGCTGATTCCCGCAGACCATTCTACCTCCCTGCACTTCAGGTGATGAAACTATGCTCTGGAATTGTGGTCAGGTAGAATACAGGAAAACTTCATTTTGTGGTCTGACAATACTGGTCATCATGACTTAAAGGAGAAGGGAATAAAAGTCTCATGGATGCACCCAAATCACCATTGACATGACAGCACATGCAGAAGGAAGGAGAGGAAACAAGTACCAAAAGTGTCAATATAGTAGTCCTATTCACAAAGACTGAAGAGGAGGAAAGAAAGATTATGCATGTCCAGAATTGAAAAGTGAACTGTGGCATCTGCAAGGAGTAAACGTGTCAGTGACAAGCTGCCTTCCTTGGCAGTAAGAGATCCTAATAATACAGCAGTGAACTATGTTTACAAAAAATTATTTCAGCCACCAGTGTTGGCCAGTGGGGAACTGGGGAGGGAAATATATTGGAGAAAATCAATCCAAAAAGTATAAAGTAATCAAGATCTCGTTCCTTTGTTTAAGGATTTAAAAAAAAAAAAAAAAAAAA
>WEKX01022518.1:24880-36585 GCA_013390025.1 Pitta sordida
AAAAAGAAAAAGGATAATTTTCTTTCTTTAAGATTTTTTTTCCAAAGATTAGAAAGTTTCAAAAGTACAGCAACCTCTCATAAAGGATTTTAGTTTGGGGGGAAATAAGGAGAGAAACGATCTTTACCTTCTACCTAAGTGCGACTAAAGATGTAAAGCGTCTGTACATACCGATCAGACTGTTATTATAGTGCTTTGGCACAGGACATTATATGTAATAAGGATTATTTAGAGGTGTTATGGCATTTGACCTTGTTTCATGTAGCAGAGCTATCAAAACTGCACCAGATTTTTATCTCTTCAACAAATTACTTGGTTTTGATAAAGATTCACAGAATATGCTGAATTGGAAGGGACCTGCAAAGATCGAGTCCAACACAGCCCTGCAAAGGGCAATCCTTAGAATTCACACCGTGTGATTGAGAGTATCACCCAAATGCTTCTTGAACTCTGTCAGGCTTGGTGCTGTGACCACTTCTCTGGGGACCCTGTTCCAGCGCCCAACTACCTTCTGGGTGAAGAATCTTTTCTAATGTGTATCCAACCAAAACCTCCCCTGACACAAATTCAGGCCATTCCCTTTTGTCCTTTCACTGGTCACCAGAAAAGAGATCAGTGCCTGCCCTTCCTCTTCCCCTAAGAGGGAAGTTGTAACTGCAGTGAAGTCTCCCCTCAGTCTACTCGAGGCTGAACAGCCTAAGTGACCTCAGCTGCTCCTCCTGCAGCTTCTCCTCAAGACCCTTCCTGATATTCATTGCCCTCCTCTGGACGCTTTCTAACAGCTTAATATCTTTCTTATACAGTCGTATCTTGGTTATTCATGCCTTTTTATCAGCGACTTCTCATATTTGCGGAAAATTTTCCCACAGTACTTACTCATTTATTCACGGACTGGTGCAGTCCTGGTGGGTGGCCCTGGCCCTGGCTGGCCTTGCTAGGAGACAGGAATTCTTTAACTGTAGCACAGAGACCCATATGGGGCCTGTTTCGGCCATTCTGTCTCCAGAAGCCAGCCTGGACTTGCCAGCGCATATGTGCATATGTACCTATTCATAGTCTGAGGCAGAGCACTCCTGCCAGTGCTAGCTGCTGCAGTTAAAGGGAAAAGAACTGATTCCCATGCTCCTTGCTGCCGTAAGGAGCTCAAGACATCACAGTGTTCCAAAGTTGCCATATTTTTGGCAATAATTTGCCGTATTAATATCCTACTCATATTTGCAGATTAAAGATTCTACGGGAGCTGCAGGAAACCCAAAATCCATGAATACAACGGGATGACTGTATTGTGATGCCCCAAACTGCTACAATATTCAAAGTGAGGCCATACCAGTGCAAAGCAGAACAAGACAATACCCTCCTTCGACTGGACAGTGATGTTTTGCCTGATGCCCACCAGGACACAGTTGACCCTCAACAAGAACCACCATGCTTTCCATGGCACTGCAAAGTAAATGCAGCTAAAAACAATTTCATATTCATCATCTAAATGATGCATTTCTTTTATTTTTTTATTTTTTTTTATCTTCTGATTGTAAGAGTCAGTCAGAAGACGAATATTGTCTCAATGTTGTCATCAGGGACTTGGACAATATAGGTACCCTGAACAACTTAGGCTAAGATCTCTACAAAAGTTTGGCCTGCCAAGTGCTGCTCCCTGGACTGAGACTGGAATGTGGTTCCTGGGGAAACCAGGGTGCAGACACCCCAGAGCAATGAACAGTGTGGTACAAGATATGCCGTAACCTTCTATGTTATCTGGGGAACTAGATATGCTGTACCCCTCCTCTGTCATCTGGGGAATGGAACGAGATATGCTCCGCTGTCACTGCAACACAAAAACACACTTCCTGGCAAATGGCCACTCGGGACTGACCACACCTCGGGCACTCTTCCTTGGACATACGTGGCAGAGAAAGGTGAGATTGGGACAGAGGAGGGGGCAAGGTGTAACATCTAATGTAAAAGATGGCCTCTTAGCAACTGAACTTTGGAAGCTTCTCCCATTGAAGAATCATGATGATCTGAAGGTACACCACAAGGACTCGTTGTCTGGTGGTAGCTATATACCCTTGTTCTCTCTCTTCTCTTTACCTTTCCTTTTACACTTTCATCTAACGCAGTGCCGCTTTACGGGCACATAATAAAGTTTCACTCTTTGTTCAAAGCTAAACTCCCTCTCTCAGAATTTTCTTTTGCACTCTGAGATCACAGCAAATGAACCATCATGTGTCCAGCCCAAATTGGGTGGACCGTGACAGGGATAAAGTGTATATACCGATGTTTCTCATCATGGCTCTCTTGATAGGAGATATCAGTATGGCAATCTATAGCTGAGAAATTACTTCTGGCACAGTTTCATTAAACCTACCTGCAAAGACTGACACTGTGGATCCATACACCATCTGTTGTCTGCCACTTACAGTGTACTTTGCAGTCATGTCTCATTACAATTGGATTTCTTCAGACAGGGAATTTGAGGTGTTTTTACTTTTTCAACTACTGCTCCCATTGCTGACATAACACAGATCCATATCAAGCAGATGCCCTACTCATGTTGTATCTGCATTATAGTTACAGTAGGGTGTAGGCAGGGATTCAGGGCCATATTTTACAGTTGGCATTTGCTCCTTTAAGTCAGAGTTGGATACCAGGGATGAGGATGTGTATGCTAGCATTGAATAGCTGAGTGGAAAAAATCTCTTCCCTGTTGCAGTTTCTGAAGATTCTTACTCTTGGTGCATGACATTTTTCTCAATCTGATGGACTGACATTACCACTCAGTCAACTAAGTGTGGCTCAAAGAATGTCAACTGAAGAAAATGTGAGAGCAGTAAGTAACTTGCCACAGACTTTCAGCACCAGAACAGTCAGCTAAGGGATTTCAAACAACCTTCGAACTATACAGATGTTTCCCTCAGTGGTCTTTGCAAATACAAAGAAAGGCACTTCTATGTAAAATAGTATCAATGAGATATCAATATGTATTGCTAAATTAAGGGACCACATGTGCTCTTTCCTTCCCAGTGTAATGAGATCATTCTCATTCTCTCTGCATTCTTATTCTCTCTGCATTCATTGCAGAGATTTTGGTAGATATTTATTTTTAGATGCATATCTATAATTGCACCTATGACAGTTGAAAGTAAAATAGACCCTAAAGTGTTGCGACCTTCAAAGCATCTCAGCAACTGTCTCGGGTTACCAAAGGAAAAATATCTCACTGAAAAATAGGAACGAAAATACTATTTTGCATCTATGGAAAAAAATAGCAGTTCACCTTCACACTTTCATTTTAGATTTTGGGATTACAGAAAAGCCATTAGTTTATATTGTTTAATGGTTGTCCTTAACTTCAGTTCTCATAAAGAATCTAGAAATGTACAATTGCAATTAAGTACTGTCTATAGAATAAGATCTATATAGAATATATAGGTCCATATTTTGAATATATAACTCTCTGATTGTTATTTACTAGAATAGTTTGTCCTGGAATTATGAAATTATTGTGACTTCTTGGTAAGATGGTCATCTTTCAGGGATGGTTCAGAAACAGCTGATCTTATCTTTGTCTTTGACTTGCAATTTTAAGAGTAGCCTTAGTTTTTGTAATTCCAGAACTGGCCTGATCAGGATTCGCAGAGTCTGGCATAGCATATGCAGTCAGAAGTAGGCAGAGTATGCCTGCAAGCACAGTGTATCCAATGTGGGATAGCCGGCATATACTATATCTGGCCAGTAGTGCTGGCTCAGTCTATCTGTCAGATCCATATATATTATGACAAGAATTTAGCATTTCATCCACTTTCAGAAGTGTTGCAAAAGAAGCAGAGAGAGAGAGAGAGAAGCAAAAAACTCTAAGACAACAGGCAAAGTTCTTTATGAAAACATGAGGTCCTACTAGCATTATTTCAGATTGGGGAAGTTTTGATAGAGTCAATTCACTGATGTGCTGTGACAGGGGAATGGATTAGGATAGTTTTTGTCTCTCTGGGTGTAGAGAAATTTTAACTCGTTACTAGCTTGTCAGTAAATCTGGTAGTAGAAAGGATCAATATGAGACAGACACCGGCAGTTTGTCTTGTTCAGCAACCTCTTCAGTGACCACCTTGAGTATGAGAAAATCTTGTACCTCACATGTCAGTGATGGGGAGAAAGTTGACTGAACTTTATCTAGAACTTGAATTAGGATGTACATGCATGAGGAACTTGTTAATCCCTCTACACCTTGCACCGCTTGGGCAATCTGCTGTGAGTGTAATATCCCGACAGACACACTGCCACCATTTCAAAGGAGCTTTTTCTTTTTGTTCTGCTGCTGGGGTGTGTAACCTAGCCTAGGTGGACAATTGCCTTGATGGAACTTTGAGTGTCACTCTCGCACCTTGATTCAGACAGTGCTGTATATTGAAGTACACATCTATGCATATTCAATGAATTAACTATTTCTACTCAGTAATCTATTTATTTGTAAACAACTAACACAAACACAATGAAAATAAAACATTAATTTAATATGTAAAATTTTATTCCTGCTTGATCACCAGCTTGCATTTTGTGGCAGCAAAAGTCTCTCTGACAGCAAAAGTCGAAGGTGTAAGCACCACTGATCCCCAGAGAGGAGAAGATTCAGCCTCTGTTGTTAGAGACATTGGAGAAAACATTTGACCAAGGTCTCCACTGATTTGAAATCCACTTTAGTACAGGGGTGAGTGTCCCCACCTCTCATGCAGGAGACTGGGGGTTCGATTCCCGCCAGGGAGGCAGTGGTGCTGTTCAAGAGTTGGACTAGTAAGCTTCAGAAGAAACTCTCAGAGCGTAGGTTGGATAGGAGCATTCTGGGTTGGGTTAGGAATTAGTTGGATGGACAAGCTCAGAGAGTGCTGGTAAACGGTGCCATATCCAGCTGGCGGCCACTCACTAGTGGAGTCCCACAGGGATCAGAGCTAGGCCTGGCACTGCTTAACATCTTTATTGATGACATAAATGAGAGAATTGAGTCCACCATTAGCAAGTTTGTGGATGATACCAAGCTGGGGGCAAATGTTGGACTACCAGAGAGCAGAAGTGCCCTTCAGAGGGACCTTGATAGGCTAGAGAAATGGGCAGATTCTAATAATATGAGATTTAACAAGAGTCCATATGCCTGGTTCTTCACTTTGGACACAACTACCCCATGCATCGCTATCGCGTGGGGGATGAGTGGCTGGAAAGTGGTGAAATGGAGAGGGATTTGGGAGTAATGATTGACAGAAAACTTAATATGACCCAACAGTGTGCCCAGGTGGCTAAGAGGGCCAGTGGCATCCTGGCCTGTATTAGGAACAGTGTGGTCAGTTGGACTAGGGAAGTTATTCTTCCCCTATACTTGGCACTGGTCAGACCACGTCTTGAGTACTGTGTCCAGTTCTGGGCTCCCCAGTTTAAGAAAGATGTTGAACTACTCGAGAGGGTCCAGAGAGGGGTGACGACAAGAATGATGAAAGGACTGGAGAACAAGCCCTATGGGGAGCAACTGCGGGAGCTGGGGTTGTTCAGCCTGGAGAAGAGGAGGCTCAGGAGTGACCTCATTGCTGTCTACAACTACCTGAAGGGAGGTTGCAGTTGGGTGGATGTAAATCTCTTCTCTCAGGTTGACAGCACCAGAACAAGAGGACATGGCCTTAAGCCACACCAGGGGAGGTTTAGACTGGATGTTAGGAAGAGCTTTTTCACAGAGAGTGATTCCTCAGTGGAATGGTCTGCCCAGGGAGGTGGTGAAGTCACCATCCCTGGAGGTGTTTAAAAAAAGAGTGGATGAGGAGCTCAGTGACATGGTCAAGATGATGGGAGGATCGGATAGATAGAGCGTGGTGCCCATGCTTCCATGACTGTGGGTTTGATCCCTGTGTGGGCGTTCACTTGGGAGTTGGACTAGATGATCCTTGTGGGTCCCTTCCAACTTGGAATAACCTGTGAACCTGTGACTCCATGATACTTGTGGGTCCCTTCCAACTCAGAATATTCTGTGATTCTGTGATTCCTCCCTTCTCTATCTTGCTCTATAAAAGGTTCTCTATGCGAGTCATAACTTTCAAATCAGAGTGCCCTTTTGATTTAAGTGAAATCAGTCAGGACTCAAGGTAGTTGCTTGCAAGCAGAGAAGAAGCTTATTTTGGCCCAAGAACCAAGGATAGAGGAAGAGCAGTGTCCCTGCCCTGTCAGGTGCCAAAAGTCCCTGCCTCGATTTGCCATGTATTTTTATACCCTTGCCTCATACATATGGAAATTACTCCATGAATATGCATCCCTTGAACACAATGTCATAAATTTCAACTTTCCCTTAAGACCTTCAACCAATCAGCTCAAATATTTCACATTCTTGCCCCATGTTTTTACTAGAATGCTCTTTTGTTTACCATTCAGGATTGGAAGACAAGAATTTCTTCCCTGCATGTTTAATTTTCAGGCCAAGTGAATGATTTTAAAATCTACAAATCCTTCTAGAATTCACTAAAATTTCACTGTTTCACTAAAATCCTTAAATCTCTAAGCTTCTACCTAACTCACTAAAATCTATCATTTTCTGAATCCTCGAATCACTTTAAACACCATTAAAAAAAAAAGCAGACATTACAAAGGCCACACTAACATACATATAATCAGTTTGTACTGCTAGTATGTGTTTTCATATGTATTTATTGTATTTGGGAAAACTGAAAAATACAGCTTTCCTATGCTATATATCTTCATTTATAGATGTTTTTATGTACAAATTCATATACACGGATAGAAACCTATTAAAATATGCATACATAAACAGAAAACCATAAAACCACAGGTTTTAGTCATGGTTAATATAAAACTGTACATATAATTGTATATACTTATGTACATATAAGCTATATATGTATATACAAAACTGTACATATAATTGTATATACTCATGTACATATAAGCTATAGATGTACATATACACAAAAATGTAATGAAGTATGGAAGCTGACAACTATCAGAACAATTTTCTTCCAGATTACTGTTGCTTCCAAAAATTGTTCAATGGATCCACCCTCAAAAAGAGCTTCTCATAATTCCATGAGACTATTTAGACCTCTCACTGTGTTATGCTTTCCGGTTTTTCAAAATATTAAGGTCTATAAAAGGGTCTGATTTGCTTTTCTGTCCACTCTGGGGTCTTCTTCAGTGCTATGAAAATCAGTTCTACCTTCTATTTCATTATTGGACCATATTGCTCATTTGTCTGTCATGCTAGACTATTACAAGGACAGGCCAGTTGGATCATATTTTGTTCAAGTACATTTTTCATTGAAGGGCTCACTTCTGGGTCAACCAATAATCACAGTACATTTATGTCAGTTTCTTATGATTTTAACCTGAAGGAAAACTTTAAAAAATCCTTTTTGAATAGAGTTCATATTGAGTTGAAAGAAATAGTTCAGAAATATTGAAGCCAGCTGTTGCTGCCATTTCCAGCACATTTCCTTTCCAGCCACCATGGTGTGATGAAATGAAAGACACAAAGCACAAATTTAATGAAGTATGAACAGAAAGGACAGCTAAAACACTTTTGAGCAATAGCTTGCTGCTTAGAATAGAGGGGGTGGGAAACAAGTATTCAATTCACTTTTTTCTTCAAATCCCATCTTTCAATGCATGATAGGACTACATCATGGGCTGTTCCTGAGGAAAATGTTCTCAGGCTCTTCTATTGATGCTATTCTATTGTGTATAGAATACCAAAGTATTCATGGAAAAACATGCTGGCACCTCTCAAGAGAGGCACTGTATGAGCAACAGATATGACATCTCTTGCTGGGTGAATAAGACAGAGGAACATAGAGAAAGACCTGTGGGACTGCCTCTTTCCTGCCGTGTTACTTCAATGACTGCTACCTGCACATCAAAGGTGTTTGGAATAGGGCCAGAGGCAACACTGATAGTATTCTCAGATCTGACCATCATAATTTTCTGTGGATGATACTATACTTTGTATGGTACTCCAACTGCTACATATGCCTTTGCCACTAGTGGTTACCTGCAAAATTCCAATATCCTTCTAAGGCAGGTTCTGGCATTGACATGGTATTTACAGGTGAGCTAAGCTGTGAGTGAATATTCACTGTTTGCAAGAATAATATTAGAAACTAAGGTGAATTTTGATCTTTTTCTGTTTAAATGTAGACATCTGTCACCTAAATGTACCTGAGTTGCTCATTCTAGGTTTCTATGACCAAAAGAAATAAATAGGCATACATAAAGCAAAGTTCACCTTACTTATTTTGTGCTTAAGTACATGTAAAATAATCAGATTAATTCAGTCTATCTAATGTTATTTTTCCTGTTGAATATAAAGGGAACATAGGTGATCAGTGCAATACACAAATTTTCTTTATACAAAGCTGGAGAGATAACTAGTATCTCACTCAACTAGTCTGTGGGTTCTAGTAGCCCTGATAATAATCTAACCAACTACCATCTAGGCATCCACTTATTAATACTCTCTCTCTCCTAACCACCAGATTCTGAATTCTGGACACTGAGAGACTGGTGAAAAAGCTCAGATTTTCAAGTTAGTATGGTTACCTTTTGCACTGTGATTCAAACTCTAGAGGGCTTGTTTGCATCTGTTGTACTTGACCAGCCACATGGTCCCAAACAATATTGCATAGTTTAATTGAGATAGATGAGGAAAGATGGCAAATGATTCTTAAAACTTAATTCTGCCCCGATAATGGTGTTAACATAAAAGATGATATGACCTGCTCAAAGAGAACTTCTTTGGGATATAGATGTTATGTTTGAGCACTCACCCTCTACTATGGGTCTAATACTGTAAAATGGAGCCATTAATGTAGTTTAGGTTAAATCCCAGCCAGCAATGAGTAAACAAAGTGATTTGGGGATTCAGAAAATAACAAATTCAGTGAGTTCAGTGAGTTCAGGGCATAGAGATTTAGGGATTCTAGTGNGGATTGTCCTTAAATCAAAAGGGAATGTTTACTAGTCAGCATCCTTGATCAGCTTTTCCTCTTCTACTCACTCTGTAGCCATAAATATTCTGCAAGTGAATGGGGCACACTTCAGGGTAACACGGTTCAATGATTTACCTGAGAAAACGAGTATGGGTTTGAAGCGGAGGCATTACAGTGCTCTGAGAGGCCAACCCAGAAAATGGAATGACTTGACTGGGAAAGGACCACTTTAAACCTGGGTTCAGAAGAGCAAGTTGGTAACCACTTGGTAAGACTTGTAAAATGGTCAGTCTTAAAAAAAAAGCCTTCAGACATACACCAAAGACATGTTCAAAAAAAAAAAAGGTAACAACCATCATAATATTTTGTATTTAAATTGTCTTTTTGCAGAATCCCAATGAAATTTATTGTAGTGGCAAACAATCCGTTTTTTCTTCCTTTTTCCTAAATTGATTCTTTATAGGATTTGTGTGGGTTTTTTCTTGTTTCCAGGGTATTTATTATCCAGCCGTTTGCTTTCTATTCTGGGTTGAACACAGAATGAAAAGCTTGAGTTGCTGAGGCTAGGTTACTACTTGCTGTAAATCAGGACAATAATATCAACTTCAGTGAAGTCACTATTTATATCACCTGACCTTTGAAATTTTATGATGTAGAACATTGTGAAGAAACCTTGGAAAGGAAGTTCATTTGTTTGTTAGGCATCATTGTGCTTATTTGTATTGACTTTCAGAATAAATGGATACAGCAGTAAATGTACTACCAGAACTCAGTCACTTAATGCACTACAAAGGAAAAGGCAAAATAAGGACAAGCTGGACAGCTCCAGGCTCCCTGAACAAATAGTAAATACAAGAACTTGATGATGCAATTTTTTTCACAAAATTCAAAAAATATTTTCAATATTCTTATCCTTTTTTCAAGGGAAAATGTAGGTCCTGCTGTTTAGGTGCTATAGCACTTAGCACAGGCAGTATGTGTCTTGCATCTTCACAGACGCCAGCACCTGTGAACTCCTATATTCAGGGACTCGGACTGTTGCAGACTAAATCAATGATGATCTTTTTGCTTGTGGGAGGTTATTTTCCCCTTAAAACCTCCTCCTTGAAAACCTACAGTCTGAATAATTTCTTCTTTGAGACATACTCAAATAGACAACTTCCCTACCAGTGTGCTTATTTACCACTATGTGAACTGCTTCCTATTTGTGATGTTATAACATCCCTATGGCAACTGCAGCACTTGCTTACATTGGAAAGTCATTTTAGGAAAGTATTGAATTTATTTTTATCTTCTTTTAGTGAAATCTAGCAGCTGGAAATGAAGCGAGCCAGCAGCATGTTACTAGTTAAAGCTCTGTAGAAGAAAGAACTACTGGTTTTAATAATAATATTTTCATTATTATTTAATTATTTATTTAGTGTGCAGAATACTTGAGCCCTCTCTCTGCCCTTCTTCAATCAAATTTTATCAAAAGACTGGTTAAAAGTGAAAATGGAATTTAAGATGTGATGACATCACCATCATAACCTGAGTTTAATTCAGTTAGTTAGAGCATGATACTAACAATGAAAAGGTTGCAGGTTGTATCCCAGTATATGCTATTTCCTTAAGAGTTGGACTTGACCTTTGTGGGTCTCTTTCAATTCATAATATTCAGTGATAATCCTTTTTATTGGGACTTTTATTATTGATCTTAATTCCAAGATATTTGATCATAACAACAATTGAAAGCCATAATTGAAATTGTGATAACAATGATGAATTGTGAAAAAGCATAAAGAAAATTGTTTTTTTAAACAAATAAAAAGTTTCTTCATCTTGGGCCTGTGTCACAGATTTCTATGTTTAGGATGAGCAATAATGAAGAAATAAAAATCAGGTCAGAGGTCACTTTTTCTGTTCTTCTTGAAGATTAAAAAAAAAGTGAAGCTATATTCCCTCTTCAATGTATATTGTAATAAAGGGAGAAGTAATGAAGAAAGTCAACATGAACTTTACATGCCATCAAAAGCAGAAACCATTACACTCAGACGTTCATGTTTTATTAATGGTAGAAGAGGAATTCCCATTTAGTCTCACTGTAATCTGAGAGAACATTTCTAAAATTACAAACTTGCAAATCACAATTTCTAGTTATTTCTCTCTTCTGCCACCTGCATTAAGTAGCCTATCTGTTATGGTTTAGGGGGTTTTTCTGCCGCTCTGGCAGCAAGGGGGTTAACAGCTCAGTTCTTGTCTGAGCTCTCTGTGCTGCCATGACCTTCAAGGTTATAGAGATAGAGGCGTCTCTGTGAATAACATACTTGGGAGAGAAGAAAAAAAAGTTCAGTAGTAAGATGTAGCATGCCAGCTCAGAACCTGCGTTGGGAGGCTGAGAGATTTGAAGGCCCCCAGGCCCACGAGAGAAGGGGTAGAGATGTTCTTCCAGGCATCCCGCTGCTGGTTGTGAATTGGGCCGACCATAGTGAAAACCTACGGACCAGAGAGAGCGAGAACCAGTACTGCAGAGTCTATCTAGGCCACGACTGAAGATGGAGAGGTAAAAACTGGACAAACTGCTGATGTGTTGGAGCCCAGAGACAGAAGCCTGGAGCTAGCTGAGAGCTCGGCAGAAATCTTTGGACAGACTTTTTGTGCATTGTGGTAGGATCTGTGTACTTTGGGATGGGCTCATTATGAAGCAGAAAAGCCAGTACTTAAAAGCTGCAATCCTGGCTGTGACTTCTGGACAAC
>WEKX01022518.1:36936-69422 GCA_013390025.1 Pitta sordida
GCAGCTCTACATCCCTCTTAAACTGGGGAGCCCAGAACTGCACACAGTACTCAAGATGAGGTCTGACCAGTGCTGTGTACAGGGGAAGGACGACCTCCCTGGACCGACTGACCACACTGTTCCTGATGCAGGCCAGGATGCCATTGGCCTTCTTAGCCACCTGGGCACACTGCTGGCTCATATTGAGTTTCCTATCGATCAGTACACCTAAGTCTCTCTCTACTTCACTAGTCTCGAGCCACTCCTCCCCCAGCCGATAGCGGTGCATGGGGTTGTTATGGCCGAAGTGAAGAACCCGGCACTTAGTCTTGTTAAACCTCATACTGTTGGAGCCTGTCCATCTCTCCAGCCTGTCAAGGTCCCTCTGGAGGGCCTTCCTACCCTCTGGCAGTTCAACATTTGCCCCCAGCTTAGTATCATCTGCAAACTTAATCACATAGATTCATAATTGACGGCTCTTTCCCATATGTCGCAGCCATATTTGCTGCATCCTCTTTCACAAGGAAGCTTAAGAATGCTATGTAAACTAAACTGCTTTCTTGAAAGAGATATTAATGTGCCTGCTTATGTACCTTTATAGGCAAAATGGCAGATATTGAACAGTGAGACAGTGTGACATGTACTATACCTTCTTCAATGCTGAGAGCATGCTCCTAGTCTCTGAATTCATAATGTCAAGGTAATAGCTTGTCTTAATTTAAGGAAAAATGCTAGAGCGGGGACTCCAAATAATAGGTCACCTCCACTTTTTTTAGAAACCTCTGCCCTTTTCACTAACACAGAGAGACAAAATGCAAGAAGTGAAAAAATGACAATTTACTAACAAGAAATATAGGAGGAACAGCAACAATACAAACAGAATAGTTCACAGCAGCAAGAGACAGAGATCATCTCCAGTCTACTCCTGCCCCACCCCCCCCCAAAAAAAAAAAAAAGAAAATCAGGGACAAAAGTAAAGCCTAGGAAAAACTGTTTGCCCACAAAAAGTTATACTATTAAACTGTTCAGTTCATACCACCTATCTAGGCTCAGAGGAGGGTGATGGTGTATCAGTGACTCCTGGGAGTGGCTCCAACAGTCTGTGTTTCTTTTTCTCTCTGTCACCAGCCAGCAGCATGGTCCAACATGGAGAGGAACTTCCAGTTCCTTCCTGGCAGCATGTTCCTCTTCTCCACCCACTCTCTGGCTGCCTGGACGCAGCAAGGGATTTGCTCTTAAAGAGTATTCCAAAACAGTGTTGCAAAAGAGGATTCAGAACAAAACCTCCTTTAACCAAGACATAGCTGAAGATACTGTGTAGCAACCAAATAGAGGTTAGGCTTCTTCATCAGGTATCACAATAATCTAAACCCTGCAGCGCTTTGTCCAGACCATAAGAAAGAGTAAGGGAAAGAACATGACTAAAATCCTTTTCCATGGATGAACACAAAAAACCTCCTGCGGCAGTGAGTTCCAAAATTTTGATACCTGCTTTGTAAAGAAGTACTTTCTTCTAGTTATTTTAATCACACCTCCTACTACTGTCACTGAATGCTCTCTGGTTCCAGTATTTTGAGACAGAGTAAATAACAGTTCTGCCTTCATTTTACCCTCCACCATCAGGAATTTTAAACCTGTCTGTCATCTCTCAGACTTCTCTGCTTGGAAACAGACCCCAAACCTTTAGTCCCTTCTCAAAAGATAGCAAGTCCCCCTTCCAGTCATCCTGCCTTGTCACTGGATTTTGGTTTCCAGTTCACCTCCTGGATCTCTGAGTCTTGATTTTTTTTGTCTCCTCAAAGGACTAACTTCAAGAGGAAAGCTAACCATGCATGATCCAGTCACCATAACCTGTGGGTTAGAGTATTGTTTTGGAAATTGCAGACTAGGAATACGTACTTCCTAAGAGTGGCCTGCTTCCTGAACCTTGGAGGTTTTAATTTGACTGGCAACCTACTATTAATCTCTTTCAAAACAGATGCCAGATGCCTTCTCTGCGTATAACAAATCACCTTCTTCAGGAACTGGATTAACTAAGCAGTATGGGGAATATTATTAAGCCATGTCCAACAACACATGGAATTTTTTTGTCATTTTTGACTTTTAGCTTTTCTCAAACACTCACATTAAATATCTTCCTTTGAGCCTTTCTCCTAAATTTAAAGACCAACATGCTCCCTAAGCAACATGATGCTTCCTTGACGGTTTGCCAACATGCTCAGAGCCTTTCTTATAGTGCATAAAATAACCATAATGATTTGATATACTTGAATCCTAAGAATAAATATACTTTTTTTCTTCTCTAAGCCCCTTCCATGTATATATTTTGTGTGTTTCATAATGCTTTCAGCCTTTTTTTGGCAGCTGTGGTGTAGAACATTTCTGGCATGAGCACTTACTTCTTGGCAGTAAGACAAGTTTTTATTACACTATATATATTATTTCTTTTCAATTGTTCTGGTTTACTATACAAATGTATGTGGCCCTTCCAGTTTATTTTCAGTGCAGTATAGTCAAAATGCTTAACTTCTTGCATTAATAGGCAAGGAATTTCTACGCATGTGCTTTTCTTGCATACAAATGTCTACATATTTATCTACTCCAAGTACTTTTCCTCATAAAATACTAGAAATACACCACTGAGAACAGTCATTTCTTTCTCAAATAGATTAGTTCAATAAGTTTTCTCTCTCTGTTTCTGGCAATGTAAACAGTATTTTGGGGGTAGTATATATTATCAGTGGGGAAAAAAAAAAGTCTTGTTTCCTCTCATCTGTTGATGGGAAATTGATTTAGATCATCAAAAGATGCTCTAAGTCAAAAATAGGAGTACTTCTAATTAAAACAGTGAGAATAACATTTTTGATAAATGTGTATTGGTAGTTACTTGTCTTCCTGTTAAATTCTAACTGCTTATACATTCTATTAGTTTGTTTATAGTTTGCTTAATCATTTCCTGCAGTATTTTCCATGAATTACACTTTAGCTGACTGTATAATTTTCCCAATTCAGAGGTTCACAGGTTATTCCAAGTTGGAANTCATCCTTAAAAAGAAAAAAGGTGGATCAGTTTGTCTTTTCCCCATCTTCTGAACCCTCTTTCTTGCTCACCAGGATCAAAAAAATACCCATTTTCAGTCCTGGGACTGCTGAATCCAGTTCTTAAAATATAGTTGGAAATTATACTTAATTTTATTTCCTTAAGAAATTACAAACACTCTTTTACATGTTTCTTCCTTGAACTTTCTCTGAGTGAGATATTATTTTGCAGTTCCCCAGTGTTTATTGAAAACTATTTTATTAAGTCTTCTTGGTTTATTACTCCTTTTTACTTATTTTTCCTCATATCTTAGTGATTATGGATCACTATGGCCCAAATTAAATTCAGCAATTATCTGTTACTTTATAGGAGAAGAAATTACTCTTGCATCCTCTACTTTCTGAATCAAATCCTCAGTTCATTCCATGGATGTATATGTCAATTATACTGCGATCCCTCAAATTTTGCAGAGTTTTGGGTTTGAGTCCAGAAAAGTCCCATGATAGCTGAATCATGCTAAGAAGTGGAATATACATTTGTAAATAAACCCCACCCACCTCCCCACTCCCTCAGCCCCGTAGTGTTTGGGGACATTCATTGCCCATCCCCGTGCCATGTGCCGGGACAGGGGAGTGAAGGAGGTCTTCTCTTCCCCTTCCTGCCACCAGGAAGGCATGGAGAATGGAAGGAAGTGACCGCACTGCCACTGTGCCATAGGGAGGATTCCATCCCCCTGTGCCCTCCCCTGGAGCAGCAGATATGACACCAGGTGGTGGTGGCCACAAAAGGTTGCCAAGGGGCTCTGGTGTGCCACACTCCTGAGTTCCTGTCCTTCTATGGCACCAGGGTGAGCAGATGTATTAAGCCATTGACACTGTGTTACAAAGTTTCCCTATCATTAAATCTTTCCAACACTCATAAGGGAGGAAATTCTGGGTGGTCCCCGGGTGAGTGAGTGAGAGGCGCTGACCCCCCGCCCCATAGGGTGTGCCTGTCCTGCCCCCTGGTGCGGCAAAGGCACTCACTGCGCATGCGCGGCCGTCCCGTGCTCATGTGGCATGGAAAAACCCTGCAAAGGACTGAGGGAAAGTGATGATGTCTTCACAGGATAAAACACTATGAAGAATTGAAGCTGAGAAATTTGAGCCGTGGAGAACTGAGGGATTACTGTACCATGAATTGCATATTATGCCAAATAAGTCGCACTGTTGATCAAATAGTAAAATTTTCAGATCAAAAAGGTAATCACACAGAATCACACAGAATCACAGAATATTATGAGTTGGAAGGGACCCACAAGGATCAACTAGTCCAACTCACCACCTAACACCCGTACAGAGACCGAGAGCACATCGCAGAGCATAACACCAACCTAGATCCCTCACAGTCTAGCAGGCCACTCCGAGCCGGAAGGGGCCCAGGGTCATCCAGCCCTGCACCCCCCAGCTAGACCATGTCACTAAGCTCCTCGTCCAGTCTTCTCTTAAACACCTCCAGGGATGGCGACTCCACCACCTCCCTGAGCAGCCCATTCCAATATGCAATTACTCTCTCTGTGAAAAACCGCTTCCTAACGTTAAGATTGAACCTCCCCTGGCGTAGCTTGAGGCCGTGCCCTCTCGTTCTGGTGTCGTCAGCCTGGAATCAACTGTATTATCAGAAACAGAATATTAAAGATAAATTAGTCATTAATTTATTTGAAATTTTCAATTTAGAAACTGAAAATTCAGTAATCCCTTGTTATTTCATGGTTCACGTATCACAGCTTTAGTATATCGCGGGTTTTTCCCTGCAAAGACATTTTCCAGCTTACCCCCTATTTCACCCCTTGTAGAGTGGGGGGCAGCACTGACAGGTGCTGCTGGCTTGGGCACCACTCANATATATATGAATTGCTGCTTCATGAATTCCACTTATCAAGGCATTTTTCTGGAACCAACCCCCCCCAGCATTCAAGGGGTTACTGTACTAGATTTACAGAACTCTGTGGAATAAGTGTAAGAGGTTATAAGGGGGAAACTAAGTGAATTAAATTATATTATATTGATACTAGAGTTATCCCTCGCTATTTTGTTGTTCACCATTCACGGCTTCAATACANTAAAATTCATAAAATGATGGGGAAGATTTGTAGCAGTCTCTCAAAGGTATATTAAACAGAACGGCATGTGGAGCCCTCCTCCTTAAGTTGCTTTTGCTTGCCACTGCATGTTCCTTCTTGCTGCTGCTTGCTCCTGGTTACTGTTGCTCAGGACTGAGGGGGTGGGNGGACACTCCACTCCTACCCCCACACAGCCATCAGGGGCTGAAACGCCCATCAAGAGCCATTAACTCTCCAGCCAAAAGACAAAAGTAGTCATCCACCCACACCTTCATTGAGGAATTCTGCTTGTTGCTTAATTGAATTAATTTCTCACTTCCTCAGAGTTTGATAATGGCATGGTAGTTATGGAAAAATTAAATCTAACCCATGACATGACTTTACCGTATTTACCACCACTTCATGAATTTTGCTTATCACAGCATCTTTCTGGTACTGACCCCAAATGACATTCAAGGGATTGCTATATTGTATTATATTATATTAAATTATTGTATTGGTTTGTGTTATATATATTATATTAATTATATTTCTTATATTATATTGGAAGATTAATTCCTCCCATCCTGAGATATGAGAGCATTGTGAATCAGTGAATCAACTGTTATTTTTCCTAATTTCAGAATTAAAAAAAGTAGGATGAATAGCTCAGGCTGCATGCCAGCTTTTAGAAAGCTAAAATTAGGTGGGATTAGTCTGGCCTAGTTAACAGGAGCTTGGAGCGAAGGAAATCAAGAGACTCAGGTGTTCTACACCAGGAGAAATAATAACTAGGGAAAGAATTTGGAGGCAATATGAAGAAAACGTAATAAAAAATCAGCATGATAAAAATACTGCTTTCCATAAGAGAAAACACGTGCAAATTCATCACCAAATGTCAAAATTCAGGTTGAAAATCAAGAGCCAAAAAATGGAGAGAGACCAAGACAGTTTGCATACGTGTGAAATGGAGGTAGTAAATAAAACTGAGTCATCAACATTGGCTAAAGTATGACAGCAGTAGGTTGGAGGCAATAACAGTTTTCTATGCAAAAGTGAGAAGCAGGAACAGGAAGACTGTCTGAGTGGGGACAGGAGTTTTTCTACAAGGGGATCAGGACTTGGTTTATTTTTAGAGAAGGGATAGAAAAGATGGGAGAAGTAGTAGAAATGAAAGATGGAAAAGTGGGAGTAAAGTACTACAGAAGAATTTTAAAAGCTTGAATAGAAGAAACCTAAAGGAGGAATGATAGTTGAAAAAATCAAGTGGCATGAAGTAGTTAGAGGATTTGCATAGAAGGACAATGCCATGTGCATAAAAGGGGACTGAAAATAACTGTGAAAACAGTCTGTGAGGTCAACAGGAGCCTTTTGGACTTTGGGACACTGAGAAATATTGTCTTAGGGACAGAAGTATGTCCAAGTTTCAGCACCAAAAGATTAGTAGTTGAAACCATCAGAGAAGAATTTTGAGAAAAATAAAATTACTTATTTTACAGATGAAAACTAAGATATTTTAGCAAAGCTATTTTGTTCAACACTTCCAAAGTTCTGACAAAATAACTACAATTGTACTATATTTGCAGTATAAAATGCAATTCATAATGATTTACTTTTGAACAGCAGTAAAGAGATTATTATTTAAATAAATGTTCTTATCTGCTCCCATAATTTTACTCTTTATTCTTAGAATACAATATTAATTACTTACTGTAATTTTTGCATTTTTGAAGCACTGAGCAGCAGGAAAGGGTTGCTTTCTTTCAGGAAGCTTTTGAGCTGCCCCGGGAGGGGTTTTGGTGACTTTTTGAGACATTGAGCAGACAGAAAGGAGTCACCTTCTTTTGGGTGGCCTCTGGGCTGCCCTGGGAGTCCTTGACCTATTTGAGAGCTGGGCAGGGGGAGAGCTCAGCACTGCTAGGCTTCTCCAATTTTTGTCAAGGGCTGCTGGGGAGCACGGCAAACAGGAGTAGGCTAACAGGGTGATAGAGAGGTTGTCATAGAAAGGCAGTGAGGCTGCTGTAGGCAGTTCGCACAGACAGGGCAAGCAGATGGGGCTGCAGATGCCATCTTGGTAGGTGCGGTTGTCTTTTTTGTTTTTTCTTTTTCTTTGTCTCCCTGCTTTCACCAACAATAGTGAATAAACTATTAAAAACCGTTAGTAAAAGGAGTGTGCTCATTCAAACTGCACCTATGTTGAGGGATACTGCTGTCCAGACTTCTGGCTGCTGGGATTGCAGGGAATGCCTGAGCCTATTGGTAGTTCCGGAGGACAATGCAAAAAAACCCTTGTGTCCAGTGTGACAAGGTGAATGATCTGATCTGTATGGTGGTAGAGCTTAGAAAAGAGGTTGAAAGGCTGAGGAGCATTCGAGAGAGTGAAAGGGAAATTCCATCTCTCAGAGCTGCCCACGTGCCAGTAGAGACTCATGTCTCCTACCATCATGAAAAAGGTAGGGATGTAGATGATGGTGAGGAATGGGAGCAGGCCTCCTCTTCTGAGGGCAGCAGAAATCTCTCCTGTCCCCCATCACCCTTCCAGATGCCACCTTTCCATCTACATTTACAGCATAGGTTTGGAGTCTTGGATCTCAACAGTCAGATAGATGATATACAAGAAGACACTTTGCCTGATGGATCTCTTAGATTCACTCCATCTGTCGGTACAGTCAGAACCTCTAGTATTAAAAAGAAGAGAAGGGTAATGGTTGTGGGTGACTCCCTTCTGAGGGAAACTTCCCTCAAAGGGAAGTGAAAAAGAAAATGAAAGAAAAAGATATTTATTAACTAAAGTACACAAATTTATAACTAAAAGAAGACTCTCCTCCAAGGACTTAAGGAACAGCAAGAGAGAGAAAATAAACCTCCTCAGAGTCTCAAGAAGAGTAGTTGCAATCCACCAGCTGGGCTGTTGTACTGCTGCTGCTCCCATTCCTCCAGAAACTCCTCTCCCTCCCAGTCAAAATGCCTCAGATTCCAGAGGCTCCCTTGGGCTGGAACACGCACCACCACCGCCACCACCACCACCCCCAAGGTTCTTGGAACATATTGAGGATTGCTTCTTGTCACAGCTAGTTAGTGCGCCTAGCAGGGGAGAGGCTATTCTTAACCTCCTGTTCACTAATAGGCAATGGCTGGTGGGGAATGTGGTGGTTGCAGGCTACCTGGGGTGCGGTGATCATGAAATAATAGACTTTTTGATAAATAATGAAACAAGGAGAAGCTTCAACAAAACCTCCACATTTTATTCCAGAAGATGGACTTTGTCTTATTTAAGGAATTAGCTAGTAGAGTGCCCTGGCAGACTGTCCTTAAAAACAAAGGGGTCCAGGAAGGCTGGATGTACTTCAAGAATGAGATCTTGAAGGTGCAGGAACAGGCTGTCCCTATGTGTCATAAGATGAGCTGTAGGGGTAGATGTCCGAATTGGACGCATAAGGAGTTTTTGAACAAACTAAGGAAAGAGAAGATGATGTACCATGTTTGGAAAAAGGGGGAGGTAACCCAGGCAATGTTTAAAGATGTTGTTAGGTCTTGTAGGAAAAGAATTAGGGAACCAAAAGCTTAGTTTGAGCTAAAATGGGCTACCTCTGTTAAGGATAATAAAAAGTGTTTTTATAAATATGTTTTAATGGTAAAAAAAAGGAGAAGGACAATCTCCATTCTTTATTAGATAAGGAGGGGCATATAGTTATTGAAGATGAATAAAAGGCCTCAACGCCTTCTTTGCCTCCATTTTTTGTAGTGAAACTGATTTTCTACAAGAAAAGCGGTCTCTTAAACTGGTAGATACAGACAGAGAACAGTACAGCTCCCCTGTGATCCTGGAGGAAGATGTTAAGAACCTACTGACCAATATAGATCCTCGTAAGTCTATGGGACCTGATGGGATTCATCCCAGGGTGCTGAGGGAGCTGGCAGGTGTGCTTGCTGCACTTCTTTCAATGATTTTTCAACAGTCTTGGTTTACTGGTGAGGTCCCAGATGAGTGGATGTTGACTAATGTGGCATCCATCTATAAGAAGGGTCAGAAGGAGGATTCAGGGAATTACAGACCTGTCAGCATGACCTCAGTACCAGGCACAATTAAGGATTTAAATATCTTAAGGGCAATTATGCTGCACCTACAGGATAACAGGGAGATAAGATCTAGTCAGCATGGATTCAGGAGGGGAAGGTCCTGCCTGAACAATCTAATTTCACAGAATATTCTGAGTTGGAAGGGACCCACAAGGATTATCGAGTCCAACTCTTAAATGACACCACAACCTCCCCATTGGGGAATCGAATCCCAGTCCCCATGTGACAGGCAGGGACACTCACCACTATACTGAAGTGGATTTTTAATTTCTTTTTATGATCAGGTAACTCATCTAATCGATGAGGGAAAATCTGTGTACCTAGATTTTAGCAAAGCCTTTGATACCGTCTCCCATGGAAGCCTTTGATACTGTCTCCCGTAGTAAACTCCTGGTGAAACTGGTGTCTTGTTGTTCAGACGGGGTTGTTCTGGGTTAAGAACTGGCTGGATAACTGAACTCAGAGAGTAGTGGTAAATGGCATCACATCCAGTTGGAAGATTGCCACTAGTGGGGTTCCCCAAGTCAGTGCTGGGGTCGGTTTTGTTCAATATCTTTAGTGATGATCTGGACAAGGTGATGGTGTCCATCATTAGTAAATTTGCAGATTACACTAAGTTTGGAATAAGTGTTGATCTGTTAGATGGAAGGAGGGTTCTGCAGAGAGACCTTGACAGGCTGGCTGGCTGGATTGAATCTAATAGTATGAGATTTAATTAATCTGAGTGCCAGGTCTTACACTTTGAAATAACCCCAAGCAGAGTTATAGGCTGGGGATGGAGTGGCTGGAGAGAGGCCAGGCGAAGAGGGACTTGGAAGTGCTGGTTGATAGCAGACTGAACATGAGCCAGCAGTGTACCCAGGCAACCAAGAAGGCCAATGACATCTTGGTCTTTATCAAGAATAGTGTTGCCATTAGGACTAGGGAACTAGGGAAGAAAGATGTTGAATTGCTCTAACGTGTTCAGAGAAGAGCAGGGAGGATGGTGAAGGGGCTGGAGTACAAGCCCTATGGGGAATGACTGAGGGAGCTGAAGTTGTTTAGCCTGGAGAAGAGGAAGCTCAGGGGAGACCTTATCGCTCTCTACAACTACCTTAAGGGAGGTTGTAGCCAGGCAGGGGTTGGACTCTTCTTGCAGGCCCCCAGTGACAAAACGAGAAGACACAGTCTTCTTCTGGATGTGTTTACGGAAAGGTTGGATGGCATACTTAGTGACATGGTTTAGATGGTTTAGATGATGGGTTGGTGTGGGTAGGTTGATAAGTTAGATAATAGGTTGGACTTGATGATCTCTATGGTCTTTTCCACCCTTGTGAATTCTATGTGCAATTCTGTGTGTAACAGTAATTCCCTCCCCCTCCTCTCTTTTTCTAAAAAATGGTAAGATAACTCAGACATAATAGTCATATTATTGCTTTGATTTATCTCTTATTATATGTTTTAAGATGTGTGACTGCAATTAGGGAAACTTATAGGAAGTTAAATGACATGAACATCAGTGAGAAAGACATTATCATTACCTGTAGAAAAGTAAAAATACAGCACATGGAATACAATATGTTTCTTTTCCAATAAGGTGTAGGAGTTTTGTAGCACAAGTGCCAAAGTAGAATCTCAGCCCTTTTTCTTTATATCAACAAGGTTACAAGATTTTCTATTGAATATTAGCTCTGAAAATAATCTGTATAGAGAAGATTTTTCAACGATATAAACTGGATTACAGACGTTTTGTTAATCCTTAGCAGAAAGTGCGTACAAAGTCTCTTTGCCTGGAAAAATCTTCCCGGTTTCTGATTTAAGAAAAGCAGTTTGGACTCAAGGTAATTGCTTACAAGTGATAGAAAACGGGGGGTTTTGGCCCAAGAAACAAGAAAAGAAGAACATTAACCAGCAATGTGTCTCTTAGCCCTGTCAGGTGCCAAAAGCCCAGAAACCAAAGGCAAGAAGCCCCGCTCCAGGTTTGCCACCTGTCTTAATACCCATTACTCATACATATGGAAATTACTTCATGAATATGTATCCCTTCAGCATTATGTCATAAATTTCAACCTTGCTTTAAGCCTTCTGGCCAAACAGTGCTGACGTTTCATATTCTTGCCCCATGTTTTGACTGGGACAGTGTTCTGTTTGTATTTCAGGGCTGGAAAACAAGACTTGCTTACCTTTAATATTGGATGTTTAATTTCAAGCCCAGTGAATGCATCTAAAGTCTAGTCATTCTTCTAAAGTCCTTCTAAAATTCACTAAAATTTCACTGTTTCACTAAAATCCCAAAATCTACATACCTATAACTACCTCACTAAAATCTATAATTGTCTGAATCCTCAAATAAATGTTTATATACATATGCATGTGTGTGTGTATATGCATATATAATCCCTTGAATTTTGCAAGGGTCAGGGAATGGGTGAGGTCCGTAAAACCTGTAATCTGTGAAGACAGGTGGCTCATGAATATGCAAATAATCCATAATTGTTGCCCTGCACCCTCAGCCCCAGAGCTCCAGAGGGCATTCCTGGCACCTGCCTGAGCACTCTGACGAGACAGGGAAGTGAAGGAAATTTCTTCTGGTGCCTTCCTGCCTGGGGATTCCCCAGGGAATCCATGGTGTAGTTGCATTGCTGCTGTGGGCACTCCATGGCTTTTCTGCCGCTGCAGCTGCAAAGCGGTACCAAACCCCTCTGGGGCTCACGGGGTCCCATCCACCCCCTCTGTGGCTTGCAGGGCCCTGTCGTTCCCCTCTCTTCCCCCGTGGCTAGCATGGCTCTGTCCACCCCAGGGTTGACATGTTTCATGTTAGATATCAGGCAGATTTGTGGATTTGAACAAGGGCGCCCATGCTAAGATGGCAATTGCTGGGGAAATTGGTGAAAAAGCACAATGTGCTTAACTAGCACTTACCAGGCTCGATTCTCACTGGTATGTGCTCAGCGCTCACTGGAGTCTGGGGCTCGACACTCACTGGGACTCAGCGCTCACCGAGGAGGGTTCGGCAGGGCCAGTGCCTGATGGGCATGCTGCTCATCAGGCTCGGCGCTCACTGGCATTGCTCACTGGGCTCCCAGTGATGCATGGGACCCTCACCAAGTGTGCTCAGAGCCAGGTTAGGTTTAGGGCACTCTGACTGCATGTCAACCCAGGCAGAAGTGTGGCTTTAATCCCATGCCACAGGCTGCCCACATACTCCCCCAGCAAGGTTGACACAGTGTGTATAAATTATACACTCATAAGGGACAGAGTCTGGCTGACCCCCAAGCAAGCCACCCCAGCCTGTGGGGTGTGGCATTCCTGCCCCCTGGCATGGGCCAGTTCCACCCTGTGGGGTGGAAGAGACACTCTGAACATGTACAGATGGGAAAACATTCCAAAGAATCAAGGGAAGACTAAGGAGTCTTTGTGGGAAAAAAAAATCTAATATGTACTGAAGCTGCGAGAGGTGAGCCACGAAGTAGCAGGGGATTACTGTACATATATAAACTTGCTACCTTCAAATAGCTATGGGAAAATCAATATCTTGGTCACTCTGGAAAATAAGTGTTAAAATTAGAGTGGACTAGAAGAATTACATTTTCCTTTGACCTTGAATTGAAGTAGTAGAGATCTAAAACCAAGAACAACGACATTTTGAGCCATAAACTTTAAAATATTTAATTGATAATAATAAAAGTAATAGGTACATGACTGACATGTACTATGAGCAGAAGGTCAAGTTTGTTCGCTGTGTCATATCCATTTGGAAGGTAATTTGGGACAGAAGCAGTTTAGTTACAAGAAATTTAGCTAAACAATTGCTTGCAAAACTTACTTGGCATGCATTGCATTTGTAGTTTTGGATATATTGAGATTGGATTTTCAGTACCTCTTGGCAATATGCCGTTCAAGTCTCTATATAAAACCCCCAATATCTGGAAAGGAAATGGGACAGATATTAATGTTTTTATAGAAAGTACCATGCTCTTTCTGAGTAAAATTTACAAAAATCTGATAGGGTAATTGTTTCTGTTGAAGGGGATGGGACATGAAGCTATTTCCTCTCAACATTGAAGAGTTCTTAATTAACATTTATGTCTAGTCTAAAATGGTCATTCAGCTATTTGGAGGTAGAGTGATGTGATTTCACAGTTTAAGAAACAGTCCATTTAAGTAACAGTATAAACACAGGTACAGATACACAGATACAGTACCATACTGATAAAGATAAAGTACAGTGATCCCTCATTACTCGTGGGTTGTTGGGTCTGGTCCACTCCACGCCAGTCGTGGAATCTGCAAAGATAGCGACCCCACTACATAGTCAAGTACACCATGCCCGTAGCCATGCCCTCTCCCCTAATAAGGTCTGGAGGACGGTCCTGAGAGTGCAGCTCCTTCTGTAGTTCCTCATCAGAGCGGAGGAAATGCCTTTTGTCAACTTCCCAGCTCCCGGGAGCTGCTTTTCTGAGTGCAGAAACCGGCACAGCTGAGACCTGGGAAGACAGCACCCAGCCTCCTGCAGATCTGAGTGGACGCAGAGCCTTCTGACATTGTCTTTTCCATGCCGTGTCTGTGCTGGGTTTTATCGGGGTTTCAAGTTGCTGGTGTGTGTCTCTTGTGTTCAAACATGGCAGAGACGCACTGAGAAAACAGTGGCTCATATCGGTTGCATGGGTGCTGCCTGACATGGCTGTGCTACGACAAGGGGGGCAGGCGGCTGCTGCGTTTGGCAGCAGGGCATGGCCGGGACTATGGCTGGGGTGGGGGCACGGGCTGGGGCGAGGGCAGCCCCTGGGCTCCGCCAGGCCTTTGCCATGGGACCTGCCTGACTGTGCCCACAGAGGAGGAGGGGTGTGGCAACTGCACTTCCTGAGCCTCCACCGGGACCAGCCCTTGGGAGAGCTGCAGGGCAGTGTGCAGCCAGCAGCAGCAGGAGAGCTCCGACACTGTTTTTCAGAGTTATCTGTTGTCAGAAGCAGCCGCCAAAGCACGGCACTGCAGCGTCCGGGCGGCCAATGGGAGACAGAGGGAGGCGGGACAGCAGCAGCCGGGGACGGGGCTGTGGAAATGCCCTCGAGAGTTTAGTAGAAGGTTCCCTGTTTTCCAAGTTTTATTCCATTTTGAAAGTTTATGTATCTACTCTGCATTCCTGGAAGAAGAGCTTTGTGTGGGCAGGCAGATTGGGATCGCATATCTAGCAGGCAGGGAGTGAGTGCAGGTGCTCATCCTGTCTCGGCTCCCCCCCCAGCCCCACTGGGGTCCATTGTGGGATGTGACCCAGGCTGTGGCATCCTCTGTGCCCATCCCCACCCCGTGCACCCCAAGACCTGCCTTCCACTCACATGAACTTGTACAGCTCTGATTGGGAACTGGCAGCCGGCATTTGGGGGGTTGTTTTTATTTCTTTTAAGGTTTTTCAGTCTGCGAACCTGACTACCTCTTACGGGCCAGCGCTGGACAGGGGGGACAGGGCAGCGCTGCTGGAATAGTGCGGAGGGAGTGTGGGAGGTGCCCCATGGGTGTGGGAGGCGGGAGCTGCGGGGCCACCCTTCCCTTCAGCATCCCAGCCACAAAGAGCACCACAGGGGGATCTGCAGGAGCCCCTGAGGTGGGGGGGAAGGTGCCGCCCGCTCCCACATAGGCACAGACAATTCTGGCACCCTCCTGCAATGTGGCAGAGAACAATGTCAACCATGCAAACAGCCCGAGGGCCCCCGTTGCCTCCGTAACTGCTCCAGCTCCTTCCCGCCTGTCCAGGCATGACACGGGTGCCTGCTTCCCCCACTCCCCCGGCTCAGGGGATGGGGGAGAGTGCCCCCCCACTCCTGCATACGGACACACACAACGGCAGCCCCGTCACCCCGTCTTGTAGCCCAGCGGAGGACAATTCCAGCCGTGCAAAAACACACATTTATACTAAATGCATCCCAGCCGTTCCATGCCAGCTCCCAGCTGGGACCAATTTACATATTCATGAACAGACTGTGTTCATGGTAGGTTCTGCACATACACCAGGTCCCACAGCTCGCTGGAAAATCAGCAGCGAGTATGTGGATACCGCAAATTACAGATCGCAACTATGCGGAGGATCATTTTATAAACACAGATTTACATAGATACGTGATGTTCAGACTACTTCCGATTATTAAATAAAAAGCAAATAAAAATAAAAAGCAAATAAAAAAACACTGGATGTTTGAACTGGGAGATCGAATTCAGATTGTGTAACATAAGCAGCTTCAAGTCCCCCATTTATGTCTCCAAAATGTACTGAGGGCTCAGTCCTGAAAGAAAGAATGTTTCTATTGGCTGGTCTCCTACTTTTAACACAAGCTAATTGATCAAAATAGCCTAAAATGAAAACCAGCTATTCCTAGAGAGCAGAGGGAAGGCATATTAGACTGCGATCAGACAAAGATTTTAATGGCTTTAAAGGAAATTTTAATGTCACAAATAGTGATTTAATTGTAATTGAATGTTCCACACCTAACCTTCCCTCTCATGGACTGTCAGATTTACAGATATCTAGCCATTTCCTAGCTTTTATTGTTACAATTTACAAAAGAAAGAACAAATACAAATTGGGTGAATTCAGTGACTTACACAAAAGGAATGGTATTCTTATGGCAGATTTTTGTGCTTCTCTCATTGGACTCTGTTACATGTTGTATTCTGGAAAATTTTGTTTCCATCATTAATAGAGACTGCTTGTGTTGTGTTTAATAAACTTTTAATTAAATTTAAAAAAACAGACATTAAAAATATCACCTTTAAGTGATCTGTGGTAGTATCAAGGCAAAAGTTACAGAAATAACAAAAAAATTTACTTTTCACTAGAGTGTCAGAAGGTATCACTCATGGAAATTTTTTACTTATTTGGAATATTCCTCTCCAAATGGTGTGAACAATTTTAGGTAAAGACACATGTTCACAGGTTATTCTGAGATGGAAGGGACCCTCAGGATCATCTAGTCCGACTCCCCACCAACTAGACCAACTAGACCATGTCACTGAGCTCCTCATCGAGTCTTTGTGAACTAACAAGTAACATCAAGATTTCTGTTCTTAACAGATCAATTTTGACATATGATGATCTGAAAGCCATATATTTGCTCCATCCTTATCAATTCTATTTCAACCAATTACATAAGCAAAGAATTAGAGAATGTTAAAACACATTATCAGGACTGGAAGTTCCTTTGAACCTGAACACTCCGGATTCCATCCACAGTCGGAAGCTTTTTATTTTTTTCACAAGTGTAGTGACAAATAAATACCTAATGTTTGTGTTTATGAGGCATTTTAACTCCTAAAAAAAAATATGCCAGAACAAATTTTTTTACCCAGGGATGCCAGTATAGAAAACAGAATGTAATTGTATTAACAAGTAAAAAGATCAGTCATACGATACGTATTTTTATTTAAACCAAAACAACAGGACAACAAGACAAAAACATTTCTCTGATAATTATACGTAAGAGAAAGAAAACACTGCATTGTGAAAACTCAGAGAGAGAGAAATGGGGAGAGACAAGAGAAAGAGATTGCCTGTGTCAGGATTCAGGCTCTGCAGTCTCCTCCAGTGACAAGGAGGTTGACTGCCCATGCAGTGAGGCAATGCCTCCAGGTGACCCTGCATCATCTCCCAGGAAAGAGCACCATGAGGATGTCAGACAGGATGTGCCTATCCTCAGCCACTGCCACCATCCCTGCCATTCTCACCTTGTGCAGGTGCTGCAGGACTACATCCTTGTTGGTAGCAGTGTGTCATTGCCTGCCCTGCCATTGCCCCAGCCCCAGAGCAGCTTTCTTCTGCCTAACTGCTCACTGGCAGCTCAGGGATACACTGGGAAAGAAAACAATGTCTATTTTAATAATTTCTAGTTTTAAAGAATGACTTAAAACACAGACATATTAGTCTGCCTGTCTATCTATAAATAAAGCCTAATATCTGCCATGTCACTTTGAATTGCCTGCAGGGTAAGCACAGTGTGCCACAAGAAGAGAGTTTTTCAGCACTTCTGGCAGTAGTTTGTCTTTGAAATCTCGATATTTATTAAAATACATTTCTACATATACTAGCATGTCAGACAATTCAATTCTTTTCATAAAAGTATTATTTCTTTTTCTTCAATCTTAGTTCTTCCAAATTCATATTTAGGTTTGCTGCAAACATTTCTATTTGCTGCATTATTACATGTTTAATGTACTGTAATGAGAGATATGCAAAACTTTTCATCTAGTCAGCATGCAGTACATATAATACCTTTAGATTTCCTTTAGAAATAAGTTCTATTCATTAATAGAAAAGCATAAAGTACTTTCTACCAGTTTATAGACTAAATTGTTAAAATTAGTTATAACAACTTCATTTGCTATAACAAAGCTTTCTTTGCAAAGCTAACTCAGAAATAGAATTATTAATTCTAATTTAATTTGTGAAGAAACAGAAAATATATATATTATAGGGTGAACAAAGAAGGATAAACAAGGCTGCTAGCAATTGCCATTTTACAAAGCCATAAACTGCAGAGCTATGGAATTTTCCAGAGCATCCTTCCACTTTGCAAACAAATCTAACTCAAGGGCTAACCTACAGTTCCAAAAGTAAGAATGTTAAGTAACTTTTTCAGTTGGTATTTGAAAATATAAAACTAGTTGAACACTTAAAATGTGTATCTATGTGTGCGTAATACAGTGAACTCCTGCCTCTTGTTTGTGGGTTCAATTAATTAAGGGGGGGGCAGTGTTCCACGATAATTCCCATCTGAGCATGCACAATGCATGCCATGAAGAGATAGTATATAAATAATCTCATGAATATGTAAATAAGCCGTGCCCATCGCCCCCTCAGCCCCCGAGCACTCTGGAGATATTGGCCAGGCCCCACTCACTGCAGCACAAACAGACATGTCCAGAGGCTCTGGCTGATGACTGTGCACCTGCAGGAAGCTCCCAGCACCTGTGGGGTGCCTTGCTGGGAACAAAAACACTTCACTGGTCGCTCACGCACATGGCAGTGGGACAAGTCCCCTCAGCCCCAGCATCTGTGAGCGACGCGGGCGCAGGGGCGCTGCTCTGTTTGCAGCAGCTACTGCATGGACCAAGTGGCATTGTTCCACCCACAATCAGGGAGGGAACCCTCTCTTCCACAGGGACCGTGCCAAGTCACAAGTGCAGCGTTGACACTCTGTTTGCAGCGGCTACCGTGTGGGGTAAGCAGCACTGCTCCGTCTGCAGCCGGGGAGGGCTCCTTCCCTCCCACAGGCATCCCAGGATCAGGGCTGGTGCTCGTGCTGTGAACAGCACTGGGAGACAGCCACACGGTGGCTGGTCCCAGTGAGCTGGCCCCCTGGCGGAGTGTGGGACTCTGGCTGAGTGTGCTCAAAGCTGGGTTAGGCAGAGTTAAGGGTTAAGGCTGACTTCCAGTTTGATTTTCCCCCAGAAAAGGTAACAATGCCTACAATTCTACTCTCTGTAGTTTAGCTGTGTCCTGTGTGCTAGCATCGCCAAACTTATCTTGAGTGTGCCCCGTGACAGGGAATACCATCTGTTGCTCAACAGGTCTCATAGCAACAGCACGCATAGCTGTGTTCACAGATGCGAGGGCCCAGCAGTAGAGCAGGATCACGGCTTTCAGGATGGAAGGGTCCATCTTGCTTGAAAGGGTCCAGAGAAGGGTGACAAGGATGGTGAAAGAAATGGAGAACAAGCCCTATGGGGAACAACTGCAGGAGCTGGAATTGTTCAGCCTGGAGGAGGTTCAGAGGTGACCTCATTGCTGTTTACAACTACCTGAGGGGAGATTGTAGGCAGGTGGGTGTAAATCTCTTCTCTCAGGCTGCCAGAACCAGAACAAGAGGACATGGTCTTAAGTTGCGCATGGGCAGGTTTAAGTTGGATGTCAGGAAGAGCTTTTTGACAGAGAGTGATCTCTCATTGGAATGGTCTGCCCAGGGAGGTGGTGGAGTCACCATCCCTGAGGTGCTTAAGAAAAGACTGGATGAGGAATTCAGTGACATGGTTTAGACGATAGGAAGCTCGGATGGATGGAACGTGGTGCCGATGGCTCCAGTGTTGTGGGTTCAATCCTTGTGTGGGCTTTCACTTGAGAGTTGGACTAGATGATCCTTGTGGGTGCTTCCAGTTCAGAATATCCTGTGAATAAGTAGGGGCCAAATTTGACTGAATTCTTCCTTGCATCAGAGGCACATTTTTAGGGGTGCTTTCCCAGTTGTGATTTTTTGGTACTTAATCAGATATAAATTCATATGGCAATTTTCCTTTCATTAAGACACATATTCCTCTATCCAATTAGATTTTAATTATGTACGTAGATTCTGCCTCTGCAGCTAATTAGTCTGAAATCAGTTAACGGTTATTAGAAATAGAATATTCTATTGAATAATTATTATTATTCAAAAGTTATTAGAAGTTCAGGGACAGATGTGGCAGACAAACCTGTTATAATGAGACAGAAAAAATATAAAAGTGTTCATTATGAAAAATAAATTCAAAAAATAATAAAGGACATCCATTAATTTATTAAAATTCCTGAGTAATGTTTTATAATTTTTTATGCTTTGTGAATCAGTGATTTTCCTTGTCAATATAAAATAATTATCCTTCTTGTTACTATAACCCAAAAATGGTATTATAACACTAATCATAACTAGAAGTACTCAGTATTATGAGGAAGGACAAGTAGCAGCATAAGTACATGGGAATATTCAATAAAAAAAAAAAATATTTAGAAAACATTTTGAGGTTACATTAGATTCATTCTCTGCTGTATTTTAACAAACTTAATGAAATTATGTGCCAAGAACTAGTACTTTTAAACTTTCTGTTGAACATTACTTGCCTAATGTTGCAACTGATTCTTAGTCTGAAGTGGGATGAGGGGGAAAAAGAGCAACCAGTTGCATGCTCCTTGGTTGCTATCTGAGGTTAAACCATGACAAATGTTAATTTTGAATCAATATTAAAAGGGGAAAAAAGATGCAGGAAAGCTTAAACAAAGTATCATTTTTACTATTTCAGGCTACGGAGACACATACTTAAACCATGACAAATGTTAATTTTGAATCAATATTAAAAGGGGAAAAAAGATGCAGGAAAGCTTAAACAAAGTATCATTTTTACTATTTCAGGCTACGGAGACACATACTGTCTTACTAATGTCAAAACAAGAGCAAACCTCTGATAATTTTGCGGGGGGAGGGGTGTGTTTGTTTTACAGCATTTTGCATAGCTTAGAGATCTTTCATAGGTTTACAGTAGGACTGGTTTTTCATCATGAAACTGAACTCAGGGCTCCTGAAGCCAATGTTGTATTTAATCCAGTGAGATGTCAAAAAGATGTCTTTATAACACAACCACTAAATCATTATTCTGCTGAGTAAATTTTAACCTGTTAGAAATTAGGCATGCAATCTAACCTAGTCAACTAGGTTCCCTCCAGAGACTGTAGAAAAAGAATGACATAGAGGGCATTTATCCTGCTTGTCTTTGGTATTTCTCTTAGGGTGAATTGAAACAACTTTAGAGATGCTGTCAGATTAGAACCGTAGAATCATTAAGAAAAGACGTCCAACTTCATTGAGTCAAATTTCTGAGTGAACACCACCTTGTCACCTAAATCACTGCACTCAATGCCATGTCCAATCATTTATTAAACATTTATAAGGATGGTGAATCTACCACCTCACTGGTCAATCTGTTCCAATTCTTGACCAGATTTCAGTGAAGAAATTCTACCTAATGTCCAACCTGAACATCCTCTGGCTCAGCTCAAGGCCATTTTCTCTTGACCCATTGCTAGTTGCCTGGGAGAAGAGGCTGAGTCTCACCTTGATAAAACCTCCTTTCAGGTGGTTCTAGAGAGCAATGAGGTCTCCTGTGAGCCTCCCTTTCTCCAAGATTTTTGCCAGCTCGTCATACGACTCACTCTCTAAACCCTTGACCACCTCCATTTCCCTTCTCTGGACACACTCCAGCACCTCAATGTCTTTCTTGTAGTGAGTGGCCCAGAACTGCACACAGCACTCAAGATGTGTCCTCAGCAGTACTGAATATGGAGGGACAACCACTGCCATGGTCCTGCTGTGCACATTATTTCTGATTACAAGTCAGGATCCTGTTAGCCTTCTTGGCCATTTGGGCACACTGCTGGCATGTTCAACTGGCTGTCCACCAGCACCACTAGGTCCTTTTTCATTAAGCAGACTTTTCAGTTGCTCATTCCTCAGCCTGTAGCTCTGCCTGCAGTTGTTGTGATCCAAGTACAGGACCTGAAACTTGACTTGGTTGTAATTCATGCTGTTGGCCTCAGCCCATGGACACAGCCTGTTCAGATGCCACTGCAGAACCTTCCTGACATCCAGCAGATCAACACACTCCTACCCAACTTGGTGTTATCTGCGAATTTACTGAAGACGAACTCAATCCTTTCATTCAGAGCATCAATAAACATATTAAATATAGCTGACCCAAATACTGAGTCCTGGGGAACATCACTAGTGACCAGCTGCCAAAATGAATGTGGCACTGTTCACTACCACTCCCTGGGTCCACCGATCCAGACAGTTTTTAACCCAGCAAAGAGTACACGTGTCCAAGCCATGGGCTGCCAGCTTCTCCAGAAGAATACTGTGGAAGGGAGTATCAAAGGCTTAATGGAAGTTTAGGTAAAAAACATCCACAGCCTTTCCCTCATCCACTTGGCCCATCATCTGGTCACAAAATTAGTTTTTCCTCAATTAAGTAATTAATTCCATTGTTAGAATATATTCTTTGTGGTTTTTCCCCATTTCTGTAAGGTCATTATTTCATTATATACAATTGCATTATTTAAGGAAGTACTGTCAAGGAGAAATGAAAACACAGTGAAATACCTTCCCATTATTTTCCATGCTTAAACATGTGAAGCTGGGTATATTCTTGATGAGCTCTCTGTTTTAATCACTTCTACAGGGAAGAATTCTACACACTGTACATTTCATAATCTTAAGAGTTGATGATCCTTGTGGGTCCCCTCCAAGTCAGAATATTCTGTGGTATTCTTTAAGTATAATCTTCTCTAAATTGAACATTTAAGGTTTTTTTTAAATGGTCCAAAGGCCCAGATCAAGAACAGATTCATTACATTGAGATCTGTTCACTTTGTCCAGGACTTTGCACGTGTGGTTACAGTGAGCCTATATCTGCTGTGTAGTCAGAGATACAGGAATAACAGGGCAGTGGCCTTTCCAGCTACCCTGAGTTATTTAATTCAGATTATCTGCTTTCCACACTGAGTACTTGAGGGCAGCTCTTATTGCTTCCCTCACTACTGGATACCTGACTCAAACCTGAGTTTCTGAATTCATAGCAAAAAGCCATACTCACTCTACCTTTTCCTCTGCTTCTCATCAAGACCTGCCTAGATGTGTTTAGGAATAGAGTTTCTTCAACAAATTTTTATAGACCAGTAAATGAGATCAGTCAAATGTCTGCAACAAAAAACATGGAAAAACTGAGAGCAAAAAATAAGTACAGTGATCCTCCGCATAGTCGCGATCCATAATTTGCGGGATCCGCATACTCGCTGCTGATTTTCCAGTGAGCTGTGGGACCTGGCACGTGCGCAGAACCTACCACAACCTCAGTCTGTTTGGCCCTGCCCCCCTCACTCGGCGTGCGACGCTGGCCCCTCCTGCTCACCCCTCCCCCCGGCGGAACACAACCAGATATCTGAAACAAACCCAGCTCTCAGGACCATCCTCCAGACCTTATATGAGGAGGGTTAGGGGGCGTGGCGGACTTGACTACTTAGTGGGTTCACTATCTTTGTGGATTCCACAACTCGCGTGAGGAGGACCAGACCCAACAGCCCGCGAGTAATGGGGGATCACTGTATTACACTAATTAGAGCATATGATATAAATGATAAAGGTGGTTGTCTCTGTTCTCCACAGAATAAAATAGGAAACAGTGTGTAGAAATTTCCCAAATGTTTCTTTGGTACGGTTACACAATTCATACTGTTACATAATTCATCTCTTTGAAGCCACACTAGAGAACAGTCTACCTAGCAATTTGATTGTATTTATGTATTCCATATACTATTCAGTAAATACTGTTGTGAGATTTCTTATTGAATAATTCCATAATGAGCTTTGGAAACATTACCCCTTAGGTAATGGCAGTAGCTTATGACAACTATTCATATTGAAGACAACTGTTTAATTAAAAAGAAAATTCAAATCTTTTTTCTCTAAGGAGGATACCTGGCAACCAGAAGTTTCTGTATATTAACATAAGACATTTACTGTTTAATATATCAACAACAATGAAGTACATCCTGTAACTGAAGACCTGAGCCACTGGCAGAGTGACAATTAGCCTGTGTGAATAGCAAGTGGCAGTGAAATTAAAAACATATTTCTTACTGCTGTTATTAAATTGAAAAGTCAAACATTGGCACTTTGAATGTTCATACAATTCCCTTTAAAAATCAGCTAGCAATATTTCATTTTCATTATTTAAATTTTTCATCATTTTCTTGATGCCACAGCTTTATTTTGCAGAATTGAAATAACACACAGCATCTTCCATGATTTTCTAATCACCTCCTGCAATTTTTCTGAGGTCTTCATCTCTTAAAGGCATTTTCTTAAACATCAGCTCTTGGACATAAGGAGCAAAAACATACTTCCAATTTTTAGTTAAGAAGTAAAAATAAAAGAAAAATTCCTGTCTGAAAAGAATACTTTGGAAGTGGCCTATGAACACACCTACAGTCTCAAAATCCAAGAGGAAAATGCAAAAACTAATGATATTGACATTTTTAAGTTATTATTTTGGATGTATTAATAATGGACTTAATCCATTATTTTTTAGTGTCTGGAGTTCAGAAAACTGTAGCATTACCTGTCCATATCGAAAGGCAGCTGCCTATCAAAGAATAACTGTGTTTGCCCCCTTCAGCTATACTTGAGATGAAGTTTCACTATAATGGCATGTTTTCTCTGAAAATCAATGTTGTATTTTTATAAAAAGCAATATAAGATGCAAAAGACATAATTATCATGTCCTTGAGTATTTGGTTTATGTATTGGTCCCCACCTGTTTAGGCAGGGGATTATAATAAGAATAATCAAGGCAGCTGTTTTGAGTACCAGTATGAAAACCAATGCAGATTAACTCATACAATGCCTGGAAAAGGAAGGATAACTATTATGAAACATATGTAAATATATCAGACAAGTTCTAAAAAGTTGTAGTGATCTGCCTAGGAATATACTATTACTTGGTTTTTAATAATTATCTTGCATCATCTTCAGATGATGGAAAGACACACCAAGGACTCTGTAGCATATTTTTAAGTGCTTTTTTTTAATGCTTATTTCCCCTTTGTTTTTGCATAATGCTTTTGAAAAGAACATTTTCTTCTATTCTAGATAGGATTGTTCTATTGTCACTTTGCCAGCTGATATAAAAGCATTTCTAACAAATGCTCGAAATTAGAAACCAAGAGGAATTGCTTGTCTGATACAGTACAGCAGGAGAAAAAGCCTTCTGGACCACAAGAAAAGGCTATTTTATGTATTTTTTATAAACAATACTGAAATGAATGGCAATTCTGTCATCTTATCTACTGGCTGCAGAAGAAGATGATGAAATAAAATAGAAAAAAATAGAAACAAAAAGAAGCATTGAGAAGTTTGATTAAAGGAAAGTGGATGAAAATCATGAGACTCTGCTGCTATGGACAAGATCATGTACAGTCATACCTTGAAAGTTGCGGGGGTTCGAGACTCCTCCCCTGCTGTGAATCATCCAACCCACGAAGATAGGTGCATCATGGATACACAGTGATACCTCACCCTTCATGAGGATGGGGTCTTGTCGGGGTCTTGTCAGGGTCTTGTGAAACATCTAATTTGCAAACACGCACGGGTCATTAATATGCATCCAGGCCATGCCCATTGCTCCACCCCCAGCTACTCTGGAGCTCTAGGAGCATTTTCTGCTCCTCCCCATGGGCTCTCGCAGTACAGGGGAGCAAAGGGAAGTGTTTCTGAACCCTCTCTGCCTGAGGAGACTCCCCAGAGAATCTCTGGGCTTCACTTCGGCCAAGCTGCCATTTCCACAGCCACTGCTGGGCTGCTGCCACTGCACATGTTTGCACTGCCTCCACAGTGGCTCCACTGCCGTAGCAGGGAAGAGGTGTCCTGGGTATCAGGTCGGTGCTCTTGGAGCCTGGGGAAACTTAACTTGTGGGCACATCCCAGCATACAACACTTGCCCCACTTAATGGATTAAGCCCCACCACCACTGTGGCCAACCCAGCCCCACAGTGGCTCCACTGCCGTAGCAGGGAAGAGGTGTCCTGGGTATCAGGTCGGTGCTCTTGGAGCCTGGGGAAACTTAATTTGTGGGCACATCCCAGCATACAACACTTGCCCCACTTAATGGATTAAGCCCCACCACCACTGTGGCCAACCCAGCCCCACTTTCGTGGGACGCTTTTCCTGAGGCTACGTCATCACAGGGTGCGTCCCGCGCACAGTCCCCGGGCACAGACTGCGTTGCCATCCCTGCCTGTAGCCATGGAAACAGTAACACATGCCAGGCGGGGGTCAGTCCCCCAGCTGCGCCGGGTCTCAGCAGTCACCTGGGGCATACGGCAGTGTGAGCCTTCCATTGTAGGGACTGGGCAAGGAGACACACAGGAGCAGAGCAGGGACTGGGGCACAGCACCATGGGACATTAAACACCACGGGAGCTAGAGATATCAAGTGCCCTCCCCACGGGGCTGAGCCAGTCTTGCCCCACAGGGAGTGCCAGTGCCACCCCTTGGCGAAGCAGAGGCACTGCACATGCATTGGCTGGGAAGCTCCACAAATCACTGAGGCAGATTTGCGAGAAAAATTTCTCCCAAATCTGTGAGGTCGCAATGGAGGGGTCGCAATGCAGTGAAGTATTACTGTACAAATAAGCCACGCTTGGTACCCTGTCCCCTTCAGACACTGAGTGCTCTAGAGCATTTCTGGTGCTGCCCAGTGCCCTCAGACAAGTCAGAGAAGAGAAGGGAATCTTCCCTGCCCCTTCCCCACCCAGAGAGTCCACAAGGTTCCCTGCAGGAGCCAGTGCAGGGATTCCCAGCTTTCACCAACGCCATACTGTCTCGCTCTGCAGAGTCAACCATGATGGGCTTCCCAGGCTGGCTCCAGGAAGGCGTCTCTGCCTCTGGGACCGTCCTGTACTAGGATGGTCCCAGCAGTGGAGACACCTTCCTAGAGCTGGTCCAGGAAGCCCACCATGGCTGGCTCCCACTGCAGAGCAAGATCCCACAACCTTCCCACCCCCAGGACCCTGCAAATGCTTTGTGCTGGCATGGCAGGGACCTTCATCCCATGCCACACGTCCCATCTCTAGCCGCTGCCCAGTCCTTCTGTGGACATGGCAACAGCATGGTGTGTGGTGGAGAAGGTGGAAGACAGGAGTGAAATGTGGATCACTAGTCTATAGAATCACAGAATCAGCAGAGCAAGGTGTGAGAGCTGTTTTGTTTTCTTGGTGTCAGAGAGTGAAACGGTTAATGGCTTAAATATGGTTCATATAACCAAAGTGAAACAACTGTTCATCTACAGAAGCTCACTCCTCCCTAAATATGTCTACTAATTTGGAGTGCAAAAGGATATTGTGGTAAGATAAAGTGGTACAATTGTCCAACTATCCCAGGTCAAAGGAGAGGATAGTACCTGCAAGTGTAAGAGACTGAACTGCTAACATTCAACCACCTGCAGTAACCACTTAGGCGCTGTAAGAGACTGGTGCTAACGGCTCACACAACTGGATGCTGCTTTGCTCCTGATGTGCATGTGGCCTCCTGAGTGCAGAAGGTTGTGCATACCTGAAGCTACAAACTGGATTTCCAAAAAGGAAGAGGCTGATAAGAAGCAGCTCCCACAAGGTGGGATAGTCCTTCTTATCATGCCAATGTTCTCCCTTATGTGATGACTCAGTTGGGAAAAACTGCTCCAGGGAGCACCAAAGTCATTCACATCTAGCCTGAGCTGTTTTTCTCTCCTTCCTTGAACCTCTTATTTACTGTTAAATACAATTCATACTATTACCTTGGCCATATAGTCTTCTTTGCACATTAACTTGGGTAGAGGCATCTGTCTACTATTTTTAATAATCATAACATAATATTTTTGGGGGCAGTTACCAAGATTCTGTTCTCTGACCCAAAACACATTTGACAATATTGTACATAGTTCTGTTTTCCTCTGAGGAGGCTGTTGAGGTTGTATGGTTTTCCTCTTCTTCTGTGGGGGTTGTGTGGTTGTGTAGAAACTTTTGTTGTTGCTTCCACTGTGGAGGTTGTGTTAAAAATTTTGCCCCATCTTCTTCTGTGGGAGTTGTGTGGTTTCCGTCACTAACTTTTGTTGCATCTTGTGTTAGAACCTTTGCTGCAGCTTCTTTTGTGTGGGGATTGCATTAGAACTTTTGCTACTGCTTCCTCTATAGGGACTTTGTTGTTTGTGTAGGCTTGGAAATTTCTGGAGAAATGTATGTACTGTATGGAAATGCTTTATTGTCCTTTCACAAAAAATTTGATAGACACCCCACTCCCCTAGGGATGAAGTGAACACAAGAAAATCGGGATAATGAGTTGGCAATAGTGAACCACATAACTAGTTTGGGAGCTGAAATAAAACCTTGTAATCAGGTAAACATAAATTTGTCATTTGTGCTGTGCTGGGTATGTCCTTGACTGTTGCTATAAGAGAATAATCATGATGGAACAGTAAAAATGCAGAGACTTTACATTCCCTGCAAGATTTAGCAGAAGTGCAACAAGACCAACTGAAAGAGTAGTGTCTTTACTCTGAAAGGGACAGAACAGCCCTAACTGCGCATTTGGAAATGATGGATTCTAGAGGAGTCCATAATGAACCTTTACATCCTCAGTAAGATCTAAAAGTGGTCAAAAAGCATTTAGACCAATCAGATATGAAAAAATTCCAGCTGTTGGTTAAAGCAGACTATCACTTTGAGGAAACAGATGATGTTTTCTCTTGCATAATTGCCAAAGAAGTACCTTATATTCCTACTGAATTGGCTAAAATACAAAAAGAGTATGGTCTCACTCAGATAGAGTCCGAGAGAGAATATGTGAAGAAGAAAAAAAGGCAAGCAGGGAAAAAAAATCTCTTAATTACATTTTTAGTGTGTATCCCTTTGTTCTAGTTCAAATAAAAGATTTAGGTTATGATAATTTTTGTCTTCCCCTTATGAAAATTATTTATTTCAAAAGACAGTTTTCAGAATGTCAAACTGCATATGTGACAACAGGAACATTTCACCTAGAGCTACTGGGATTTTTTAAAATCATATTCAGGAACTGACACATTATTAAACTAAATAGTTAATCACATTAAAAAAAAAGAAGAAGAAGAAGTTTGTGAGAATATAAGAAGTTATTTACCTTTAAAGAACTTATTTTTAACATTTCAAAGTGAGGCTCAAATATTAAGTTTCTTTATCAAGTAGAGCTCCTAATTAGCAACCTGTTAGTGGTTGGAAACTGTATACTGTATGCTGCACTAGCCAAGAAGGAAAAGGAACAATTTATCTACCTGCAGGGAGGTTGCAGCCAGATGGGTGTAGACCTCTTCTTCCAGGCCGACGACACCAGAACGAGAGGGCACGGCCTCAAGCTACGCCAGGGGAGGTTTAATCTTAACATTAGAAAGCGGTTTTTCACAGAGAGAGTGATTGCATATTGGAATGGGATGCCCAGGGAGGTGGTGGAGTCGCCATCCTTGGAAGTGTTTAAGAGAAGACTGGACGAGGAGCTTAGTGACATGGTCTAGCTGGGGGGTGTAGGGCTGGATGACCCTGGGCCCCTTCCGGCTCGGAGTGGCCTGCTAGACTGTGAGGGATCTAGGTTGGTGTTACGCTCTGGGATGTGCTCTCGGTCTCTGTATGGGTGTTAGATGGTGAGTTGGACTAGATGATCCTTGTGGGTCCCTTCCAACTCATAATATTCTGTGATTCTGTGATTCTGTGATTAGGCATGATTTGAAATGAAGAGTGAGAATGTCAAGAGATGGATTTCATATAGATTATTGCTGTCTTTCAAACATGACATCAGCCTTTTCATGTCACTTCTTACACTTGTTTCTGCAGTTTGTCAGCCACCTTTCATATCATCACAACTACAGCATGACTCAGTAAATCAGAGTGGAGGATGTAAGACAGTTTGTGCTTACCTAGAACATTTACCCTAGAACACTCTAGTCACAGTCTAAATTTTAGCCATCCGCCCTTGGAATAACTCTGCTAACTTGCATGATGTTCAATATTTTGCATGTCTTCAGTGGTACAGTGAACATGTTTTCATACATAGCAGCCACAGGCTGTAGAAAAAGGTGTTTGAAAACGTATACCGAAGAACAGTAACCCCTCACCTCTTTGCAGCTCAAATTTATGATTTCACAGCTTTGCGGGGTTTTGTTCCCCCAAAGACACCATAGACTTGCCTTGATTCTTCGCTGTGTTTTTCTATGTCACATGAGCATGGGACAGTTGTGGATGCATAGAGTTCCTCCTCTGCTGCACCAGGGGGGTGGGGCTGGCACGCACTGTGTGTTGGGGTGTGGCATCTCTCACTTGCTTGCGGACCGCCCAGAGTTCACTCCCTTATGAGTGTTGTAGAGGTTGCATGGTGGGGAAGGTTTATAATCCAATGTCAATGGCTTATTACAGCGTTTCGTCCCAGGACCCCCTCAGCCAGCAGTGCTGCCACCACTGCCCCCAAGGACCTGGGATCCCTGCCACCACCACGGGGGTTCGGGATCCCCTCTGCTGCTGCCCCTGATGCTGCTGGCACTCAGGATCCCCTCCGCCATTGCCACCGGCTCCACAGCAAAAGCTGGGGACTCCCTGCAGCAGCAGCGCAGCCCAGTGGACTCCCTGGGACTCTCTGGTGGTGGGGAGGTGCAAAAGAGATCCCTTGTCCCATCAAACAGTGTGGGGAGGGGCTGGGAACTCCTCCCTGGCACTCTGGGTCTGAGGGGCTTATTTTCATACATGTGATCCGCTGCCCTTCATGAAATTTGGCTTTTGTAGCATTCCCTTGGTCTCGAACACCCGCGAAATTTGAGGGATTACTGTATTACTATAAAATGCTTAGGCTGTCCTGAGATATGCCGTATAAAATGTAGGCCAGGGAAAAAAACCCAAACAAAAACAAACAACAAAAAAGGCCACTTATTTTTTTATGTAATCTCTTTTATGTATTACTTTATGAAATGCCCTCAATGAAATAAGAGATTAAACATGCATGTATAGTTCTGTGTGTGAGTCAAGTTGCACAGAATAGTCAGAGTGGTAGCTGATACAAAATGAAGAACAATTCATGAATAAGTTTTACTCTCACTGTGAAATGCCTAGATAAACCATAAAACCAAACAGTACACATACACATTTCCTTTTGGTTTTATGTGGTCTTGGAAATTACCACTGTATATATGAACAAAGCAACATAATAATTTAAGGTGCTCTGAAAAAATAACTTTAAAAAAAAAACATGCAAATTAATTTCTGTGCAGAAGGCAAGGAAAAAAGATCATATTTTCCAGAACTAGATATAACATATGGCCTGATTTAATATGAATTTAGGGAGCATCAGTACTGACTTTTTTCTGCAAACGGTGCTTATCCGGAAAAAAAAAAAAAAAAAAAGAAATGGTAGTTGTGAGCTATTATAGGAAAATCTTAATTCAAATCTTGTATAGGCAGGAGTAGAGAATGATACTATTGTTTTCATCTTATTCTTTCAAAAGAAATAATTTAACCAAGTTGTTTCTGTACACTCACAGGGGTTATGCATGTAATCTTTCAGGCTGGGGATACTGTAGCAGGGGCGTGTGGAGAAGCAAGCACTGTATTGCTTCCATTTTATCAGGTTTAGTCTTCTGATATAAATTAAAAAAATAATCTCAATTGTGACCACAGTATCCTGAGTATATTTTAAAGACATATCCCACCTGAATAATAGACTACAGAGAAAAAGGACTGAATAAGCTGAAACATGACTCATGATAATGAGGTAGGTTCATAGAGCACCAGTTTACTGTGTTTGTCTAGAGCTGGTGGTGGGTGAGACTGTGGGCAGAGAGAGGGAGAGAGAGATTTATCTCACTCTGCCCCCAAACATTTAAAATTAATGACCTGTAATGTATTGTAGGATTTTATGCAGATGTACCTGAAGCATCTGTCACTTCTATAAAGCTCTGTATAAGTACAGTAATCCTTTCATGTGCAGCAGATTACAGCTAAACTTGTCATAAGCAGCAGCAGAAAATGTGCAAATGAATACATAACACCCACTTAAAGCTTATGTTAATTCAACTGCTGCTTTGAAGAAGAATTAGCAATGGGTAGTAGGTTCTCTGTCTTGTATCATGCTACAGTTATTTGAAAACCTAAAAATAGAAGAAACACCTGATGTGAATATTGTTCAGCTGCTGTAATGTTAGTAATAGAAGAAACATTATGAAGCACAAATATAAATCAATTAACTTCTGGAGAAAAAGAAATACACACTTTATGCAGAAACAAAGAAATAATTTGCATCTTGTACATGAAAAATGCATCATTTCACAAATTTCATGAAGAGCACCAAAACAATGAACAGGTGGATCAGGCTGCAACAATAGAGGTGTCCAAAATAGACTTGGATTAGGAACACAAGGGAGAGTTATCTCTAGCTTGATGGGCCCATGATGCCTCAGGTCATCAGGGCAGAGATGCCACCTACAAGTGGGCACGTGACCGAGGGGTGGACTTAACTATGGACAGTATTTCCCAAGTTATCCACGACTGTGAGACCTGTGTGGCCATCAAACAGGCCAAGCGAATGAAACTCCTATGGTGTGGTGGTCGGTGGTCTAAATACAAATACAGGGAGGCCTGGCAGATTGATTACATCATATTGCCTCAAACATGCCAAGGCAAATGTACCATCCACGCTAGTAGGGATTCATTGGGTTGTCTAGTGTAGTTTTGTCACAAAATTTGAAGGTCTTTTGAATCTATAGACTCAGTAATTGTTTCTGTTGCTGAGTCAGTTCCTTGTTATCTCGAAGACCCATCATCTGCATCCTCATCACTTTTCATTGGGCTCTGAGTTATTTTGAGTTTTTTTCCTTGTGACAGGAGCAGCTGTAAATAACTTAGGTTTGATATCTGATGTATCTACACCTTGAAGGGTGGTAGTGTCTAATGGCTTGTGTTTACTGTCTGATGGAACTGCAGTTTGGGGAACTGTAA
>WEKX01022518.1:69854-79958 GCA_013390025.1 Pitta sordida
GAAATCCACCAATCCAGTCAGTCAAGCTCCTCTGGCTCAGTTCAAGAAGACAAACACAGTTCAAAGACAAACACAGTTCCTCAGAGTTCCAAGGGAAAAAAAACTGTGAAGAAAAAAAAAACAGAAGAAAAAGAAGAAGCCGATTCCCTCAGCTGTCGCTTTTTTTTTTTTTTTTTCTGAGCTGCCCCGGAATTCCTCCTACTTCCGGGCCAAATGCCTCAAATTCCTTTGGGGGGGTGGCAGTGGGGAGAGGGGGCGAAAGTGCTACAGACAGTGCTGTTTTAAAACAACAATATGAAATACAAAAAAAAGAAACCATAAAAATAAAATACTAAGACGTATTTACCATACATGTCATACTATATCATGCCAACCTGAGACAGTCATTTATCAGAATTCTTTTCATTGCATCTAATGTATGATGTCATCCAGCAAAAGTTATAATTGCAGATGGAAAAAATGAAAAGGAGATCAAAAAGCTTCCAAGAAACAAAAATTCTCTATTTACGCAAATGTTCTAAGAAACAAAGAAGGCAATAAGAAACAAGCTGACAACAAAGTAGGATTCAAATGGGAGCAAATTTATGGCTAAACATATTAAACCTCAAAGTTTAATATGGATTTTCAACAGCTCTTTTAAAAAATTTTGTTTCTCAAATTACAGCTGTAGAGCCATTAGTCAACTATATATGGATGAATATTTCCCTTTTTCAAATCAGATTTATGGATTTATAGGATATTTTGCTTTCTGTCAGATTATAATATATTTACATCTAGTAGTTCTAATTTAGAATGCTTGAGCCAAAAATGGATGGAAAATGTGGCATAAATTAACATTGATGTGAAATACTAACATGTTTCCCTTATATGCTGTAGACTGCTTCCATGTCAAAGTAAAGTGAAACTGCTCTACACTTGAGGTTTTCTGAGGTAAGAATGCTTTGGTGTGTTTGAGCAGTCAGAGTGCTCTTGAATTGTGAGATGTGCTATCAAAATTCCTCTCCATATTAACTATTACTGACCTTCAGCCATGGAAAGCAACTAGCACAGTGACTTAATTTGGCACCTGCTCTGGGGTTTTCTGAATAGCTGAAGCCAAAAAAATCCATATTTAGGTACCCCAGCCTGCACTCAACACACACTGTATTTTACAGCAGATTTCCTTAGGAGATTGTCAGGACAATGCCATGTGGGCATTCCTAAGTGTTGCCTTTCCCTCCTTCAAATGCAAAGTGTGAGGCTGTTTTTGACAATATCTTTTTTTGTGGTAAGAGTGACATCCACAGGGAAGTACCTTCAGTATGGTAATACATTTTCTAAAAATATCTCATGGGAATACACATTTCTTGGGACTTGGAAAAGAAAGTAAATGGAAAGCAAACTATTACTCAAGTAAAACTAGGCTTGCAATGTTATCTGGCATACACATCGTATGGAATTTTCTTCCTATGTCTTAAGGATAATCATAGGGAAAGTATGGGTGGATTGACTAACACATGAAAAGTCACCTTTCAGAAAAATGAAAATTAACAACATTTTGAAACAAAATGTTTCTACATAACTCAAGACATAGGACAAAAGTAAACTGGAGACTATTCTAGTCTGTCATGCTAGTTTATGCTGAACTTACTGTTCCACTTCCAGTAACAAAGGTAAAACAAGTTTCCAATTTCTAATTCTGGAATTATATTACCCTACATATATTATTTCATTATTTTAGATTCTTTAGAAATAATTATTATAAATAAACACTTTTAATTGTCTGGAATTAAAGCAAAAGAACTACAAAGCACTGAAGAACTGAGTTGAATTCCAATAGTTAGTATGAAAGAAAAAAAAAAAAGCAATGTCATCCTAGAACTTCAAATAGAATTCCTCCATGAAGAGTTTTTTATCAAAGTGCTTTACATTCTTACATGAGGGCACAGACTGCTATTTGAATGACTGTAACAGTAAATATAGGATGAAAGCACTTTATTTCTTTTCGCCTTCTCAGCTACAGTCAGGTCTCATACATTGTGGACCGGCAGTCTTAATCGGGTACTGCAAATCCCTACTTCTGTCTTGAATGGCAGTTCACTAATATGCAAATTTGCCCCGCACCCTCACGTGGCCCCCCGGCGCTGTTTGGCACTGTGTTGCCATATATCAGTGTTTGTGTTGGCCCTTCCCAGCGTCCGCAGGCACCCCACGCTGGGAAAAACCCCTTTACAGCTCAGCCAGGGACACGGGTGTGGGGAGCTGCCCATGCTGCTGTGCTGGTGTCTCTCAGGGTGGGTAGATCTGGTCTCTCCATACTCAGGGTAGACAAGTATCTCCTGGAGAGTCACTCGAGAAAGTCTCGGACACCTGAGAGTGTGTAAATCTTTCATAACTGCATGACAGTGGCTCTGGGGGAGCAACCTCGTCACGGATCGGGGGGGGAGAGCGGGGGAGGAGCCATAGAGGGAAAGGAGCGGCCTCGGTGTGTTCTGGGGCCAGGGAAAGAGGCAGTGCTGCTGCCCCTGCCACTGTCCTGGGGCTGGAGCAAGTGGTGGTACACATGGCGACGCTGCCACTCAGGGGGTGGGAGAAAGCGGCGGTGCCGCGGCAGTGGCTGTGCAGGTTGGTTTGCATATTCATGACTGCCTAATTGAATATTCCTGTGTGCCAGGTCACGCATGCACAGTTGCGAAAACGGGCCTCCTTCATCGCTAAAAAATCATGCCTATAAGATGTGAAGCCGCAATATGGGGGGCGCGAGGTGCAAGAGGGCCGACTGCATATGTAAACTATAGAAATATGTATAAAAGAAAAGATGGGCATGATCTTCAGAGGAATGAAAGGGGGTGTTTTTGAAGCTTGTTTTCTACCCTCCCATAGCATTTTTATGCTAACTTAAAATATTCTTGAGCCAGCTGGTTGTTTTGCTCTCACTGGCTTTCATTGCCTAATCTAGTGAATTCATTATATCTCTCTGCCTGAGGGCTCAATATTCAGCTGCACTAAGCATGACCCATATCAGCTGTGGGAAAGAGGAGGCAAAGGCTCGATGAGCTTCTGACACTTCCCATGCCCTCAGGAAGCTGTGGAGGGACCCAGCTGCTATGCCAACCCAGGCAACTGTGGCTAGGTGACATTGCTTTGCATAGGTCCAGGGAATTACTCTGCTAGCAGAAGTTTGCTTGCCACAATGCGAATCCTGTGTCAGGGAGCTGCAAGGCAGGAGAGGTTGACAAAAAGTAACGCTGGCTCTATGTCACAGGTTCATAGGTTATTCTGAGTTGGAAGGGACCCACAAGGATCATCTAGTCTAATTCCCAAGTGACTCCTACACAGGGGTCGCACCCACAACCCCGAAGACATGGGCACCACGCTCTGTCCATCTAAGCCTCCCATCGTCTAGACCATGTCACTGAGTCCCTCATCCAGTCTTTTCTTAAACATCTCCAGGGATAGTGACTCCACCATCTCCCTGGGCAGACCATTCCACTGTGGGATCACTCTTTCTGCAAAAAAGCTCTTCCTAACATCCAGTCTAAACCTCCCCTAGTGTAGCTTAAGGTCATGTCCTCTTGTTCTGGTGCTGGCAGCCTGAGAGAAGAGATTTACACCCACTAGATTGCCGCCTCCCTTCAGGTAGTTATAAACGTCAATGAGGTCACCTCTGTGCCTCCTCTTCTCCAGGCTGAACAATTCCAGCTCCTGCATGTCAGAGGAGGACTTTTTTATACCAGGCATTCCTCCGTGTATTCATCCTGGGAAATGCCTCAGGGTTGATCTTGCAATGTAAAGAGAACTTTCTGGAGTCAGAATCTAGAACTGTGTTGTTTCTGAGGTAACCAGAGTCTAATATCATTCCAATAAGTAGTATAATTTTGTTTCTTGGTTACAGAGGTGTTAAAATGTGGTGTTACAGAGGAACCCTGTGTCAAATGGAATCTATTTGCTCCTGTGTTGCAAAAGGACAAACAATACTCTTTTTTTAAAGCTTTTTGGACTAGATTAGTGGTCATGAAGAGGAGCTGTGTTCATTTTGTCCTCACTAGCAAGTGGTTGCCTCCCACATTCACGTCACTGCCACATTTGGCAATGACACTTTTGCAGCAACAATTTATCTGAGAAGTCTCAGCACTGTAAAGTAGTCCCACTTCTTCTGAAAATTTTTTTGAGTTGATGAGTTTAGCTCTTTACTTCCAGATCATTGAGCTAAAGTCACTACTTACATGCACACACAAATACACATGAATGCCCGTCTCTACTGCAAGGAGCCAAAAACTTACAAATCAACAGGACAGAATGGTCCTAGCCAAGAAGGAAGAACAAGCAAGATGAAAACATCATAAAGACCCCATGCTGGCACAGCACTCTGACTCATACTTTCCAGTTATAAATGTCATCCATTAGGTTAAAAAAATAATAATAAAAATCAGTCTCCATTCTGGGTTGTGGTTTTGTTTTTTTTTTTGCTTGCTTTAATAGCTCTGCTCTTCATCAGCTCCAGTGTTCGGCAGCCAATCCCTCTTTCCTCACTGAGGACATGTGATAATTTTGCTGAATAACTGCAAACATGCTCTCTGCTGGGTACTAATAGCTGGCACATTAGGCTGCTTGGTGAGCTGTGACAGCCAAACAGAAATGCTTTCAACAGATTCCAGTAAAGAAGTGGAGAGTTGGAATTTCTTTTTCTTTTTTCTCTTTTTCCCCCCGCTTTCTCCACTCTGCTTGGTGCCAGAGTTCTTAAAATAGGTCTCTCAGACTTTTCCTGTTACCCATTTGGGAGCTCAGATATAGGAAGACAGCCAGCACAGTAGCACACTTGGTAGAGTCTAAGTGTCTCACAAATAGGGAAGTCTTACATGACCTTCATTTTATTCTTAACTTTCATTTCACACTTTATTCCTATTATTGAGGTTATTGCTATTGAAGTGTCAAGAAAAAAATGCACAGGCTTATTGAGTTTGAAGGTCTACCGTCTGAAGACCTTCCTCTTGTCTTCATCATCTGGCCACAGTACTTTGTTACATTCACTGATTCTCTCAGAAGGAATGTAGATTTAATTAGTTTTTGCATTCTGAGCTCACACTGGTACCTGTGCTGAGCTATTACAAGTGAAGCACAAGGATGCTGTGGCGTAAACTCACCCTCACAACAGGCTATACATAAAATCAGCACTCTTCTGATATGTAGGAATATATGATGGATTTCTAACATATTTCTGAGGACAACATACACAGTTGTACCAGGTTTCCTGACAGCAAGTTAAAATGTGTGCCAGAAATTGGAAAGAGGTGATATGTCAAGCAGTAGTATGTATTTCCTTATAGTCATCTAGTAAGAACTGGGCTAGCTGCTCTTGGAGACCCAGTAACTTCCTTCTCCTAAGGACACAAACAAGATTGCTGGAAACCTTCAATGAAATCTTGTTTCTGTGAAATGTTTTTTTTTCTTACTTAAGATTTGCTATTACCTGAGCAGCCTCATTCAATCTTTCCTCATGCAACATGTGATAATTCCTAGCAGCCTTGAGTTACTTATAATTGCAGAGTTCCTGCTGGGTGGTTTTTGAAAGCAGCCCAATCTGGGGTATTACTGTTACAGCTTTCAGAACTCCATGTTCCTAGTACATCTGTGAAAGCATTTGGGGGAGCAGCAATGTAGATGGAAGTAACACTGATTCATTCTATCTTCATATGGAAACAGAGGGAACAGTTGGCTTCTCCAAACTGGAATGATACAGAGATCTGAATATGCAAAAATAGCACTGCATTTTCTAGCAGAAGACTAAACGCATCTCAGAAATATATTGAAAAACTGTGCATTGAGGTCCACTGTGGAACATTTGAAAAGTACAGAGTGCAACACTTCACTACACTAAGCCTCTTGACTTTTAGCAAACTTAGGTTATGCTAAAAGTCAAGAAGGGTCCTTGTTTATGCTTTTAAACTTTCTCTAGCACAAAGGGTATTCCCTACCATAAGCAAGTCTCTCATTACAGCCCTTGTAATGAGTGCTAGAGGCTTTTGGAGGTGATGGGCAATCAAATTCTGTATCAATTTAGGGATTTGAGAAACCATCTCTGGTGAATGTCAGGCTATTAATTTACAGCCTTCCACTGCTCATTATTTTCTTTTTCCTCCTCATGGCAGAATCAGAATAATCTGATTTGTGCCTGTGTCTCCCTGATGGGAATGTCAGGTCCAGCATTTTAGCTAATACTGGTAATAAAATTGGTCTTGCATGGAGATGCAGGTCTGTGAGTGGGAGCTGCTGATTCATACATGTTCCTTTCTACCAGCACAGCTACAGGAACAGTAGCTTCCAGGAAGAAAACAACTGAGAAGGTATTTCCTTAAACAGCTTCTGTTGTTTACACAGAGAGTATAAATACAAGTCTCTGTACTCTTCACTAACTTATGTATGTGACCATATTCAAACTTATGCCTGCCTCCATTCCCTCCCCTTGTGTCAGCAGTTCACAGCTTCCATTGGTTCTGAAGTTCACTGTAATTATATATACTAGCAACACATGACCAGTGAGCTTTAGATGACGTCTGGATATTTTACATATAGGTTTTTGTTACCATATGCCTCCTTTTTGAGGGAAGACGGACATCTTAACTCCTGAGACCCAAGTTTTACTGAGGTCGGTACTTCCACCAGGATCTTGCAGATCCTGTAGGTTTCTCTCTCCTTAGGGGGGATTTTCAGAGGCTTTAACCTGCGCAGAGATGTTTTTATTGTATTCCAAAGGTGAGTTTTATATTATTAGCTGCTGGAAGTGTCTCACCTAAACTACTGTTTAATTTCAGGGGGATAAGCAACTGTGGGTCCCTTCCAACTCAGAATATTCTGTGTGTGTGTGTGTGTGTGATTCACAAGCTAATTCTCTACATCATAAGACAGATATATAAGACAATAGATGATTTTCCATACAGCATTAATTTAGAGGGTCCTTATGACTATTTAAAATCATATGCTAAAGCTTATATAACTAAATCTGTATTAAATAAACCATATTTTTCTGTAATTCTTTTGTCATGACTGAGCCCACTCCAGAGAAACCAACCGGAGCCTCTCTGTACCTTCTTTTGTGATGATTTTTTACCAAGATCCTCATGAACTCAATTGTCCATAAAACTACCCATAAGAAAAAGGATCTTGAAATAGATAACAGATGCACATAAGAGTTACATCTTGTGATAAATGAACACAAAATCCCAGCTTCATTTACAGCCAGCCCACACAGTCACATTTTTTATTGCTCATGCGTAATGATCAACAATCATTTCAGGCCAAAAAAAAAAATCTCCAGACAAAATTTCAACACAATCTCATAAAATATAATAAGTAGTTTAAAATACAATACAAATTTGAAATTATTTACAATGTTTGAAGCACCTTGGAGAAGAACCCTGTCCTGACCCTAACTGCTAGCTAATTTCTATCCTTGTGATGGTCTTAGTATTTTCATCTTCCATTCCTTATTACCTTCTGCTATACCTGCTCTGAATGAGACACATCATCCTCAACAATCCAATTTTTCCATTTATATTAACTTTAACTAGAACTGATCTGTTCTTCATCAATGAAATTTTGCTTCCACTGTATTCCTAATTTTGTGTCCAAACTGTATGATAGCCCTTGGACTTGGGTAATATTATTTCTGTTCTGCATATTTAAATGCGTTTATTTTTTAGAGCAAGTAACTTTTGCCATTTGCCTTTAAATATTGCTAATTTTTCTATGAATTGTTCTGTTGAGGAATGCAATTAGTGCAAGTAACTCAGTGGGCAGCTGCAGTGTGACCTGCAGATTGAGTTCTGAGTTATGAGAGGTCCAGGTAAAGGATGTCAAACTACCAACCCTTTGCATAACAAAGGGTGTGAGGACCTGTGGTCCAGACAGGCAACTGGATGCTCAGAGTCACAGCAGGAGCCAAGAACTCATGATGAGGAGAGGGACTGTCACACACTTGGACTGTGAGGGTATAAAAGCCCAGGGGTTCCTTTGTTGTGGGTCCCTCCTCAGAGGCACCAGCTTGAGCTCTTTCTGTGTTCCATGAATAAGTTGCTTCAAGGAACCAGGCATCTGAGACTCTGTTATGAGAAACCTGGTCGGGAAACCTGGTCATGAAACCAGTCTGACTCTGTGAGTGGAGTGGTACATGCAGGGGGCAGGAAGCAGGGGGCATCCATTGGGTTACCTGTTGTGAAGGGATCTCAGTCCAGCAGTGAAAATCTCAGTTGGTGGAAGTGTGCCTGCCCTAGAGTCTCAAGAACGGTCAGGCAGCGAAATTTCCTTAACAGTTATGTATCCTCTGTATAGCAGTCCTTCCTTTTCTAACAATGGCACTTTATGCACCTGCTTGAACTTTGAAACCCATGCTACCTGTGTTTCACTTGTCCCAGTGTTTGCAAGTAAACAATTGTGGATCACATCTACACAGACAGGTACAGACAGTCATATATCCATTCTGCCTGAACTCCATCTGGCTGAATACCATGTAGTTTGAAATGTTTTCCTGCTATGCTTAAAATGTTCATTGCAACTTAGACTTTGGGAATGGCATGAGGGTACAACAGTCTGGACCCTTCCATCTGATCATATTATTTGCATGGCCAAAATCAGAACTGAACTGTGGTTTATGCAGAAGGTATACGATAGTTGCCTACCCAGAGTACTTCTAAGATTTACAGGATTTTTTTTTTCTGGTCCTCTGACTCATTTTACCAGTGCTGAAGTCCTCTGAAGTGAAATCTTCCTCTGTGAGGAAATTCAAGTCTTATGAGGCTTGAACTGAGCACTCTGCTAGTCTAATTGCAGCATTTCATTTTCTTGCAGAGGCAGCATGGAACCACTACAATTGATACCCAGTCACATGATGGGATCGAAAATCTTACAGTTTTGCTCGGTCTTGCAATCAACTCTAGTTAGATTGATAAGTACTTCTTAGTACTTTTTATCAGATAAACTGGCAACATTTCTTCAACAGCACTGTTGGATTCCTATAATGTTAAATATTTTATCTACATGTAAAAATAATGCAAGAGCATAAATATTTTCTCTTCCTTGTTTTTTTTCCAATTTAATATTTCTTGCAACTTCGGTATCTTGACATTAAAATTTTCTAAGCCAAATCAAGTCAAATGTGACCAGGTGCCATATTTTGATGGTAATAATGAGATTTAGGTATTTTAGCTTCTATCTTTCCTGGAGATAACATTACACAGTGGATACAGATTCTTAAGTTAATAAACTAAAAGAGGCCAAGTCCATTAAAACTTGTTAAAAACAACACTTTAAACAGGAAAATTAAGAAGCGGTGGTGCTGATGGAAAAACACTCAGGTAAAGCTCTCTGCTGGTCTCTAACAGGTCAGCTACAGTCTGCATTACAGTTGGCCCTCTTCCACTTCGTGTCCCCCATATTGCAGCTTCACATCTTAGTGGCATGATTTTTTAGCGATGAAGGAGGCCCCTTTTCACAACTGCGTTTGCATGACCTGGCATGTATGAATATTCAATTAGGCAGTCATGAATATGCAAACCAGCCAGCACAGCTGCAGCGGCAGCACCACCGCTTCCCCCCTCCCAGGCATGGCCGCGGTGGCTCAGCCACTTCCCCCCCAACACCGGCACTGCTTCCATGGCAACTGATACACAGCAACACTGTGCTGAAACAGCGCCAGGGAGCCATCTGAGGGTGCAGGAAAAATTTGCATATTAATGAGCTGCCATTCTACACGAAGGCGGGCTTAGTGGGACATGAATAAGACTGCGATTCCGTGGTATAGGAGACCCGACCATAACACATTTACCAGAAAATCTTGGTAGAAGATTTCCATGCAGCATATTATGCCAGATTAATTTAAAGATAGAAAAGGCATGGATAACTATTACAAGATCTGTAGACAACAATGTAATAATAGACATGGCATTCCAGAGAATAGTAAAGAGAAAAAAAGTCAGACGATGAAGTACTTAGCTGCAATGGCTACTTACTTAATTAACAATATCCCTAATCAAATAAAGTCATCATACTATGAATCATCTTTCCCAAGTTCATGCACAAGAGGTGTCAATTATTCAGTCTTAATACTGGGGAGTGGGGGGATGGGGAGGG
>WEKX01022518.1:87339-126094 GCA_013390025.1 Pitta sordida
AATAAAATATTCACTGAAAAGGAAAGAATAAAAAAAAATAACAACTAAAAAAGAAAATCTCAGAAGCAAGCACCGTCCAACAACCAGATAAGCAAATGTTAACATTAACACCTTTCTTTTTATGGAATGTTCCTAATGTAATTTCTATTAGGAAAAATATCACCAAACAAACACTTATTAGGAAATTTCTACTTTGGCTGAAGACTGAGACCAAGAAGGGTTTTAGTTCTCATAGAAATGACTAGAAACTGTATTAAATGACATAAACAAATTGTGGAAATAATAAAAGTTTCCACATTTGTAAATGCATCTAATTACATATAAACTAAACAACAAAAATTATAGCTAGCTTGACTTGGTGAAAATTGAAGGTCTCTCTTGAGGAATAAATCTTAAGCCAGTATTGATCCTTCTGGTAAAGGATGCCTTCTTTTTTTGCTCTGATTTAGAACAGATCTCACCACCTTTTGAACAGATTTGTACAGCTAGTATCTTAAGATGAGTGAAACCACAACCAGTCACCTAAGGTCCTGAAAATTTCATTAAATAGGGTTTCAAATGACCCTGGAAAGCAAATGATGATGAAAACAAAACACATAAATGCCAGCCTTTCTGCTCTGGTCTGGCAGTAAGAACGATGATGAGGAGAATATTTTGTCATTTTAAATCATTGCGTTTTTTCATAAGACGTGCCAAGCAGCCACAAGGGGCTGTAACACTGCTTTTAACAGATGAATTGCAATCTTTATTGAGATTAATTTCTTAACCATAAATGGAGTGAAATGGGAGTGTAATATATGCAGAGTATTAGTGGTTTCCCAAACCTCACAGACAATACCAGAAGTCCTGGAGTCTTGGGTAACGGATCCATGGTAAATGCAATACTATTAAATGGTGATTTTAATTTTTTCCAGTTCCCTTAGAGAAACTGGCTGGTATCTAAAGAATGATATTACAAATTTTATTTCTTATTCCCAGAAATTTTTTAATCATATAATGCTTTCCATTAAACTTAGAAAAGGAAAAAAGGAAAAGTCACTGTCCCAACCCTGTGACAGCTGCAGATGTAAATCTTTCCCTTCACATTAGTCTAGGAAAGACAAAAATCAGGATAGAATATCCTGACATTTTAATATCTTAAAATATACTTTCATTTCACTTGCAAGGAGATACAAAATATTTCCATGTGCAACATATGCATTTTAAAAGTGAGGCCGCAGTCTGAAAATCGAAGAAATATTATTATTTGGGAACAAATCTCTATATCTAAAATGGTACTCAAGTCTCATTTTTATTTCTAGAAAAAGGACACATTATAAATATAACACATTAGAACATTATACCATCCACAGAATATGTTAAAAGGAAGTTCAAGAGATACATTAATTAAGAGGATGATGATCTCTCTTGGTGATTAATATATTATTCTTTCTACACTTTACTTATATATCACAGGATCATATTCAATATTTTTTAAAAATAGTACATTTTTAGGGAAGGACATAAATTCTTTCATTGCACATAACTGAAAGAAGTATTCGAAGTTCTGTTGTGAATAAACACTGAATTAGTCTGAGTCCATTGTTGGTTAAAGAGCATTGCTCCATTATGATTACTTATTTTCAGATCATCTGTTTTTCAAAAGGTCTGGAGAAACACTTTACATCAGACATCTGGGAAACTATGTTTTGGAGTAGATTGCCCTGAAAAACTCCAAGGTCTCTAATACAGTCTAATATTACTTTTTCTGTTCAATGATTATTCTTTCTTCCTTTACTCAGTGAAACAAAAACTGAAGTGATTCTTATAGGTTACTCTGTGGAAGGTATTTTTCTGTTCAATGATTATTCTTTCTTCCTTTACTCAGTGAAACAAAAACTGAAGTGATTCTTATAGGTTACTCTGTGGAAGGTATGATATCACTTATGTCAAATTTGGGTTTTTCTTGTAGGACAAGAATACTTGGAAGCATAAATGTGGTGTAAGAAGAGAACCGGCTACTTTCACATATTAAAAAGATGACAAGAATAAATGGAAAAATTTTTTGTTAAATGGTGTGATTTGTAAAGGTATTATTTTCCATGTTTAACTGTTCTACAGCAGGATAAGGCATAAACTCAGGCTTTTTCACTCCTTTATTTTGCTGACTTCAATGCTCTTGAATTGCATGGAACAGGAACTATCCTGAGTTAGCAAGAGATGAGCTGATTCAGGTACAGGTGACAGCAGAAATGTTAGGCTTAATGAGAGACTGAAAACCAAAAGGCAAAGTAAATAACTGAGAGTTTAGTTGTGCTAGGCCCCACACTGCTGCCATTCACTGTATCACAGTATTAGCAAGGTTGGAAGAGACCTTGGAGATCATCAAGTCCAACCTGTAACCCAACACCCACCCATTGTCTAAACCATGGCACTACCCAGAGGACCATCCAGTCCAACTCCCCACCCACTAGACCATGTCACTGAGCTCCTCATCAAGTCTTCTCTTAAACACCTCCAGGGATGGTGACTCCACCACCTCCCTGGGCAGACCATTCCAATGAGCGATCACTCTCTCTCCAATGATCACAGGCTGTATAGCTTAAAATTAACTTTGCTATATTCATAACATATACACATTGAAGCATAGGAGACTATAGGTAAGTGTTATTTAGTACTATATTCTGGGCCAAAGAAAATTAATTCATTCTTTTAACACAAAATACAATACTACAATATGTTCAGAGCTCAGATAATGTAGAGCACTACAAAGTTTTATCCTTTGTCAAGGTGAGAATGGGAAATTGTATTGGATTTTTATTCACATCGGAACTGATTTTATAACCTATCTCATTAAACGGAATTACATTCACATGACCTGACTTTACACAACGGAGTTATCATAGCACAACTGGCTGAACAGAGAACTTGCATTTTGCAGTAGTAGACAATATTTAGACCATCATGATTAACAGCTCTATGCATATTTTAAGTTTTCTTGTTTCAGTGAAATTAAATGTATTCTTCTTTCTTTTTAAATAATTTTAAAAGAACCTGATTGCTTATTTGTATAACTATGCATCAAAAAGACCCTTTAACTAAGATGATGCTGAAACTGTCACCCAGAACACTGTTAGAATCCTTCAATTTTCAGACGGAGTTATTAGTAAGTATAGTCTTTGAATTCATCTGTCAGTACTATCCAATAACTGTCTCATTAGTTAACCAGTTACAACAAGATATGACAAAAGTAGAGGTCTCAGAGATACCATGTTCCTGTATATTTTGTAGCGTCTAGTGGAAGAAAGGAGAGAGAGGCCCAGATCAGTGCCAGAGAGGCTTAGATGTCGATTTGCCCGGCTGAAGCCCTTGTCAGCTTGCCGTCACTGTATAGGTCAGCCAGTTTGTGGGTAGATGAACTCAAGTGGTACTCTGGCCTAATGTGAGAGGCAAAGAACATGGTGCGTAATTTTTATGGTTAGGATATTATTTCTCAGCTAATTTTATTTCAAGGATTGCTTAGCCATTTCAAAAAAACACCTTCCTCTTTTACAGGACAGCCAGATAGCATTATTTTACTTGATCTTCACTTATCACTGAACGAAAACTAGTGGTTTTAGTTAACTACTTCTGCTTCCTCAATTTTGTGTTAACATTTGTTTGCATATGTAACAGTTTTGGGGTATTTTTTTTTTCAGATTGCTTGTTGGAAGTTAGTTGTCTGGATTTCTGTGGACTTCTACTAGCTCAGGGATCACCAACTGCAAAACACTATATTCAGGAGCCCTGGGGCATGGAAGTATGGGAGGTGACAGAAAAAATGCTTGCAGATAAGCAAAAAGATGTAGGGAAACTGTAGCACACAGCACAAAGAGGATTAGAATACAAAAGTGGGTGAATAAGAGGTGAAAAGCAGAAAACACAGATTCATGAGAAGCCAGACTTCTTCCATCCTGCCGGTCTAACTGAATCTTCCAACATGGTTTTTTTCATATTAAGGTATGATTTAGGGAGAAATGGATTTTACTACCTTTATCAAAGAAGTCTCTAGTTTGTCTTTTTTTAAATTTCTCATTAGATGTTGGGTTGGCCAGAGCTCCACAGACTCTGCTCCAACTGATGCCAGTGGCAGAATGTCTCTTGATGCCCAGGGGAGATGCACTGGACAAGTTTTGTATCCTTTCTACATGCTTGTTGCTTTTCCAGTTTCCTTGGCCAAAAATGTTGCATCACTCTGCACATTTTAATTCTGTTAGTATAGAAAGTAAATACATATGACTATTTAAAATTAAGAATAAAATGAATTTTCCATACCTTACTTTTTCAAGACAATACTAAGGCTTGATGTTTCATTCTGAATGCTAAACAGTTATATGCAAGATCCATGCAATAGACTGGACAGTACATGATATTAATTTCTTATCACTGAAGCATAGCATTATTAATATGTGCTGAACACAATGTCTGACAGAGAACACTGACAACAGTCAAAGAACATGAAAGTCCTTTCAGAGAGACAATGTTCTAACAAATGTCCTTGCTAAGCGTGAAAGAATACTGAAGTGAAATAGAGTTTGTACTTTGAGGTCAGTGGGAAAGAGACATTTTGATGAAAAACAACACTAGATCTAATGTTTTTCTCAAATCATGTGTCTAAACAGATATAATTTGGAAGATTTGCTTAATTTAATTGTTAATATCAATTACCAATAACCACCTGGATCAAAGTGAAATTCTTTTGCTTCTCATAATTGGTCTTCAATTAACATCTACCCTCTTGGAAACATCCATCTGAAGTCTTGGAAAGAATAAGCCAAACAAAGGATTGCATTCATATGTTACTTCTCCCTATCCTTTGAAAAACACTACTGGACAATAAATTTAAAAAATTGCAAGAGATGATCAGGTCATTTGATGGTGCATTATAATTTATTTCTTTTCTGGCTATGCTTAAATAATCTGGTGAGTTTGGAGTTTAAATAGTCCAAGCTGTTTTACAAAAGCGTAGCTACTCATGAATAATTTTAATTTCAATGGGTATATGAAGAAAATGGCTCAAAACAAGGTGTTTTGTATTAAAGACATTTGTGACTCACAGTATTGTCATCATGCATGATATGGAGTCATTGTGTGAAAGCAGTCGTGCATGAAGGGCCATGGAAATGGTGTATGAAAAGCCACTTCAGGATGCCATGCACACTTGCTGGAAATGCTAATGATATGGGGCATGAGGATTTTTGTGCTCACACATCTTGCTGGTTTTGAAATCAGCTGTCTTTTCCATACTTAATAGAGTTGTACGTGAAATTTTGGTGCATAGTAATGACGTTATTAGCACGAGTTTTTTACTTGGGTATGAGAAATATGTGAGTCATGTAGCTTCTTCAAAAAAGAGTAGAGGAAATGTTGATACAAAACTAATATGCCTTCCCTATGTATGATATGTATTCTAGAAAAAAATGTTGCTTTGAGGTATGGTAGCATGTCCTTAAGAATTATGTTGTACAGTTTTTTCTTATCTGTGTCTGCCCATCAGTTTTCTGTAAATTAATATTAGAGTCCATTAAAATCACATATAATATTCACTGATTTCAACAGCTCCACATTTTATCCTATTAGTTTCAAAGTATGGCAAAGAGGAGATGTAAACACATTTGAAACTTAAAATAGATTTTATGCACAAAAAGAATAATTTATATATAAATAAAAATTTTCTTCTTCTTCCACAGCCATTTACACACGAATTTGAAGAACTTTGCAAGTTTGCATAAATATATTCATGAAATTTGACTGCAGATTATATAAAAATTCCTCCATTTTGACATAAATCAAATTAATCTTTTGAATCTTCACTGAAATGATGATGCTAGTCTAAATAAATCTCTTTGAATTCTCATTAACTGTTAGTACAGCTGATTCATGGACTGATTCATTAGAATGCTTGATGGCATATGCTCAAAAAGAAGAAGAAGGAGAAAAAAAGAACCCTACATTTTAATGCAAAACAGAACAAAGCTCTAGATTTCAGTCTTTGTCTTGTACATACTATAAGCTACACAGGGCAATGATCTAACTTAAGTATTGCATGAGGTTCTTCTGAATTGCTCTTCCAATTTTTTACTAACTTTGACAAAGTATAAGTTAATTACTCATCTGTATATAGATTTTCATCTCTCAAACTGAGTTAAAACTATGGAGAAAAAAAATTGGTAATATATCCACAGTATAACATTAACAAATAGATCTCAGTAACTAAGTTTGCTTCTTTGCAGCAGAAAAATATAATTCAGCTTTAATAATTCTTAGAAACAATAAGAAAAGTCATATCTTTATCCCATGAAATCTCTGTGAGATAATTTTACATTACAACTTTCAAGAATGGGAAATTCTCACCCAATTCCTTGCTAGTCACACAGATTTCTACTAAATACATAATACGGATAAAACACTACTATATTTAATAATCATTTATCCACTGAGAAGCCATATGACTTAGATGAATTTTCACTGTATTTAGCAGAACTCAGAAGCAAGAAATGCCCAAGATCAAAATGAAAATGGAGCAATCAGCATTTCCACATTACATGTCAGCAGCAGCAGAGCTGCGCAAAGTTTTGTGCATTCTGTTTCCCTGATCTAACATTGCTTCACAGAGTTAGTTCATTGGTTTGTGCCAAAGGTGGATGGGATTTCCAAGAGGTCCCCATTTAAATAAAGTCCCTGCAGAGCCTGACTGAGTATCTGCAATTGGACATGAGGGAGCGCACCACACCAGGCACAGCCACACAAACTGACTGAGTAGTCTTTTAGGAGAACAGGGTACTGTATTATTTTATCTATCATTGATAAGTTTCACTTTAAGCATAATGACTGCTGTCATGTTTCTTCAATTTCATGAGCTAATCCAAGTTGCTTCTTCTTATTATATAACTGTACTTCAATGCAATCCTAAAGATTGCTTCAGGATGTCTCTTTCCCATTTTTTATGTATTGTCACAGAAAACCGCTCCAAAAGCACGTCTAGATGTAGACAAGACCTAGGATTTATCAGCTCCTCACAGCTCAAATAGCAGAAAATTACTCATTCTAATGGGATTTCTTTACTATAAAGGTGAAACCCTAAAACCCACATGGCTAATAACCTTGTGTTTTTCCTGTTAATAATATATTGGAAAATAGCTACAGCTTTGTGTTATTTTCCATCTGTGAAAACCAGAAAACTCCTTGTTCTCCAGGTTCTCAGCGCAATGCCCAGAGTGATCTCTGATGTAGAGTTAAGCTCCCTTTCCCTCTGGGTGCCCATGTTGTTGCCTGGGTCTCTCTGTCCATTCAGATTAGTGCTCAAGGACTTTTCATGCAAGCTACAATACTAGCTGAAATGAAAATCCTAGGACAATGGGATAAAATATTTATTTAATGGACTTCTGCAATCTAAACACATTCTGAAAGTTATGCATGAAGGAGTTGACTTTCTTTTCCTTACCTCAGGGTGAAATGAGGAACAGCAGCCACACTGAAGGGAAGTGAGAGCAGTATACCAAGCTCTGTGGAAACAGAAAGGAAGCGGTAGATAATTCAACGAGAGCAGTATGTCTTGGCATCATTTCTTGACACTACCTCCACCATCCCAGCCTCCTCTGCCCCTCCCACACTCACACATCTAAAAAGCAGATGGAAAATATTCTGCCAGAAGACATTGAAATACAGTGTTAGAAAGTAGCTCTCTTAAGGCTGGAGAAAGTGATGGAGAACTCTGGCAGGCAAATTAAATTATTCATAGTCAGTGGCATTTTAGAAGGGAAGCAGGAAGGGAATAGGAGACTGAAAGACGTTATAGGGATTGTACAGGAACCATCTGGAATACTGGAAAAACATGCATTTCAGCTTGCTGCACTTCCAGGGGATGCCTCTGGGGCTAATACCGAGTTAGGGAGACATTGCCATCCTTTCCAGTTTGTTTTTGAAGCTGAGCATACTCTAATGCTGCCATGATATTATGGTTATGACAGAGCCAATGCTGCCGAATCTATTTTCCTGAAAGGGACTTTAATGGCACTGAGTAATGATGCTTAACTTAAATCCCAAAGTTACTGTAACTTACTCGCCTACTAAGTCACTTTATACACATAGTAGTCTCATTTGGATTTTAAAGGTGTGACATGGAGTAGAGATGCTGCTTAGTGTCATTCTCAGTATTTCAGTGATGAAACTTCTCTTTATAATTTTTTCTTCCAATTTCATGTACATGTACATGTACAGGACACGTTCTCACAGGAACTAAACTACTCTTTCAAATTAAAAGATGCTTTTTCTAAATAAGTCTCAGTAAGAAAATTCTATTGCATATTATAGAGTAAGAGCATTTAGGAATTAATCCATTTCCACCCCCTAACTTCTTCATGAGGATAGAAGGGAGGAGAGGAAAAAAGAAATGTGTGAGAGACAACACATTCTGCAATCAGTGTTTATGAACATATTGAGATGCCTCTCCTCTCCTNTTTTCTTGTCTACAATACCCCTCCTTTTCTTGTCTACAATACAGTACAGTCTGCTGGGGCTTCTTCACTTGTCCAAATCATGAAAACGGAGAAGCTGACATATGTTGCAGAAATATTCCAGGTATTGCAATTTTCCCATCCTCACAATCTTATATTGCAGGAAACCAGTTTTTCTGTTGGAATTTGCAAATAAAAGAGCACCTGTCACAGCAATCTAATGACCTGAAGGAATTGTTACACAATGAATCTTAACTTTTATTACAGAAATCAGTTAAATGTTTCAGCATTCTGTGGCATATTAGTCTAAGGTTATTTTCAACATGCAGATTATTTAGACCAGAGATCATGGTTTTCCTTATAAATCACTTTATCAGTTTGGGATACAAATGGAAAAAATATCAAGAAAACAACAGTAATCAACATGAAGCACCAGAAAGAAGTCAGTAGCGAAAATATAAATGGCTGTCAGTCGGAATGTTAAATGTGTGCCCATGTGTAGATAAACACCGAACAGATTGCTTGTTTAAACATCCTTTTATTTTAATTTTTGCCTGAGGGGTACTGAATTTCTCTCGAGACTGATGGTAGTGAATGTATTTGGCATTTCTATGTTTGCTACTTGGATAGTTCTTCCACAGGAAAACCATTCAAATCATCATTCTAAAATGGTGTTCCATTAAAACAAATATTGAATAGTATTTTGTTATGAATTTACACAAATATTTGCCAAGAGAATTCTGAGCAGGACCTCTAAAATACTAAATACCTAATTATCTTCTAAAATATAAATTTCCTTTTGTTTATCTTAAAAATAATTACTTGAGGTGGAAAAAATATTAAACACTCAAAACTTGCAAGGGACCACAAGGATTTCAAGTAAGAATAAGTTTGTGTAACCATAGTTAGAAATTAATATGGGCATAAATTTCCCAATAATCTTTTTTGGATGAGTACTTGGGGAATCAAAATTAGCCATTGCTTAATTTATGATCAAAATATGAAATGCGTCCCTGTCCATTCTAGTAAAACAGCTTTAGCACTCACACATATAAGCAGACGTGTGGTATGCAACCCCCATTTAGAGACTGAATAAAAGATAATATTGTTTGGCTGGCAGAATATGTTTATAATCCCTATTAATTCTTAATCTGTGTGTGTATCTAGTGTCCTTAACCGGCAGTCCATGCTCAGGGCCTGCAGAGAAGCCTTCATGCCAAGGCACAGTTGCCATTCACTGGTGCAGAGAACATTGCAGAGTAAATCTTACAAAATGCTAATTTGATTTTCTTGTCCTCAAAATATAATTTTCAGATAAAGAACACAAATTACTTACTATGTTTGCAGTAACACTGTCTTGCATGGAGTAAGAAGAAACTCAGGGCTAGGCTGCCTAGCTGGAATTCTTCCATGGAAGTTAAAAATGTCATGAAAAGAGGGTAAAGCTTGGCTTTTGCTTTCTGCTTGTCAAATCTAGCTCTTTGTTAATTTTTCTCCAGGTGGAATAAAAAGACAAAATTCTGCCTGTGTGTGATAGGGGGATGAGCCTCTGAAGAAGGACTCTGGGAGCTGGTGATTAAGACGAATCAAGATAAAAAGTCTGGTGAGAGGTGAAGGGATAAAGTTGATTGGGGGCAAAACAGACAAGATAAACAGATGGTCCACATGCTTAGAATGCCCACAGCAGGTACTTGTATTAGAAGCTGAGAGAGCGTCTCTGTGTGAGCATCTCTTCTTATCTCACTCCAAGCGGTCTCATATCCACAAAGCATGGGAACAACTTGAAGGGCACTGTGGTTTTGTGTCTTGTATGCTTCATAGCCATCAGAGCAGCATTGTGCTGGATTATGTTGCCAAGGGGACAGCCCTGAGGCTGCCCTGGCAGTCTTCATTTTGATAATATCAGGTGTGCTAGAAGGGAAAAAGAGTGAGAACTTTGGGCTCATCTGGATATCATTGTACCTTGTAGAAGTGGAGTGTAGATATTTTCCAAGTCTTAATCAGGATGACTGACTCCTCTCTTATCCAAAGATGCCCTCTGCTGAAAGAGCTGGAAGATGAGAAAGAGCTGACATAACAGCAGGGTCTGATTCTGGCCGCAGGATCATGTTGCTACTGCCTCTTTTGGTAAGTATTTTGTTTCGGCACTTGGATTATATGGAGTCTTGGTGCCTGCAGCAGAATTTGGACTTTTCCAGACTGGACACACAGGGTGAAGCTAGTACAGACTTTTGTCATTAAAGTGAGTGGGGCTCAGCATATTCCTGATGAGGGAATATAAATCTTCTGTTACTAGTTCAAGGAAAGGAATCATCTGGAGACAATGATGAAGAAAACAGGGACCCTGAGTCCTAGAACATGGTTACAAGAATGGATTTCAAACTACTGTTGTCATGTGTAGCTCTGAGGTTTATAAAGGAAAGCATCAGCTTTTCCAGGTTAATGCATATAAATATGGAGAGATTGAAGTTGTTTATTTATTAAAAAAGATAAACTTTTAAATATTTCCTTCTAAATGAAAAAAACCACTGGGTTGTCACCTTGAGTTTGGTCAGGCATTCCTTCCTAAACCAAGTAGTACTTAAGCTTCTCTATGGATAAAACTCCATATCACAAAATAATCGAAGCCAAAGGGGACATCTGGAGAGCTCTAGTTTAAGACCTTACCCAGAGGAGGGTCTGTTCTGAGTTCACAACAGTTTGCTCTGGTCTTCATTCATCTGGATCTTGAAACTTCTGATGTGAGTGTGGAGCCTCTCTGGGACACTGTCCACTTGGAGAAAGAGTTTCTCCTTATATACATCCTGAAACTCTCCTGTTTCACTTTATGCCTCTTCTCCTGCCTTGCAACCCTGTGTAGAGCTCAGCTCCACCTTCTGGATGACCTCCTTATAGGTACACGGGGAACACTCCTCTGTGGGTAAATCAAGGCCTGATCCTTCCGCCTCTCCTCTGTTCTTTTTTCCAGTAAGCAAGTATTTCTGAGATTTCTGTGCCCTGGCAAACAAGGTCAGAATTGACCTGTGTGTTCAGAATTTATTAAAGAGAAGTGATGAAGAAACCTTCAGATGAAGAGAGTGGGACAAATGCTTTTAGAAACCTAGCTTGCTGATTAAAAGAGGGAATAAAAAGGATCTTCTGTGGATAACATTGCAAGGCTATTCAAAACAGATGAATTAGGTAAGATATGAAGCTTCTAAAAATTCTAGGTACTGTTTAAACAACACCATGAAGATAGAAATAAAGCAAAACAACATATCAAAACGCAGCTATGGGAATATAATCTGCTTGACCCTGAAGCACTTATGTTGATAAAAGTCCAACTGAAAACGTTTTCATGGAAGTTAACTTTAGCATAGTATGGCTAATCTCTGCAGCCATCAGAGAGAAACAGGATCCCATTATGGTCCTGCATGTTCCACTACTCCTGCCCAGGCTGCAGAGCCAGTCGGTGACATGAGCTCGAGCAGGCTAAATCAGCCTTCCTAAATGTTCTACAAAAAGTCTGTCTACACATTTATGGGGTTAGATAATCTGCATCCACTGACAGTGGGCTGAAAACCATTGGCAGCAGAAGATTTAGCTCTAGCAGAGCTACTTCCTTTCACAAGTGCTGGGTACGGACTCCTGTGACTGCCCCATTTCTTTTTCCCATCTCAAACATATGTGAGGTGGATTGTGGGTAGAAGCTGTATTGCAGGTATCTCCTCCCACATGAAGCTATTTGGAGGAGACTGTGGAGAGAGCATAAGCATCATTTTGAGATGGGGAAGAAAGCAAATGAAAAGCAGATTGCCCAGATCTGTTATATCACACAGCGGGCAAATGAGGCAGTGTCTAGGTATCATCTGAGAAATCCCTGGCGCCTTGTCAGATATGCTCTTTTTCCATGTTACTGCAACTTCATATGAAAGCTCTGACTGCACAGGCAAAGCAATCTGGTGTCGAATAAAAACTAAATGGACTTGTAGCAGCACCAGCACCAGCACTGTCTTTCATCAGTGTCAGTGTACAAACCCTGCTTTAATGAGTTCAGACATGCCTCGTCTTTTCTACAGTCATATTGACTGAACTTCTCTTTTAATCAAATAAATGCAATATACAGAGAGAATTAGCTTCATGTAAACCCTTGAACAAACACAAAAAAAAATCCTCCTACCTTAGCCCTCATAGCCATTCTGATAAACTGGCTGTTCCTTTCTTATTAAATAGACAGAGTGTGTGAACAGTGCACATTCATTCTTTATTTAGTGTCAAAAGATTTTGTATGCCGCCTTTACTTCAATGATGATAATACAGTACAGTTAGCCTTAATCATAGTCTTTGATATTTAGTTACCTTTTTCCAGCTGTATTTGGAAGACCTAGGTCATACTTCCAGGTAGACAAGCAGGTACATATAGAAAAGCAGATGCATAAAAACAGCGAAGGATATTAGACAAAGGATTTTAACTTTTTACAGTGGAAAGGAATATTAGCCATCACAAATGCAAATACACACGTATACATATGAGTGTGATTTGAATATGGTAGACTTGATTCAGGTGCTCCTCCAATTCTTTAAATGTTTTCTTTTTGATGGGTCACTTACAACTGTTTTTATGACTAAAGCACTCTTTTGCAATTTGCTTGTTTCCTTTTAAGTTCATCTTGGGGTATATTTAGATTTTTGCATGGCAGCATTAGAATAGCGTCTGTCATCTGAATCAGCCCATACCCATGGAGGTCTTTGCCAGTGCTCCTCCTGAGTTGTTTAGTTGTGTGACATCAACTTCCATTATCATTACCAGACAAAGACAGTTAGGTAATTTTATCTGATGGGAGTATAGATATTGACCTGAACTAATGTATTCTTATTTTCCAGATAGATGCTGGTTATAGAAATGTGACATAGTTTGTTAATATTTATCGAAAGACTGAGGTTTTTTAAGCAGAGAAAAGCTTTTACAATCACATTCAATTTTATCACTTGACATGTCTCTAGTCTACTTGCTAGACTTGGGATTCTTTGTCAGTTTGAAGACAAGTACAAGGTCTTTGTATGTGCCTGTGAAATATTTTTGGCAACTTCTAATTTGCACGTCTTCAGGGCCTGCAGAGAAAAGCCTATTCAAAAGGCTTGTTTTCTTCAGGACAGCCTCTGAAAAAATACCTGTAATGTAACGAGTCTTGTAGCAGTGATCACGTCTGATGTATCTTGTGACAATGCTCTATGCATATTACTCTGATTTTTATTGTTGGCTGCTGGCAATGCATTTGGAATAAACAGTCCTTGCCTTAAAGAGGTTCCTATTTGTACATTTTATTGCAATTTCTTTAAAAAGTGTATATATGCTGTACACATGCACATAAACAGATTGTGGAAACAGGCACATTTAATAGTCCTTCTAGGCCATTTTGTGATTATTATAACAAATACATATGTATGCCAGAAGTACTATTCCTACTTATGAATGTATGATAAAATTGCTGTCAGCAAAATACTGGTTAATAAATACTTGAGACTAAGCATTTAATGATGCATTGTGGCATCTTGTGCAATATCCAAAAATCTAAAATTTGATATATAAATACACACTACTACTTGCACGTTGCAATTAATCTGATTTATGCTGAAGCCTGAAACATATAACACTTCCTTCAGATGTTAAGAAAGCAAAACTAGCCAGCCCTGAAAAGGCAATCAGGCTTCTCTGAGACATGTAGCTTAGACAGTGTTATCATCCTCTACTTGATATGGCGGTAAAATAACCATGACAGCTGCTCAGGTGAGAAATCCAGAAAAGCAGTCATTGTCATAAGTAGAAAATGCGATTTTCCAAACCCCAATATTCAAAACACTATTATGATTCCACAATAGCTTTCCATAAAAAAGGTTTTGGGTTGTAATGTCATATTCTTCATTTGTAGTGTGAAGCTCTCAAAAAGCCAAAGGTTTAAGAAAAACTCAAAACATTTTATTTGTTTCATCCACGACCAATCTGTGTAAGTATACAGAAGATATAGTCTCAGACTAAGCATTATGGACAGAAAATAATTAAAAATAAACTATTTGTAAATAGAATATTACCTCAAGTCATACAGCTCTATTTCTTTTATTGAAATACTGTGTTTGAAAGGTACATGCAAAGTACAGTTTCAAATGAACCGTTACTGAGTTTACTTTTCTTTGTCCAGGAAACTTCAGAAGTAAAGCTATAGATCAGAGTGACCTAATATTTTCAAGGAACTTGGTATACCCCCTAGAGGCTAGAGCACAAATGTCTTTTCATTCCAGGCATAACAATAAAAATCATGAAGTTATGGTCTCTTGTGGCTTTGTCTGAATCTCCCTTTCTGCCCAAAACCGCGTCTTATCTTAGCTAGAAGCCAACAGGACAACTTCAGCTCCCCACTGTGCTACCTCTAGTCTAGCGCCCCAATCTCATTTTGCATGCAAGAGCTCTAAATAATAGTAAGAAAACTCCTCTTCATTGTTCTCAAGGGATCTGAAGATTTTTGTTTTTGAGTAGCTTTCTCCAATTTAACAAAAATTATGCTTTATGCAGCAAAGACTAACTTATTTGTTCAATAGACAAAGTAAGGCCTGTTGCAGCTGCTTACAGATAAGCTGGTACAGTTATACCCCATCCTTCANCCACTTTCCTTGAGCACTGCCCTTCCCCGCCTGTAGCCATGGAAACAGTAACAGGCGCCCGCCGGGGCGGTTAGTTCCCCAGTTGCGCTCAGGGGACAGTGTGACTCATGGCCCCCCACCCGTGGGGCCGGGCCAGCGCCACCCCACGGGAAGCTCCGACACTGCCCCTCGGTGGAGCAGCCGCAGTGCACATGTCTGAGCCACAAAAATTCACAAATGGNCACTGCCCTTCCCCGCCTGTAGCCATGGAAACAGTAACAGGCGCCCGCCGGGGCGGTTAGTTCCCCAGTTGCGCTCAGGGGACAGTGTGACTCATGGCCCCCCACCCGTGGGGCCGGGCCAGCGCCACCCCACGGGAAGCTCCGACACTGCCCCTCGGTGGAGCAGCGGCAGTGCACGTCTGAGCCACAAAAATTCACAAATGGTGGAATCAAAACTGCGATAAATTCACATCGCAAATGTGCAGGGTTGTAATGGAGAGGTCGCGATGCAGCGGGAATTCACTGTAATAGGTTCACATCTCCAAATCAGTGTGCCTTCAGATCATGTGGACTGGTGTGTTCAATAATCAAACCTAGGATCATTACTCTGGATCTGGATTTTTTAAATTTTTTACGGCCATGATATTTTCATGTTAACTCCATAATATACAATTCCACTTTCCTGTACAAGTCTGTCTTGAACACTGCTGTAAGTTTAATACGTTAAACTCAGTCTTGAACACTGCTGTAAGTTTAATTTCATGCTACTATATTTCACAACTTTTTGCCTCACTTTTTTCCAGCTTTAACAGGACTGATTGTAACCAACAATTATGAATGAATCCTCAGTACATTTATTGCCCCTGTGCAGACTTAACCTGACATTTGAAACTAGGTAAGGTTTTACCAATTTTTTTTCTTTGTAATTAATACAGAAACCATAATTCATGAGTATGGAGCTAAGCTTCTGTAGCATCTTAAAATTGGGCCTCTATTACACTGGCAAAATAAGAGGATAATATCACCAGCATTTCATCCCACATGGGTTTCCTTTGACAGAATTTGATAAAATGGACTTGTTTAGAGCATAAGCTGGTAGAGTGACTTAGTTTAACTAAAACAACTTCACACTCTTTTCCTTAGTTTTTAATGTGGTTAAAGATAATTATATTGTTCCTCTTCTGTTGCTCCTAGATTTCAGGCAACCCCGTAAGCTAATATTTTTACATACCTAAAGAGCAATGAAACAAAGAAATGTGTGTTGTAATTAAATTTCCTGTCCTATTAACCAACAGAATTAAATAGTCATTGAGCAAAAGAAAACTCTTTCACTGCTGTAGAAATGATAGACAATTTTGTTCCATTTTTCTTGGGGTGGAATATGAAAAGGAGATGTTAGCATATTATTATTACTTTGAGGATAGTTTTCCAATAACTTTCAACATAAGATTAAAAAATATATCCATATGTATGTGTATATTCACTCAATAAACTCTGTTAGTTTTTGACCAAAAATGCTATACGCACAGAATTGGAGTGTGTGAATAAAATTAAACCTCCATAAAACATGAAACAAAAAGGGAAGCAAATGCCAACTATATTTTTGAAATCTATGTATACTAATGTCTCCCTGAAGATGGAAATTGCCACCTAGATCTGAAGTCTGTGAGTTGTAAAAACTCTAACAATACTCTGCTGGAGAAGCAGACCCTTCCTCAGGGAGTTGGTTCAGGCTACCTCCATCTGTTCCCTCTTAGCACTTTTTGGATCTCTGAAACCCAGCTGAACACTGCATTTGAGGTGCGTATATTTAGATAAAGGTAGCCTTATGGTGGAAGGATTCAAGAAGTAATTTTGCAGAACTATGGTAGGAGGAAATGGGGATATAGTTACTGACCTTTTGCAGACTGTGCTGGCCGACTGAGTACCAGCTGTTTTCCCAAGGCCGCATGTCCATGGTTGCTGTTGCAGCTGCCAAAGCCGCTGGAGCCAAGGAGACCAGCCCCTTTTTGTGATCTTAGTGCAGGCACAAGACTCTGCTGATCCTACTATCCACCACACGAGCTTTCCTTTAGGGCTTGCTAAAAATACAAGCCAGGTGAGTGACTAGGTTTGTGGTGGAGTATTAGGACACTTTTGTGTAGCTTTCTGCTCAACTACAGAGTTTCAGAGTGATATTGAACAGGATTTTCAGTCTCTTGGTTCATCATAATCATTCTCTATGTTATAAGTGTTTTCAGATTCTCAAATGGATAGTACAGTGGTAGAACTCACTGTGAGAGACTGGAGAAAATGGTTAATGGCTCAAAACAACTAAAGGGGGGGAGGGGTGCAGGACAAGTTCTGTGTAGATGGATGGTGCACTGTTCCACACCTCGTTCCTGGAGCCTCTGTCCAGCCCCAGAATGGCTTTAGATCCACTGGCACACCAAAAATCGCCCCTGGGGGCAAAGGGTCCCGGGGGATCAGAGCAGATAAAAGTAGTTACATGAGTGTACATGTGGCCACTGCCCGTTGTTTTGGATTTTATAGCAGCTGAGCTCATGCTGAATTCAAGTGATGATTATTAATTTTTGTCTTTTCTCCCTCTCTCTTTTTATTTTTCCCTAATTTTTTGTTCATGACATACTTTCATTAAAATATTGTACAAAATTTCTTGCAGTATTTTGTCTGATCAAAGCGTCACAACACTAGAAAGGAGCAATCTGGATTATGTTAGGTGATTAATTAACATGCACCCCTTTTATACATGAAGGTTGATTTTTAAAGACAGTGTTTATTTTCCAACTTACAGTATCAACTTTTGTGGGGAAGAGGGACATTTTGTTTGGTTTCATTTTATATGTTTCAGGGCAGCAGTTAATCCTTGGTTCATTTTTAATTTTTAAGTTGTTGCAAGAAGCTGATACAAGAGAGATGAAGTTTTCCATGAGAACCAGGTGAATGAAGGGGATTTAGCACATTTAGGGAAAACAGCAGCACTGATTCTGGAATTTCATCTCTGTCTTAAAATACTATTACAGAATAGCAGAGGAATCCAAAGAGGAGGGGTCGGGTAACCTCAATGAATGAGTTTTTCTATCTGATGCAGAAATAGCATATTATTTGTGTTTGAGCCAATCATGCAAGTTAGATTGTTACTCTTTTAAGATAAAACTTACTCTGGTGTATATAGCAAGTCAATATTCACTCTGAATAAATCAACCATGATATTTACTACAGTGTATCCCTTTGACCAGCTCTAATTTTCACACCTGAGTTTTCAGTTGCTGAGTCTGATTCTTATATTGTTGTGGTGGCTTTGGTACATCATGATTTGTCCACGGAAGTCATAAATGAGTTTGTTATGGTTTAGGGGGTTTTCTGCTGCTCTGGCAGCGAGGGGGTTAACAGCTCAGTTCTTGCCTGAGCTCTCCGTGCTGCCAGGGCCTTCAAGGTTATAGAGATAGAGGTGTCTCTGTGAATAACATACTTGGGAGAGAAGAAAAAAAAGTTCAGTAGTAAGATGTAGNGTGGAAAAGGGAATATTACATCTGTTGTAAGAGAAGGAGGGGTGGGGGGAGAAAGGTTGCCTTCTAAATGATGCTTCCCTTGCAGTTCTGATCTTGTTAGTTAGAAAATAAACCCTTTATTTACTTATAGTTTTGCCTTGTTTTTGCCTGTAACCAGGTTTATTCTCCAGTTTCTCTCCTTCAGGAGAAGTTGGGGTGGGTCTCTGGCATCCAGCCAGGGTCAAAACACGACAGAGTTATAAAAGAGCTTCTGTTTCCTGAGAAACTCATCTTTTCAATATTAGATCTTAATCTACCAGAAAAAAAAGCAGACAATTTCAAATCGTCTTGAAAGCATTATTTATTATTTTTCCTTTCTTTAATGATTAAACACAATATTTTGTCTCATATTTGATGTTTTTCTATAGATTTTTACACTATAATCTGCTCTGAGTATAAAGTTGAGCCTGTTATGAGGAGAAAACAGGATTAGTTCCTTCCAATACAATTTTTTCTTTTGATTTCTTGATTTTATGCATTTTTAAAATTCAAAAGACATTTATTAATGAAAACAAATACTGCATGCTGGGAAGAAGAATATTTTTAAGATATTAAATTATTTTGTATAAAAGGTTCCTCCCATCCCCTCACCCAAGTTTCAGTGAAATTAACAAGTTCATCTAACCTCTTTTGTTTCCATTAATTTGTATTTTCCAATAAGAAATAATTGGATATAAATTGGAGCAAACACGTAGAATATTAACCATAGCACTACAGTTTTTTCCCAGCATAAGTATTCTAGGCTGAAACTCTTACTTCTTACATTTCAGGAATTGTTATTCTGACTAATATTTTTGCTGTCTTCATATTCATAGCTCTAAGCAGAGTTGTCTGTTCCAAGCACATCTGCCAGGTAAGGGTGTGTGCATACAACAAATAACCCTGATGAATAAATACTCATTTCAGGATTTATTCTGCATTTACCAACTTCGCTGGAAGCAAAATCTTAGTCCCTCATATAATATGTTAGCTGCATATTTTGTATGCAGAATTTGATCTAAACGCAGCTCCCATGGGATTTACCTCACTAAAACAGAAGCTAGCTAAGACGTAGGAATATAATAAACAACAGTGTGAAAACCCAAGTGAACCAGATTTGTAAAAATTTACTTCTATGCACATTAAAAACCCACAATCAATATAATAGGTGATAGGGAAACTTGAAAAAGTAAAAGCCTATTCTAATCCGAAGATCAACTGAGTGTGTCATGCAAATGATTTTGTAAATATCTCATTCTCGATTTCTTGTGAAATTTCTTCAAAACAGATACATATTTAGTATTTCTAAAGACTATTTTCTTAACATCTAGATTAATTTAGCTCCTGTTCAGGTGACAGTGTTTATCTTATTCAGAATGCCTAACTCATATCATGATAAACAAATTAAAACTCTTGTCCATGAAACAAATCTCTGCTGCAAGGAAAAGGTAATAAATAAAGAAGGATGTGGCTCAGAATCTTCAGAATCTCTAGATTTATAATTTACCTGAGTGACATAGAGGGTGATCTGAAGATTAGCAGAGTCATGACAGATTCAAAAGAGAGCCATACATATTTCAGAGTATGGTCAATGTGTATATTGCAGATGAGGAGGCCTAGAGTCAAAATGATCTATGATGAGTACTGACAACTCTGAAATGGTAAACCTGGAAAGAAATCATAGCATCTCTGAAGACACTCGACTAAAGTGTCTGTTATGGTTTAGGGGGTTTTCTGCTGCTCTGGTAGCGAGAGGGTTAACAGCTCAGTTCTTGCCTAGGCTCTCTCCNTGCCTAACTCATATCGTGATAAACAAATTAAAACTCTTGTCCATGAAACAAATCTCTGCTGCAAGGAAAAGGTAATAAATAAAGAAGGATGTGGCTCAGAATCTTCAGAATCTCTAGATTTATAATTTACCTGAGTGACATAGAGGGTGATCTGAAGATTAGCAGAGTCATGACAGATTCAAAAGAGAGCCATACATATTTCAGAGTATGGTCAATGTGTATATTGCAGATGAGGAGGCCTAGAGTCAAAATGATCTATGATGAGTACTGACAACTCTGAAATGGTAAACCTGGAAAGAAATCATAGCATCTCTGAAGACACTCGACTAAAGTGTCCTATATAGAAAAAAAAAAAAAAGAAAAACTAATATTGAAGATTAAGTGATAAACTCACATTGCCTTTCAATTTCTAGTGCACATAAGCTTTGAAATTGGTTTAATGGAAGGATATTCAGGAGGGCTTGGAATTATGCCAGAATAAGGTCTCAGGCATTATGTGAAATTTCCCTTCAATATTTTTTTCCTTAATTTTATATTATACCTAAATAACTAATATTCTAATGCAGTGTGAAGCTGATATTTGAGTTTACAAACATGTCAGCCTGGACTACCACAATAGGAAGTGAAGGTTTGAGGCTCCATAGAGGACAAAATCAACCATCCTGAGTGCCACTAGTAAAGTCAGAAGTAAAAGAAGCTGCTATTATTTCTTTATTTAGAGTTCATAGGGTAGAAGAACTCAAAAATTAACTTTGAAAGGCTTCAAAGTATTAGATAAATGCCTCTCTAGGAGCTGAAACTTTCACAAATCAGAAGGCATCATCCTTCCCCCTCCTCCTGCCACCTAAATTTCAAGGCATCCCAAATTCATTGAATGTCTCCTAATTAAGAGTTCTTTTAGGTACCGGTGTCTTCAACATATGCCGATTGTATATACACCAATCACTAGGACACACTCCTCACCTGCTTAAGACCCTACCCCAGCAGAGGTATTGAACACACTTCCAAAGTAAGGCCGGGTTCCATATCTTTACAGTTGAGGCACAAAAAGTAGATGTTTCCCGGGGCAGAAGAATTAGGAAACATAACTCAAAATTCTTCTGACACTTTAACTTGAGCAATGTCCAACACACATGTCCAAAAGACTAGCATCAGCCTGATAGGACGGACAGCTGGGGACATACAGTCTTTCCTGCACTGTGTTGCAAGAAACCTGAGCGACATTAGAAGAAAAGACAATCCAGCAGGGACTATTAAGGAGTGATGGGTTTTCATAATCCTGTGCAGTAATTCTCAATTTCTCAACCTCTTATTAACCATTGCATTAAAAACTCTAAGAAGTCTTCACAACAGGAGGTAGAACCAGAAATCTGCTTTTTGAGTTGAACACCCTATTTGCAGCACTCAAAACCATTTCCTTATTTACTTCTCTTTGATTTGTGTTATCTGGTATTTATCCATACAGAATGGCTTGCTTTCACTCTATCTTAAAATCTGGCCTTGCCTGAGCATCATATATACTGGTGCTCAGGGAGAAGGAAGCTGAAACTTAAGAAAGCTCTAATCTTGGGCAGGAGAGGGAGGAAGGAGGAAAGGAAAAAACAAACAACAAATCCAAAAATAAAACAAACAAAAAAACCCCACAAACCCAAAACAAACAAACAAAATCTACCTTGTCTTAATTTGCAGACCTGATCAAAAGATCCTGAAGACCTGAATCCAGTACAGTGATCCCCCGTTACTTGCGGGCTGTTGGGACTGGCTCTCTTCATACGAGTCTTGGAATCCACGAAAATAGCGATGCCACTCAGTAGTCAAGTATGCCACTCCCGTAGCCACTCCCCCTCCCCAAATAAGGTCTGGAGGACGGTCCTGAGAGCAGGGCTTATTTCAGATGTCTGGCTGTGCTCCACCGAGGCGGACGAGCGCTGGGGCGGGGGGGTGAGTGCCAGGGCCAGGACTGGGACCAGGACGGGTACAGGGCAGGGGGGCAAGTGAGCGCCGATGCTGGCGCCAGCACGGCAAGGCAGCACTGGGACCAGAGTGGGGAGAGGGAGTGCTGAGGCTGGCACAGTGCGGGGCAGGGGGGCAAGGCAGCACTGGGACTGGCGCAGGGCGGGATCGGCCACGCTCGCCGCGCTCGCGGCGGGACCACGGGCACAGCAGACTGAGGTCATGGTAGGTTCTACGCACGCACCTGCTCCCACAACTCACTGGAAAATCAACAGCGAGTATGGGATCTCGCAAATTACGGATCGCGACTATGCAGAGAATCACTGTATTTCAGACATTTCTCTTAAAACTTTGATTTGTGTTGATTCTATGCATTCACAGGTTGCTTGCAATCAAAAGGAAGTACCTGAGTTTCCCATAAAGTCTGTAGAGACCTTAAGATTCCTGCAAGATTCAGGACATCTTAAGGGGATGGTAAGGCTGTCACCTGAAACTTAGACGCTATCATAATTTGGTTTTAGATATTTTTGTCTTTTAATGGATCTCTCTTTTAGGATTCTGCCAAAGCAATCAGAATTTGGTGTCTACATCCCTTAGGTTCTTTGCAAATCACACTAGGTACATATATCAGCACAAAAGGTGCTTTTGTAACTTGGACCATGGGTCTGTATCAGAACATGAAAACATAGTTAATGTTCAGACCCAGTGAAACAGATTAAAGGCCAAAATTGCTCATACTAAGTCCCAGTTAGACTGACTAAGGAAGATTCAACAGTGTGTGCTGTTTTTATTGGGTTGAAAACACAAAGTATCTCTTTATCCAGAAAAAATGCATGACTATCTCCATGGATTCTCCACAGTATCTGGAATGCTGTGTTTCTGCAATGTTTTTATACCTCCTTGAAGGTAGCACTGATGTGGAAAAGGAAGGATGCCTGGGACTTCTTTCACAGAAATCTCTGATAGGCTGCTGCACGGGCCCACTCTCCTGTTTTCCCATTGAACTCAACAGCTTCCTGAGAGAAGACTTAAAGCATCACTCGTGGGTCAAATGACACAAAATCATTCCACCAACTTGTAGTATGCGGGCAACAGGGCATTCTCTCAGGGTACCTATGGTCTGAATTAATATCTTCTTCATACCATAATAGGACACAGAGGAAGAGAGATATCCCCCCTGGGAGCTGTAAACTCTTGTGTGTGAGTCCGAAGCGAACTGTTTGTGAATGTTTGTGTCAATAAATGAGATCTCTAAAAAATCTGCAGGGAGTGAACTTTAAGTCAATGTAAGCAGACCCAGATGAACATTCAAATGAAAGTAACCGAGAATATATGATGGTTTTGTTGTCATCTTTTTACATTTCTGCAACTGAAATGGGAGATTTATCCCAACTCAGAGGAAGTGCAGAACTGCACATATCTGACCTTGTGTTATCCATGCTAACATAAATAACATGTTAGATAAAAACTGTTTCACCCAGCTGGACTACAATAGGGATCATAGTTTGGGATATTTTGTTTTGGGGGGGAAGATGGGGCTTTGAAGTGGGCTGAGGGAGGAATCTATGGGTTGGTATTTTTTTGCTTTAATGACAAGTTTACCTCTTAGCCTTCTGTGCTATCCTGTGGAGGTTTGCTGTTTCAGTATTTTCTCTTTGTCATCTTGCAGGTTCACAAGTGCAGGATTGATGTCATAAAATTTAAGGGCATTAGTTCACTTGCTCAGCTGAAGCATGAATTTTAGAGGAAGAGAAAAGCTAGTATCATATCTAAGAGCTGAATAATAAAATGTCCCTTCATCTGTGTGCTTAATTAGCTGCTTTCCACTTAATTGTAAAGATCAGTACCCAGGAAGAGAGGAGCTTTTAGGTCTCAGCAGGTTAACTCCACACCAGAGGATTAGACAGGACCCAAACTGTGATGCTTAGTGTTCTCAATTCCAGACAGTGCTGGCATCTAGTACTTGTTTATTCTGCTCTTCAGTGAGGTGAAACATTTGTGAAACAGGAAGCTCTGAGTAATTTAAAAAAAAAAAAAAAGAGTGATTTTGGATGTATACTGGCAGATTCTAGTGTTTTTAAAAAATGTAACATATATATTTAATTAATTAAAAACTCTTTCCTCCTCCTTTTTATCACTGGCAACTGTATGGCTTTGTCATACAACTGTAGCAAAGGCTAATCCTCCACACTTGTAAAATCTTCTTATTCTAACTGCCATGGCCCTGCTGAAGCCAGGGCTTATGTCCCTATAAATAAGAGCAGGATTACTTAGGTTGCAGTTCACTGAAGTAGTTTAAAGGTTTTCAGATATGGAATGAAGAGAGAAAAAAATGTTATTCTAAATTATCTGAGCTAAAAATTACCATTTTAATCAACTTTAATTAAAGACTTCATAAATTCCCATAATAGAGGTTTCCGGCATGAATGAATTCCTACCCCCTTATCAAAATGAGCCACCAATAAGGCATTTAACTCACAGGTTCACAGCTTATTCTGAGTTGGAAGGGACCCACAGGATCATCTAGTCCAACTCCCAAGCAAACGCCCACTCAGGGATCAGACCCACAAACGTGGAACCATGGGCACCACGCTCCATCCATCCAAGCCTCCCACCAACTAGGCCATGTCACTAAGCTCCTCATCGAGTCTCCTCTTAAACACCTCCAGGGATGGTGACTCCACCACCTCCCTGGGCAGACCACTCCAATGAGAGATCACTCTCTCTGTGAAAAACCTCCTCCTAACATCAGGTCTAGACCTCCCCTGGTGTATCTTAAGGCCATGTCCTCTCATTCTGGTGTTGTCAGCCTGAGAGAAGAGATTCACAGCCACCTGGCTGCAACCTCCCCTCAAGTAGTTGTAAACACCAATCAGGTCGACTCTGAGCCTCCTCTTCTCCAGGCCGAACAACCCCAGTTCCCACAGCAGCTCCCCATAGGGCTTCTCTTCCAGTCCTTTCACCATCCTTGTCACCCTTCTCTGCACCCTCTCAAGCAGTTCAACATCCTTCTTAAACTGGGGAGCCCAGTTTAAGATGGATGTTGAACTGAGCCCAGTTTAAGAAGGATGTTTAACTGCACACACTACTCAAGATGTGGTCTGACCAGCACCAAGTACAGGGGAAGGATAACTTCCCTGGTCCAACTGACCACACTGTTCCTAATACAGGCCAGGATGCCATTGGCCTTCTTAGCCACCTGGGCACACTGCTGGCCCATGTTAAGTTTTCTATCAATCACAACTCCTAAATCCCTCTCCATTTCACAACTCTCCAGCCATTCGTTCCCCAGTCGATAGTGATGCATGGAGTTNAGGTCCCATCTGGTCCCATGGACTTGGGAGAATCCAAGCCACTCAGCAAGTCTCTGACAACCTCCTCCTGAATTACAGGGGGCTTATATTGCACCCCTACTCCTACCATCAGCCCACAAGTCCAGTTGTCCTGCTGGCAATCTGTCTTACTCTTAAAAACAGAGGCAAAGAAGGTATTAAGTATTTCTGCCTTTTCCTCATCTTTAGTTACTATATTTCCCTCTGCATCCAATAAGGAGTGAAGGTTGTTGCAGCCTCTCTTTTTACAGAATCACAGAATCACAGAATCAGTAAGGTTGGAAAAGACCATAGAGATCATCAAGTCCAACCTATCACCTATTACCTAATCTAATCTAGTCAAACCTTTTACCTAACCTGTTGCCATCCTACTACCAACACACCATCCTACCTATAACACACTACCCTAATATCTAGGTCATGCCACCAAGAACTTCATCCAACCTTTTCTTAAACTGTTGATGTATTTATAGTCCTTTCCTCATACTTTTCATATTTCTCTCAGAACCTCCTGGACTTATTTTACTGATTTCAACCTTACAGTGGCAGAATAGGAGCTTTAATAAGGACTTAGGCTCTTGCAGTGACAATTGCAATCCCAACAATCCCTACTCACATATGGCTTAACTCAGAGCCTTTGGGAGAAAACCAGGCCAAGGCGAGGTTATATGCATCCAAACCTCACTTTCCTTCTGACCAGGCAGTCAGGAATCTGTGTGTCAGCTGTGTGTCAGGGGTAAATAATAAAGAACAAACTGGTGTAAGAAGTGAGTTTCAAGGGTTCAATAGAAGGTATCTGGGCATGAAAACAGAGTAAAGAATCCCAGGATTTGGAAAATTTTATGAAGTTAAAAGGTGTTACTAGTCATAACTCTACTTTGAGAAGTGAAGGAGGAGGACAATAAAATTTTTATGGGTCTAAAACACTCTGAGGTTTGCCAGGTCTCTGCCACTCATCCCTAAACTCTGCTCTGTACTTAACATGTTTCCTCTACTTAATATTCACTATTTAACATGAAGTGTATTCTGAGAGGCTCAGGTGGAGTGTTCCTAAAACAATCTAATGGGAAACAATTCCTTCTGAGAAATAGGGGGGCCAACTCTTTCTTGGACAACAGGCAGGAGAAAAATTGTCTCTGATTTAAGGAAATTTGTTTGAGGATGCAAGATTTGCTTGCCACCTTCACGTATTTTTGGCCTCAGGAACAAGGAAAAAATACCTTTGAACCAGCAAATTGTTCCCTTGCTCTCCAAACTGCCAGAAGGCCAAAAAGCCCCACCACAGCTTTGTCACCCGTGTATGTCCACCTGCTTAATACATATGCATAATACCTCATAAATATGTATCCCATCACCATTATGTTATAAATTTACACTTTGCTTTAAACCTTTGCCCAACCAGCTCTAATGTTTTACATTCTTTTGCTCCATGTTTTGACTAAAACTCTGTTCGGTTTCTCATTCTGTGCTGAAAAACTAGGAATTTTGGTTTTAATATTTAGCCTTAAATTTCAGGCCTGGCAAATGTCTTTAACACCGTCTAATTCTTCTAAATCCAAATCTTCTGGCTATTTCACTAAAATCTCTAAATTTCTAAGCCTCCAAATCATAGCTATCTCACTAAAATCTCTGAATTTCTAAATCCTCAAATCATCTCATTTTTTTAATATCCTCAGATCAGGATATTTTCACCCAGGCAGAACAACCTGTAGTTCAATTCATTCTTCAGATCCAAGAGAGCTGTATCTGAGAATAATGCCGCATCTGTATCAGATGATCTGTATCATCAGGCACAGTCTGATGATATCTGATCTGTATCATCAGGCACAGTCTGCTGCAAAGAGAAAATTATAATCTTTGACTCTGATCCTTCTCTCTGTCTTTTCCATTTCTCTCCATCCAAGCTGTGTCACTGTATAAAGAGGTTTGCTGAGTCAAGAGAAAACAATAGGACAAAGAAATGTTCTAATCCAATGTTTAGACAGCTGCTTAGGACAACGAAATCTAGAGTTTTAGTGTCTTTGATGTTGGGACAGTTTTTATTTAATATAAAACACAGAAATTATTCTTTGGCACAAAATATTGTCGTCCAGGCCGTCTCCTTTCTAAATTAAGGACAGCTGAACCTGGGTGCGCAAATCATGCTCTACATGACCTACATTGTCTCCTCCTTTTCCCCCAATAAACCTTGAATTAGTTTTCACTTACCTGTTTGTTTCAGCTGCAGATGTGAAAGATATCCATTCACATTCACACCTCAGCGTTCAGGAAACTCACCTCTGAGATGGGAAATATGTTTTTGCATCAAAGAAGATGCAAAATACAAACTTCTCTTTCCTCAGAGTGTGTCTTGAAAGGGAAGCTTTTATATGAAAGACAGGTCCTGCTAAAATTTATTGGCTTTCAATGTGAATAATCACCAGATTTCTTTAGGTCACATAATATTCTGAGTTGGAAGGGACCCAAAAAGACTATCAAGTCCATCTCAACCAAATGGCCCATAACTGATACTGAACCTTTCGCCTTTGCATTATTAGTACCATGGTCTAACTGACTGAGATAATTCAGGGTGTTTTAACCCCTTGAGATAGAGGCAGGAAACCCACACAAATATGCTCATGCTCTGTCCACTGTCTAATGCAGTTAGAACATGAAAATGGGAAAGAGATGCACTTCCTACTCCTCAAATGTCTCATCTGCCCTGAGAAGACATGCTGGTATGGCCTCTGCTCAGCTGGAAGGCCTAGTCACTCCTCTACTTTCTCTCTTTTTTCTTTCCTGTCCTTCTCAGGTATTTGTTATTACATAACTGCATATCAGTGACAGTGACAAAAAATGCAACTCGCTGTCTCTAACCTTGTGGTAAAGGCTCTCTTCCTGCAGCCAATTTTTTTTTTATTTGCAATTCCCTCGTGCCGTGATGCTATTGCACAGCAATAGCAGCTGTCCTTCTCAGAGCATAGTGCACTCCATTCTCTGGAAGAGAAGTCTCAGCTTCCTCTCCCTCAAAACGGTTGCAGGCTTTGGGCATCAAAGGGACAGAGCATTCCTTGCTTCTCTGTCCTGTGTGGGAACCAATGACTTGTCAGTCTCAATTGACAGCTTGATGTCTCTCTGCTGCATAGCCCAAGATGTCCCTCAGTTGCAATGGAAGATTTCTATCTATGGCTTGCAAACCCCTGAACACACTACACGTGAAAGGAGGTAAAGTAACAAACCCCTTGCTTTTGTCCTCTTTCAGGAGATGTGTGCCTACATGCTAGGCACTCTAATTAGTAAATTGTAATTGTAAGGTGTGGGGATGTCATTCTATTGGGAGCTTTTTTGTTTTTTTATTTTGTTTCTATTCTGTCACATTCTCCTCGACCTTCATCATAGGTAACAGTAGATGGAAAATATTCTAATATGCAATAATATTACTTTTTTTTTTTGAAGTTTGACAGTCAGTCCAGGGCTCCTACTCAGAGGCAGAAATGAGTAGGACTTATGCATCTCCTTGCTATTTACCTTGTTAAACATCAATGTAGACTTTATCCAAGAGAAGCTTGGTGGCAAGCAGTAGTCCATGGGAATACCACTGCTGAGTGAAGAGTTCCAAATAGGCTCGTTTGGGGAATTTTTTCCTACAGGTCAAGAAGATTGAAAGGACCATGCTCTAGCCATAAAATCAAGTTTTATTATTCTTTACAAATATACCACATCAACCAGCCGTTGCTAAACCTGAGCTCCTCCAGCTAAACACAAATTCCTCCAGCTGGATAGAGGGCATGTCTCTTCCATAGCCAATCTTTCCACCTTCCTGTCCACTGCACTCTGTCTTTTTGCCATGTTTGCATAATCTGATTCCCACCATAACTTCCCAATTGGGAAGGTCTCAGTCACAGTATAAACTAGTCGGAAAATGTAACCCATGGATTGGCAGTAAGGCAGGAATGCAGAATTGGGAACCCAGTAGGCATCAAGATATAAATAGGCCCATGCTTTGGTCCAGGTCAGATCTGCTTCAGGAACTCTATACTTGGACAGTGAACAAGTGCTTTGGTTTCCACAACTATCTGTGCCTCTGTGCCTGGCAGCTGGAAGGAGCATGTTTTACAGAACAAACCCAAAGATACTTTGCCAGAGATGAAGCTAACCAGTTTATGGAAGTGCTATAAGGCACTAGTATAAATAAGAAGTGTTAAGTATTCTAGCAAATAAGCTCTCTCCCATAATTTTAATAAATTCCAGCAACTTTTTTCCTTTGGGCAGATATTTCTAAAAAGTATATTCATTGTGCTAATTTCCTTAGATAAATCATGTTAAATAACTGAAGCCATTTTCTAATAAATCAGTGTCAAAATAATGATCAGTCAGATTTCATAAAAATAAACCTTCATAACTGCAGTGTATAGACATGCATTTATCTAAAAAATAAATATTTACAGGGTCAACAATGGATAGTAAAACATATTTATATTACATTTTAAGGAGAAATACCTTCAACATAGCTAAAAATTCCATTAGATGAAAGAAATAAATTTTTGATTTCTTTTTTGTTTCATCCACAAACTTAGTATATATTATAGATTTTATTGTTTTATATTTCTCACACTATTTATTTAATTCACAAAACATCTTTTTCCCATTCCATCTACTTCATATGTCTCTCTATCTTTGCCAAACAGATTATGTTGGTTTTACTACTTGCAGTATTTGTGTGGATAGAGGAAACACCTCAGGTCTTGTTGTTTTTCTATGATCTCCTTGAGCTCTTTCTTAGCTCAGCTGGTTGGAGGATGGTGTTAATAACACCAAAGTCACAAGTTCCGTCTCCAATGGGCCATTCATTTAAGAGTTGTACTTGATGGTTGTTGTGAGTTACTTCCAACTAAGAATATTCCATGATTCTTTCATTTTTGTAATTTAATTTTGTTTCCAGTTGTGTCAACCAAGCTGTCTTCTGGCATCTGTTGATGTCATGGTGATCCATGACCTTCTCAAACAAGAAATATTGGATTCATGTGGGATGGCCATGTCCTTACAGCTTAATCATTTCTTCAGTTTTTCACTTCAATAATTACCTTCTAAAATGCAAAAGTAGACTTCCATTTTCATCTGACAAAACTCCCAAGCTGGGAATGCAGTTCCTTCAATATGTTGAAGTGTCTACAGACCATACTTAAGACATTTGGTACAGAAATTTCCCTTCTATAACTACTAATGCATTGTGAGAAATGTTTTTCTATCTCTAGTATCCATCTACTTCAATTATTTGCTTTTTTCTCATCAACAAACTACATTGTTGGTACTATTCTGACAAATGTACTAAATAACCACACATTGTGTGAGCAGCAGCTGTTTCAGGTGTGTCCAACAAGCTATGGAAACAAACAATGCATGTACAAATTCATGTGCAACCACTCTTGATGGTTTCTAAATGGTTTATGAGCAGAGGTCATGGGCCTGTCACCAGATCCCATGGAGTGATCTGTTACAGCTTTTAGATCTGATTGTAGAATTACTGTCTGCTTACAACTAAAATTATTATATGCCTACAGAAGGACATTTGGCAGCAATGGACTCTGATATGTACCATAGGCTTCCTGTGGAATTTTCAAGCAATGTATGTATTCTACCTCTGCATTTTTTCTACAAAATTAAAACCAAAACAATCAAGAACATCAAACACTAAACTAAACAAAAACCACAAGCAAATACAAAGCAGAAACAAACACTGCACAAACTAGAAATGCTATTCCTGGCTTTTCTGATTGGAATTTGAACTCTGGGAAATACATTGTCTCTAAGCATTGTGGGCATGTATTTACCTACAAAAGGCAAAAACTGTTTTAGAGTCTCCAGATGCTGCTGTAAGACAAACAGTAATTTCTACTCCATATAAAGGATTTTAAATTTATAAAATCTTACAGAATGTTCAGTGTTCACAGGCTGACGGAGAATGGGTGAACAACAAATGTTCTAACAAATTTTCCAGTCCTTTTCTGACAATCCCGATTTCATTTTTGAGACCTTAGCACTATGGTAAATATCATGTGTCTTTTTTCCTTTTCAAATACTGACAAGAATAGTAAAAATTATGTTTGCACACTTAAAATTTCTTTTATTCCACCCCAAAATAGGAGCGAATTTTTTTTTTCACCATTTTTTAATCTCTGTAAAGCATCAGCCTACATGCTGGGCTAAGGATTTCTTTCTTGAATTCTCAGATTATAGAATACACTAATAGAATACTCAGATGATAGTCATACACTCTTCTGCTATTCATCATATTATCCATATGGTTTTATTCATCATCTACCTATAAATACACTTGCCTGGGGTTTTTTGTCCTACACATCCTATGATTCTTCTGAGAAGTGAACATCTGGTCAACAGGGTCAATCTATGGCCTGATTCCAAACCAGAAATCATATTATATGCTCTTTTTCAGGAAACCTGATCTAATCATGGAATTGGAAGTGGTGCTAGGGGCTATCTAATTCATCACACTGTCCAAAAGTCAGATTAATTTGGTTTATGATGCTTGAAAGCTTGTCAAGCAAGTTCTAAGAGATCTCCAAAGATGAAGCTATTACAGTCTTGTTATGAAATCTATCCTGTGCTTTTAAGGGATACTAATGAAAAATGTAAAACAAAGCTCTAACCTGATGATTTCTAAGAGAAAGATGTTGTCAGATGACTGTATAAACTCTAGTCCTCTCTGAAAGCACAAAAATGTGCTTGTTCTTCACAGTAGATGTGCAGATCCATATCACAACAAAACTGAAGATACAGAGGCCATGCCTTTGCATTCAAGAATAATCTAGGAGAGATATTTACAACATAAAGATTTCTTAAATGAATTACTTAGTTTTATTTCACTAGTTAAAATACTAAAAAACTCTTTAAAATGAGGAGATGTAAATCATTATTTGGACCTATAATAGCTGGGAAATAAACAAAGTCAATAAACATCCTTTTTTATCTTTTCGCAATTGCAAAATAGCTATTTATCTATTTGAACTGAAGATCACATACAGTAGCATAATGATTCTTTAAATATACGTATGGGAATATTTGGCTGGACGTAGTACAGCTTTCATGCTGTTATGGAGAACAGATCAGGTTATGAAAATGAAACAGTAGTGAAAACTATGTTTATCACTATATGAATTTTGATTCATGTTCATTAAACCTACGGTATAATAAAAAGAATATTCGTCTTATGTATATGGAGTACACTAACTCTGTTATTCTCCTTTGCATGAAGAATCTTTAAACCTGAAAGAAAAAGAACTCAAACAAAGCAAGAAATCATACATCTTTTCAGGATGGAAGAACAGACAGGGTAAATTCTCATAATGACACTCATTAAGATTATGAAACATAAATTCTTCCCTGAGGGTCAGTCAATTCTTCATCTACATCTCCTACACTCAGCATACCCATGTATTATGATATGTATTTATATAAGCATCTCAATATGTGCTCACAATCATAGCACTTAATATACTTAACAACGTAATTTGGCATTTCAAATTTTGTGGTTTACATACTGATCTCTGGCCTAACAAGTATATGTCATTAAGACCACAAAAATTAATGTGAATGACCTATGAATACAAACAATTCAAGAATAAATGTTTATGCAGAAAAGCTTTTTCTAGACATGTAAAATTCAATATGCACAGTCAGTTCCTTTATTTCTTGTCCTTTTAAGTTTTTCAGAAGGTTTCAAGTAGTTTTTCTTCTCCAATTAACTTCATTTCATCTGAAATGTAATTAAAATGTCTTCAAATATAAAGTCATAAAACTGTAGGTAGCATTTGCCCACCTAGGCACTTTTTTTATAATAAGACCTCTCTGCTTTCTCACATATTTAGGTGCGACTAACTTTACATAGTATTCTGAAGAGCATACATATGTTCTGAAAATAATAACTCTGTAAAACTCATCTAGAAGACAGGTTTTGAATTTGGAAAGCTAATTTAGAATCCTTCTGTGGGCAGAAATAGTTCAGTAGAAATCAATAAAAATGAACACATTGATTTAAGAAATTCATTAAGAAAGCTGAAGAGTAAGACCGATGAAGTGTGGAGCATATCAGAAAGAAAAATGCAATGTTCTTTTATTATAAAAATGTAAATTAGTTAAGATTTTTGACTGAAGTACATGCTAATAAAGGGGCAGGTAGAAACAGCAGCTCCCTGTAATAACCATTACATTTTATGTGGTATCCCAAGTATAAGGAACAATAAACTCACAGTCATACCTCAGTTATTCATGCTGTCATATTCACATCTTCTCATATTCACGGAAATTTTTCCTGCAGTACTTATTCATGTATTCACTTAGCAGTGGGGTCCTGGTGGGTGGCCCCAGAGGGAGGTCAGGAGTCAAGAAATCTTTAACTGCAACACAGAGAACCACGAGGGGCCCCTTCTGTCCACAGCAGTCAGCCTGGACTTGACAGCACATATGTGCATATGTGCATATTCGTAGCCTCAGGAAAAGCACTCCTTCCAGTGCTAGCTGCTGCAGTTAAAGGGAAAAAACCCAACTCGCAAGCTCCTTGCTGCCGTGAGGAGCCGGGGATATTGCAGTGTTCCAAAGTTGCCATATTTCTGGCAATAATTTGCCATATTAATGTCCAACCTGTATTCATGGATTAAAAGTTCCATGGGACCCATGAGAGACCCATAATCCATGAATACAGAAGTATGACTGTATTTATTTCTGCTCCATTTAATCGTTTCATTCCTTTCCTTTTGCATTACATTATGGTTGAGTGACAACAACTTAGTTTTCATCAGCTCTTTAAACTTTTCCCAACTAAATATCTTGTTGTTATTGCAAATTCTAAAACTTAGTTTATAGATCTTGAACATTTTCAAATTATTGTAGTGGTCTGATAGAAACTTGAGTGTTCTGGACATTGCAGAAAGAAAAAAGATTTGAAATTTGGCACTTTGTGGAAATATTTAGTGAATTGTGTCCTTTATTTCCTCTTTAGATGCTGTATGTATCTGATTACCATTCTTAAACCACATCATTTCTCCTCTTATGCAGTAGAACTTGGCTACTTTGATAGGTATACATTTTTAGAAAATGTTTCCCTGGCCAGAACTTTTGCTTATTCCTCTCCTTTTTCATGAGAACTCTTAGAATTCATTTTGCTTTTCATTGTGTGAACTCATATAAACCTCCACAAAGGGCGGGGAAAACCAGAACTTTTTTACTTAACTTAGAGAAGATCTTGCCCATGGCTTCCTGGTTCCTGCAGATCATCTTTAAATCACATTTAACTCTTTGTAATCTTATCTAGTGCCTGACAGTGTCTTACGGGGTGACCAAACTATTATAGACATTCTTATCTTTGTAAACTAAACTGTTCCTCATACTCAGCCTCTCATCTTGAGCCTGGAATAGACATAACTGCTTGAATAGCTGACGGATCTGTGGCTCTGTAACACAGTGCAACAGCGAGAGTCAAATGAATGGGCTGAGTTGCACATGGATGAGTTGTAGTCTGTTTGGTAGAATTTGGAAGACCTTGCTGATAAAAACAGCTCCATTGCATAGCCATACCATTCACACTCAGTTTGGTGTGGGGATGATACTTCATCCCAATATTCCTCTCATCCTTTTCTTTCCAGCTCAAATCAAGACATGCTCTATCCTCATGCTCCAAACCTCAAACTTTATCTGAACACTTGGAGAGAGCACACTTCTAGAGCTGTGAATGGTCTAAAGATCATACCTGCAAAGTCTGCTGCCAATGCATTTAAGGCTCTAAGAGCCTAGGATCTAAAAATAAGAATTTAAGGAAGACTGGTTGAAATATTTCCCTTGAGAGGAGCTGCATATTCCATTTTCTGCAGGAATAGGCAGATCTGTCAAAGTTTTTGACAAAAACAAGGCAACTTAGGAGAAGATCTGACCAACTCCCTCACCTCTCTGCCTCTCCCAGCCTGCCTCCCCAAGTGCCCCAGCTGTATGCCACAGATTTTAGGCTCTGGATGCCCTGCCATATTTTCCCCAAATTACGATCTGGTATCTTCTGCAATAGTGAAACTTTCCAAGTTTCCTGCTCCTCACTCCCAACAATGGCCCTAAGGTGACTGAGCCCACAATTCCTCTGGTTAGCTGCTCCTCAACCAGCTGTGCCTACACCTCACCACAATGCAGGCTGTGGCCTGCCCAGCCAAACAAGTTATCCATGTTGAATAGTCTGCATTTAGAAATGCCTGAATGCTGCCTTTAGACACTTAGTTACCTTGAAAATATAATCTTACATAGAATATATTCCCTAATTCTAAATGAGTTGAGAAGTTAAATTATATTCTTTTTCATGACCAGTTGCAATTTGATCTCAGTTGCTGTCCTAGAAGGAAGACTAGTTTGGTGATTCATACAAGAAGAATAATTCTTTAAAGTACGTTTTGTACTGGAAAGAATTAGGATAACCTTTAATTTATAGTATGAATCACCACAAGACATATTTCACAGCTAATGCATCATACTTTCACTGTATAATCCCCTGAGTGGGAGGTGTATCTTGTGCCTGCCTCCGTCAGTAGCTCTGTTATCTATGATGGCACACTGTGATTGCTCTGCTTGCACTGGGACTGACCCCCTCCTCTCATCTAAGAGTCACCAAGCTGTGCCAAATGATGGCGGAGGTTGTCCATCTTGCTCCAAACCACACAAGAGAAGATACCTGGACATCTCCCATGTTGAGGCTGTTTCCATCTATGGAAAGAAAAAGGTCTGAAAGAGCCAGGAGTCAAAACTCCAGTTGCTGGCAACCTTCACTAGGAAGAAGGAAATCCTAGTCGAGGCCTTATGTTGGCAGCTTCCTCTGTCTACCAAACTCTGATTGGCTTTATGCATATCCAAAGATAGGTGACAGCTGGGGAAAAAAAAAAAAAAAGAAAAGGATATGAGAATCATGGATTCACAAACTAGAACCCAAAAATCTGAGTTAGTGGTGATTTCACTCCCTTGTGGATGTAACCCTAAGGGATCACTGAACACTACACCTGTTAAAACAGCTGCTCTTGGCTATATCCAGTTTCCAGAAGTCCTGGAAAGCCTCTGGAGTGTTTTGAGAAGCAAGTGATGACAGGGACTCCTTCAGGGAAGTCCTCTCCAGCTGGCAGGTTATGTCATCACCAGACTTGACTGTCTGTGGCGTGACTGCAACCTTCACACCAACCCTGGACGTAAAGGAACATGACAGGGCCATCTCATTTTGCCAGACAGTGTGGGAATAGAGGATAATTTTTTTCTCTATTTGCTCAGCACGCTTTTCAATCTACAAATATGTATGAATGATTTTTTTTCCAGTTGTATATTTCCCCGGGACTTTTCTCCAACAAACAGAAAGAATTCCTGCTGTGCCCTACTCTTCTTTGCATGTAGGGTTACCGTGCACATGGTGTACCAGAAAGTCTCTTTTTATTTGCCTTAATTTATCTGCATCAACACTGCTGAATTTTTATACAAATTACATCACTGGGCAGCTTATTTTTGTTGATTTTAAATTCATGTAAATGGAGATAAAATATTATTAGATAGGTAGATAGATAGATAGATAGATAGATAGATAGATAGATACATACATACATACATACATACATAGATACCTTAATTTAAAAATATTGTAGCTCGATTAAATTCATTGCTATACATCATAACCTCCTCTATAGCACAAAGCAAAGCCTGATTTATACAGGTATAAAATACTGTAGTTTGCACAGTTCAACTCACTTAATGCATTCACTCTTGCACTCCCTAACCTACTTGCCTAGCAGCTCCACCATCTTCATGACACTTTTGAAAAAAAAAGAAAAAGTTAGAATAATGAGTTGTCCGTGTTCTTAAGGCTGCAAGAATTTCATTCATTACAGGATGCAGAGAAAGAGGAGAGGATTCTACAATGTCATTAATAGATATTGCTTCAGCTTCTATTACTGAAGTGTTGCTGCAGTTTTGAGGCAATTTGANTTGGTAGAAATTTAATAAGAGTGTGGGGGGGGGGGGGGGGGGTTTATTTGCTCTCAGAGAGACTAAGGAACCAAACTTGAACATTTCCAAAGTTCTACCTTCCCCATACAGTACAGTGGCAAGATGGTTAGAGCATGTCCTTACATAAAGTAAGAGAAATGCTACCTTTATCAAAACCACAGGAAATCAATAGACAGTTTATGTGTTCCTGTTGCCTCTTCGCAGTAGCCAGAATAGCATCCTGCGGAGGTAATTGCTTTCTACATGTCTTCGGGAAGTCATTCTTCAGTTATAGTAAGTTAGAAAAGGAAAAAAAAATTACTTTCATTTTCAGTATTCCAAACTACATGAAGTTTAACAGCAATGAGGCCTACTTGCTGTTAACCACAATGCAGCACTGACTACCACAGATAGATAATAGACCTAAATCCTCCACAAGTGCTATATTCTCCTCCAGCACAAGACTTTTACCTAGCCCTTTAGAATTCCTCATGGCTGTGATTGTTTTCCCTGCAAACAGTGTATCACTCTCAGCAGAACAGCTACATACTTGTTTCAAAATATTTTGTTGACACTTGTTTGCAATAGTCAAGCTACAGTAGCATTAAACCTACTCTAAGTGATACAAGAGTACAAAAGAGATGAAAAGGAAAAAACATAGTGAATGAATAAAAAACTAGAATATGATCAACATCTAAGTTTGGCACAAATTTGGGACTAGTAAATTCAGAAGGTATTTATAAGGGTCCTACATACAAGAATATACAGTGATCCTTCGCATAGACGTGGTCCGTAATTTGCGGGATCCCATACTCCCTGTTGATTTTCCAGCAAGTTGCAGGACCNTTGTTGCGGCACGCCGTGCCAGCGCTCGGCCCATGCCTGATCCCATCCCCGTCCTCGGTGATCACCTCCCCCGCCCCGGCACTTGCCTGCCTTGGCAGAGCACAGCCAGATATCTGGAACAAGTCCCATTCTCAGAACCCACCCTCCTCCAGACCTTATATGGGGAGGGGGCGTGACTACAGGCGTGGCGTACTCAACTGCGTAGTGGTTCACTATCTTTGC
>WEKX01022518.1:126602-136727 GCA_013390025.1 Pitta sordida
CCGCCCCCCCCGCCTCCCCACTCGCACAGCCAGCTCCTTCCCCACTCCCTCCCGCCCTGCTCACAGGACTCGCAGCACACTCCCTCCCTGCCACGATCCCATCCCCATCCCGGTCGCTCCCTTGCCACAGCACACTGCACCAGCGCTCACCCCCCCTACCCCAATCCCATCCCCATCCCGGTCACTCCCTTGCTGCGGCACGCCGTGCCAGCACTCACCCCCATGCCTGATCCCATCCCCGTCCTCGGTGATCACCTCCCCCGCCCCGGCGCTTGCCTGCCTTGGCAGAGCACAGCCAGATATCTGGAACAAGTCCCATTCTCAGAACCCACCCTCCTCCAGACCTTATATGGGGAGGGGGCGTGATTACAGGCGTGGCGTACTCAACTGCGTAGTGGTTCACTATCTTTGCGTATTTCACAACTCACTTGAGGTGGGCTAGACCCAACAGCCCAAGAGTAACAGGGGTTCACTGTACATAGAAAAAATTTTATTTGCCAAATTCTGTTCTACATACAAATTCATCAAATATTATGCTGTGGTACAATTTTGATCTGTCCACTTTCTCAGTGAGATATCAAAGGTTCATTTGTGTGCAAGATAGGAGACTTATGTAGCCAGGGTCCAAGCTGATAGTTTCACCATGGACTTGAATAACATAAGGGTAGTATTCAGCTGTGTCTACTTGACAGCAGTTCTCTTGAATTCATTGCAGCAGCAGGAATAACCCATAATGGATGGCTGTCATGACATGGTGGCTGAGAAATGCTGAACTGAACAGTGGAGCCAGATGTGGAATTCAGTGCAAGGGGGGGAACCTTGTTTGTTGATTTCAAGCAACAGAAATGACATTTAGTAAACGTTCACAGAAGTGAACATTTACACCTCCCCCCGCCCCCCCAAAAAATAAACAGTTCGCTGACACCAATTCATGCACCCTTACAAAGGTGTCTAGTACCATGTTCTACATTAGGTATCCCGACTGGCTTTAGCAGTGCACAAATCTGCAGGCTCTGCATTATATCTGTCAGCTCGCTGCAGATAGTCCAGGCCATTACAAATAATAGTAAATGATGAATGATAGGCAATGAAACTAAGCTTCAAAAGTCATCAAGCTTGAGTAGAAAGGCACACCCGAAGTGAGAAATCATACTAATAAGGCTTCCTGATCAACTGTAATTCAGTTTTTTATATATATATAAATATAAAAGTTAAAGGTAAATATGTATGTATGCATATATAGAGAGACGTAATCTTAAATTATGTTCCCTTTTTCTGATCCCGTTCTTCCTCCATGCTACTAATTTTTTTCCAACTGCCAAGTCCTGCTGTTTCTTTTCTCCCTGCTCTTTCTTGTTCCTTATGCCTAGTATCTCACTGAACCATGTAGTTTCAGTGGTAGGCAGCTGCAGTACCTGCATTTACACAAGGAGCATAATTTACTGGCAGTTTAGTATATTTCTAGCATGTCGCTGCAGATGGCATGGGGGAGGACTGGGGACTTGTTCATTAAAGTCTCAATAGTCTCTACTGAACAAACAGAAATTTTTCTGATACCTTCCAGCTTAGCAAGGATCACGGATAGCTGAAAGTAGATTCTTCATACAAAGGTTTCCTGCTACCTCATAGCTAGCCCATGCTTCACACAAAGGAACGCAAATGCTGTTGAGAATATTTCCGGCATGGACTGAAGAACCTAATTTCCCACAGACGTACCCATTTTTGCAAGCATCTGAATAGAAAAAAATATAAATAAGCCATATCACTGATGACCATAAAAAATGACAAGCCATGACTATTCTTAGGTGAGCATAAAATTGGACCTTTCGGGAAGCATCACAGACTTCAATTGTACATGTACTGCCAAGTAAGTCTCTAAGAATGCAAGAATATTTTACACTGAGACATACACAACTCAATCGTCTAATATACTACATAATATGTCCCATTAGAACAAACTTCACATCATGCAATCTGAAGGGCTGATCTTGACGGAAATGATAATGTAGCTGACTGATATCTTGCATTAAATTATTTGAGACTAGGAGAGAGACAAAAGCAAGGCAAAGACTGATAGAAAAATAAAGGTTCTAGATCTGTCTACATAAAGGATCTTTCTGGAACTTGTCTAATACGACAGGAACACATCAATGTGTAGTCATAAGTAAAGCTTGTTCCTTCATATGTAACACAGAATGATATTTTTTTCTTGCTCGTGAACTACTTTAAATAGTGAAGACTGTTGTATGTAACATTTGCTGGAAGTCAGTATTGCTATTCTCTCCCCAAACACTCACTCCCATCTCCCTGCTTCAGTCACAAATGCTGGTGTCTCAGGTCAAAACTCCAGGCACATGTTCAGCTCAAATTTATATTTATCTGAGAAAACAAGGCTGCATCTTTGCCACTGGTGCATTTGTCATATTGTGGTGGCCTTTTTTGTCCAATTAAACACGTACATGTCCCATCCATACCCTCATCCTCTCAGGTCTTAGTTTCTACTACCAGCTTCTTTCTTGCTAGTCTTTTTCTCCAGGTATATTTTGAGTCTGTTTTTCTGACCACATCAGTTCTATTTTCTGCATCACTTCCTTTTGCGCAGTCACAGGAGCCATCACTTACCACTACACACTTCTAGTATTGCAGGCAGTTTATCCTAATTTACCTAGAGTTGTTCATTCTTTATCAGGACATCAGCTATTTTCTTCACGCAGCCCAACTTCAAACTTCTTAGGTGACAACAAAGGTAAAAATAGTGAGATAACATATAACATTAGAGCTCCAGGGAAAAATAAAGGACCCAAGAAAAACAAAGAAAAGGAGAAGATAAGGTTCTGTATGCTCTTACAACATAATTTCTATTCTCAACTATAGATTTTTTTATGAATATGTTACTCTTTAACTACCTGTTAATTGTTTAACTATCTGTTTAACTACCTGCACTTTTCAGCATCAGTAAGAGCTTTGATGAGTATATATTGCTTTCCAGCAATTATATACTGGAGTAATACATATATGGGATCCTTTGTTCCAGTCTGAGCAAAAGGTGCAATTTAACCATATATTGATATTTGCTGTCCTACAGGAGTCAATAAACTTAGCCAACCAGCATAAAAAAGAATTATAAAGCAAATGGTTCTTTCAAGAGATTTAAAATTATATTTATTTAAAAATTTCTATCAGTCTTGAAAATGCACTGTCTTATTTTGCACAGCCCTGACACTTTAGAGACTTGCTCCAAGCTCTTTCTTGATTCTACTTCCTTTCTTTTTGGAAATTTGTATAGGTCATACCTCTCGTTTTCATTTTTGTGATCTTTCTCCTCTGGAATGTTCTTACTGAAATGCTGAGCTACATTCTCACCAGCACTACGTGTACATTACCCTACTGACTTTCAAGGTGCCAGGCTAATTTATGCAAGCATAAGGGGTATGGGTTTCATTTTTATTCCATCGTAGGAAAAGTACTTATCAACGTCTCTCTGCTTGGCACTTCATAGGCCACAGTAATGATAACTTCTTCTTTTCAACTTCCTTTGATTACCACAAGATATTATTAGCATATAAATGTTAATCATCTGTGCAAACAGGAAGATACCTGTTTATGCTGAGTATATGCAGTTATCACTGAAATAATTCTTAGGCTTGGATTTTTCCCTCTGAACCAGATGCAATTCCTTTTCAGTGATTTAATTGCTTCCTTTCCATTTAATTACTTTGAAGATTAACTGCAGGCAAGTGTATTCCAATAATAGGCTCATCTACAAAGAACAGGAAGCTTTCCCTGTGGTCGAGGGAATTCACCACTTCCAACTGCAGCTCAGCTATATAGCTATCAGGTTTCCCTTTGGCCCTGGGCTTTATGTGTCACCTTGTCTCTCTGAGCATAAGGAAATGTCATGGGATGAACTGCCTGTTCCTGAATTCGCATACAGAGCTCCCGGCAGGAAATAGTAAAGTCTTTTTTCTCACAGGGGCAAATAATGTGAATATTTCAGGCCCAAGCATTAGATTCTTAATTATATATCATTAACGTTAATGCTATCTAGAACAGTTGCCACCAATAAATTCCGTGGGTGGGGTAAGTTAAAACTTTTTTTTGTACTAAAAAATTGATTCATTCAATCTGCATTTCATGGGGGAAATTTTGCTTCAAAGCTGGGACTGAGATCACTACTTTCTGTATTTAAAAATGACACATCATGGAAATTTAGTTTCATCTTCTTAGGAGAGGACTGAGTGATATTTTGAGACAATTTTTGCATCAAAGATTAAGGGATTTAAATGATTTTTTTTTTAATTTTTTTTTTACTTATGATTACACCAAAATCCATCAGAAAATTTATTCTGGATGAGAGCATCAAGACTGTGATCTCCCCACACCTGACTGACCCTTTTCAAGAACCAATTATAACACACACACAGCACAGCGATCTCTCAAACATCCATTGATTAGATAAAATTCATGGGGTACAGGTGGGGAAAAGGACCAGGAAACACCCACAAATAGGAGGAGATAAATTTGCAGATAAAAGAATAGGCACTCTAATGCCCTTTTCTATGGCACGATGCACCCTAGTTTATGCGACAGGATATATAAATTAAAGTGTTCTGCAGTTATTGCTAAAGCAAATTATTCTGCCTTGGGTCATCTTATTTTTTTCTGACAAATGTTTGGGATATATTTTTTGCCAAGAGTGCTTTTCTTTCAAATGCGGTTGTGCACAAAGTATTTTTTCCTCTCAAATCCTAAGAACACTTCTGTTTATAAATGAAAGGCTTATGACTCACTAAATAATAGACATCAGGAGAACAATAAATAAAACACACTTTTGGGGGTTTATTTGGGTTTTTTACCTTGACCAAAATAATTTGGTTTCAAATTTATTCTCATTGGTAGAAAAATACTCATCTGAAATCCAGTAAAATTGCTAAGGAAACTTCAGATACTTCCATTTAATCAAATTTTGGGGGTGATTTTTGCCCTCTCCCTTAATCATAGATTTTGGGTTTATATTTCCTTTTCCGCTGCCTGTAGAAGGTAGGAGACTTCTTTTTGTCTCACCCAGCAGACATGCTGCCTGTTGGTCAAAATGTACAGCACTACAAACATGGCAAATACAAATATGAATGGGAAATAGAAAAGGTTGCTACTTACTTCTTTGCGTGAGTTACAGCTAGCAGGTTCACAGGTTCACAGGTTATTCTGAGTTGGAAGGGACCCACAGGGTCCAACTCCCAAGTGCACGCCCACCCAGGGATTGAACTCTCAACCGTGGAACCGTGGGCACCACACTCCATCCATATGAGCCTCCCATCGTCTAGGCCATAGGTTAAGTAGTTTTATGTAAAAAAGTAGGGAGATGACAGGGAAAAACTTGTACTGGTTTCCCCAAGAAAAGATTTCTTTTGCAGTTAATCCAGAGTGGGATGCTTATTTGCCAGTCCTATTCAAAACCTTCTCAAGCCCTGACTTGGGCAAGGAAGGTGTACCCACAAATGTGACTATGACCAGTCAATGCACACAGCTTCTGGGGCAACTTCCAGGGCTAAATCTGTGTTGCAGATCTCTAATGAAAAGGCATCAGGTATTTACTGAGGCAAGAGAAGCACTTGCTTCACAAGCATATGTGTTGGAGAAAAGTCAGGACTTCGGACATCAAAGCGACAACCCCATAGGAGTTAGCACTAAGACTTGTTTATTCAGGGATCAAGCAGATAATATATAGCACACTTTTGCTAACTCTTCGTTATCAAGCAACTTCTACTTTGTCATTATTAGCAAAACACCTGTTGCTTTCTCTAAGAAACTATTATCAAAATATTCTTCTATTTCTGTTGTTCAAGGACATGTTATGAGCTATTTGAAAAGTCTTAAGACTCTGCTTGTGCAGTTTCTTAAATGGACAGCACCCTTTAGATTCTAACCATCTTTCTACAATTCCCCCACTTTTCTTTTGCACAAGCCAGGCTTGGTCTGTAGCCTTAAACATTACTCTTTTGATACATGATATAACACAGCTCAAGCAGCAAAAGCCTATAAGTATTACAATAAGCAATAGCAATGCACTCTTCAACAAATCTTTCAACTATCCATTTAGCCCTAACCAATTAGCAAATGACTCTAATCAAAAAAACCCCCATACAACACATTCCATCAGAATTTTCACATCATGCTCTTGGGCTAATAATAAAAAATCAATTGCTGATCTATTTTGCAGTGTAGCATGCCTAACACTATCACACATTCAGTTAAAGTATCAGAAAGCTATTTTAATTGGCTGCACACATGTTTACACTATGTTCATTGGTAGACCTTCACAGTTCTGTCTTCTGCTCTAACGTGGGACTTTTCTACCCTTGTTCTCAAGGGTACACGAATGCAGCTCGGAGCACCTACTCAAAAAGCAGCTCCCTGCACGAATGCAGCTTCCACATGCCCGAAGGCAGACTGCTGCCAAAAAGGCAGCTACATGCCCAAAAGCATCTCCCTGGACAGTCCCCGTTCGCAGAGTCCCTGTTTCTTCAGAGGTTCTGACCAGCAGAATCTCTGTTCCTCAGTGTCCCTGTTCCTCGGACACCAGATGTTGAAGAAAAGTCAGGACTTCGGACATCAAAGCGACGACCCCATAGGAGTTAGCACTAAGACTTGTTTATTCAGGGTTCAAGCAGATAATATATAGCACACTTTTACTAACTCATTGTTACCAAGCAACTTAGACATTGTCATTACTAGCAAAACACCTGTTGTTTTCTCTAAGAAATTATGAAAATATTCTTCTATTTCTGTTGTTCAAGGACATGTTATGAGCTATTTGAAAAGCCTTAAGACTCTGTTTGTGCAGTTTCTTAAATGAACAGCACCCTTTAGATTCTAACCATCGTTCTATACATATGGTTCTGGCCTAGCCAGAACTGATACATCTCCTGGTGAGCCTCTAGGCTAAACAAATGCATGTAAGGAACACAGGAAGAAATAGAGTTATGAGGGGAAATAGAGGAAAGGAGAGAGAACTATTCATATAGGAATTCCTATTCATATAGGAAAAGAGGTGAGGTGTTAAGTGTATCTTGACAAAGAGATATAGGCAGTTTGAAGTCACCCAAGTTTATTGTAGTTTTGGGAAGTTTGCAGTCTGATAACAATACAGGGAAGTCCCTAACACATTCGGATATATACAGTTGGCCCTCTTCCACTTCGCGCCCCCCGTATTGCAGCTTCACATCTTAGTGGCATGATTTGTGAGTGATGAAGGAGGTCTCTTTTCACAACTGCGTATGCGGAACCTGGTACACATGAATATTCAATTAAGCATTCATGAATATGCAAACCAACTCGCACAGCCACCACAGCAGCTCTGCTCCTGGTGGAGCAGGGATGGTGGCGGGCCCCCCCCACTCCCGGCATGGCAGTAGCCACGGTGGCCTCCCCACTCCCAGTACAGCTGCGGTGGAGGCAGCCACCCTGGTCCCAGCACAGCGGGTGCTATGGGTGCCGCGGGTGCAGTGGCGGCTCCGCTCCTGGCACAGCCGGGCGCCTGCCCCACTCTGAGAGAGGAGGCTTCATGCAGTTACGAAAGATTTACACACTCTCAGGTTAGATGTGGTGTCTGAGACTTTCTTGAACGACTCTCTGAGACATACTCATCTACTTCGAGTATGGAGAGACCATGTACACCCACGTGGAAAGACACCAGGACAGCGGCACAGGCAGCTCCCCAGCACTATTGTCCCCGGCCAAGTGGAAAAGGGTTTTTTCCCGGCATGAGGTGGCCATGAGTGCTGGGAAACACCAACACAAACACCGACACACAGCAAAGCAGTGCCAAAACAGCACCAGAGCGGGGGGGGGGGCTGTGTGAGGGTCCGGGGTAAATTTACATATTAATGAGCTTCCAATCAATGCAGAAGACGGGCTTTGCAGAAGACGAACAAGACTGCAGTATTGTGGTATAGAAGATCTGACTGTATTTGACTTTCACACCTTGTTCTGAGACTTTTAGGACAGGTAAAAAAAAAAAAGTCTTGACTAAGGAGGAGTTTAGATAACAACCAACAGAAATAAAAGCTGTGGCATTTGTTTTCCCTCTTAGACACTTAGATGAGGAAAACTTTCTGGACATCATAACTTTAGGAAAAACTCAGTCAAGCAATGTGCACTATGGGAGGTTCTTGGGAACCTGGTCTTTCAGTCAGGGTCTTTACTCAAGGGAAAGATACAGAGGAAGCTTCTAGTGCAGCCTCAGTATTAATTCGTTTCAAAAGGTGACCAAGTACAAGACAGAAATCCCGTAATTTGATTGGTCCTGGATTGGTCCATGGAGCAAGGCTGTTACAGGTAGAGCTACACTGCAGATACAGAACTGACGGGGATTATAATGTCCCTAAATTCCTCTAAAGCCATCAAATTCACTTATGCACATTCCAGTCTAATGGAACAACTTTTATGAAATATCCTTACAGTTACATATATATATAAACACTAGTCACATTTTGTTTAATACTCTTGTTCTTTGGCCACCATATTTGGATGCTGCACAAATTATAAGAATAAAAGTAAAATCCAATAGACCATATGCACCAGTATGCACCAGTGCTTATCTATGCATATGGTGAAACACCTAGAAGAGTTAAGAACTGGCAGTGGTGGGCAGTGGCTGCTATTAGTTCTATGTCAACTAAGCAAAAGTAGAATTTCTGAAAGCCAATGCGATAAAATGCAAGTGTCCAGCCTTACTGAAATGATGCACTAATGTCCAATTCAGTCCCTCTGGATAAATAAAATTCAGATTTACAGTAATGCACATGAGAATAAAATAGTTCCTATTTTACCTACTATGTTGTGTCCTTCCAGCAGAATAAAAAACACAAAGAAATTTGATCTATCAAAATGCTCTACAGATTAGCAGTATTGATATCTTTTCTGGAAGACATATTCATTAAAAACTCCCAACGAAAGAGCATCCAGTCTTCTTACTCTAGCATGTGTTCCCATGCTCAATCGACTTTATTATTAGAAAATATTTTTAGTTACTTTAATTTTCTGTATATCAATTTAACTGCCTTGCTTCTTTTCCCATTCTTTATGGATACAGAGAAGAGTATTGTTTCCCTTTTGCAACAAGACTGATTTAAGATTCTTAAAATTTCTCCCAAAACAGACCTAATAGCATCCACTCTTACAATCTTACCTCCTCTTGGCTTCTACAACCTCTGATTGTAACTTGCATCTTGTGGGCAATGTTTCTGTTTGTATGCTATGAGTGGAATATTCATCATTCCAAAAGAATCTAACGTTGATTCAGACCAAATATGCGGCCCACTATTATTTTAAGAACTTTTGAAGAACTTGCTTACTAATGTTTATCATCATGAATTTGTATCTTTGATTTTTCTTGTACTATCTTGCCCTTGTCTCTTAACCTTACTCACATCCCTTGTCTAGAATGAGTTATATCCCATGTTTCCAGTCCATTTCTCCAGACTTTAATTTTTACTGTTATCCTTCAAAACATTTGAGGTCCTTCCTAGCACTATGTCAAACACAAAACTAATGAACATTCTCTGTATTCCACCATCTGTTTTGCTAGAGAAAACCTTGAACAGAAACAGATCTAAGGCAGACCCCCCCACAGAACCCTGAGGATAATTAGGTGTTATTGACTTCTCTGTGGTCTGATTATCTAATCAGTTTTGTGCCAACAGAAAAAAGGCTGTTTTCTTTATCTTGGACATGAGAGTATCAGCTGAGACTGTGTCAAAAACTTTGCTTGAATAAAGGTATATTTGTTTCTCTGCTTCCCACCTATCATGGGACCTGTTACCTAGTCATTGAAAGAGTAAGTTTCATTTGCTCTGATTTGTTCTTGGCAAATCTATATTGGCTTCTGCTTCCCTCCCTGTTGTTTCCTAGGTGCTGCAATCTGCTCCAGATCTATTCTGTGAATTGGAGGTTAACTGAATGATCTAATTCTGTCACCTTTTCCTTTTTTTTTTAATACTCTTCAGATCAATAGGCACTAACTTTCCTCTACTTAATAAAAGTCACAATAGGTGCACTTTAATGTCTTCATAGGCAAATAAATATGCATTTAGCAGCAAGCTAGGCATTTATCATACTACTACT
>WEKX01022520.1:0-58405 GCA_013390025.1 Pitta sordida
TGCCCAGGCAACTAAGAGGTCCGATGGTGTCCCAGCCTGCATCAAGAATGGTGTGGCTAGCAGGGCAAGGGAAGTCATGCTTCCCCTGTACTCGGCACTGGTTAGGCAGCATCTTGGCCTGTAGCCATGAACCCTCCACTAATGAGCTCTAGAGGGTGGTCTTGGGAATGTGGGGCAACATGTTGCACCCCAGGAAACTGATAGAAATGTGACTCCCCCATGCCTGGAAGTGCCGCTGCTCCATTGCCTCCCTGCAGCCTGGCAGTGCTACCCTTCCCCTTAAACAGTGAAAACTGACTGTGTTTGGAAAATGCAGGGGATGGGAACAGTGAGTTTGGCTTGGCGGCACAGGAGGGCTTTTGCCCACTTCGGCTCAGCTCAGCTTGGTGGCATGGTCAAGCTTCCATCCACCCTGGTTCAGTGCGGTGCAGCCAGGCCCCCACCCACCTGACACAGGGGATGTCGGGAAGGTGCCTCCCGTGCTCAGGCACCGACGCAGACAATGGAAGCCCCATGGAGAGCAATTCCAGCCACGCAAAAACACATGTTTATGTTAAACGCATCCTGGGCCAGGCCACGCCGTGCGTGTGCAGCTCGCAGCTCCCTCCCCTCACCGCCACCGGTGGCTTCAGGGCAGGGAAAATTTACATATTCATTTTTTCATTACATATTCATAGGTTGACTGAGTTCACGGTATTATCTGTGCACATGGGTGGACCCACAACTCGCTAAAAGCTAATCCACAATTAATTGAATATGTGAATATATGGAGGCTCACTGTATATATATATTTATATATATTCAATGAAGTCATGGTATCATTTAACAGTCTCTCATCTGTCATTCAGTAATTGTGCCTCCACGTTTCAAACCCTCTGCATATGTCCATCCCTTGTTCTCCAGCATTTCTAGGAATTCATGCTGCCTTCTTAATTGACCTGTCACTTATGGACTGTATCTGTATTTCTTGGGTGGATACTTGGCAACAATTCTGAAATCTGATGAACAAAGCAGAATGAATGGTCTGCAGGTAAGACGCAATTTTATTATCCAGACTGGTTACTAAGCTGTCCTTGCTTGCCAAACATGCATCCATAAAGAACTATGTGTTTCGAGTGTCAGTATAATTTGGTCAGCTCAATATATTACACCAATGCTAGAGCTAAATTAATCTTTAGACACAGGCAGCTACATTTTGAGATAAATTGAAACTGTGTTAGTCAAGGGTAAGATGCCAGCAAAAAATTCTGACCTGCCTTATTGCTTGAGTAGCTTCATAAATATTTATTTTTGTAAAATTAAGACAATGGTATTGAAGATCTTAGTCCTTTTTCACTCCTATGAAGTTGTAATGCAAGTTTATCTTTCATGAGAGCAACCATCTCTTTTCCTCCTTCTTTCTCATTCACACTTACTTCTTCAACTTGAGGTTTATAAGCAGATCATTCTAAATGATGGGGTTTAAAAAGCAGATATGTAGGTGGGAGCAACTGCTTCTCAGAGAGTGAGATAGTTTACTAAACATGCATGTTTTAGTTTGTTATTTTACTGTGTGTGTTACTGACATGTCATTTCTATTTGGTACACATCTGTTGACAAGGTTTCTGCCAAACTTAATTTCATTTTTTATGTTAATGTTGCCTATAGCATCCATATTTATAGTATTCCTTGCCTGCCCAAAGTTTGCAACAGTAAATAGGGCTGAAAGAGTTGATATGTTAGGTTGCAGACCCAGTTATTTTACTAAAATCAAAGCTGAATGAAGAATCAACATTTCCTTGGCATTCCTTCTCTATAGTCATTGCACATGATCTGTTAATCATAACTTTTGCTAGATCTCTACCAGAATACTCATTATTTGTCCTTCTCGTTGTCCTCAAAGAGAGTATGGTAATATCTGTGCAAAGACAAACATGCACAAGCTCACAGGAGGCACAGTTAGTTACCCCTTCAAGGCCCTCAAGAAGCTCTTTGCTTGCTAGTGTTCAGATATTCCCATTTAAAGGATCATCACAACATTATTAGGAGTCTCTTGCTTTTAAACAAACATACAGGAGTTATCCTTATGTCAGATCAAGCTCAGATGGATGAGAATAGAAATTTGTTTACAATGTCCAGAATAGACAGCATCATTAAAAGTATTGGCAAAATATGCGTGTTTAGTAAAAAGGAAGCTGTTCTGTTAATCTGTTCATGTTAAAATCGAACAGAAAACGTCCTCTTATACATTAGCCAAGCTGTTCTCACAGGGCTTTTTTTTTCCTGAAATGTTCAGGAAGGCATTATTTTCCCATGTGCTCATGAGTAGCACTAGATGTAGGACCTTCCAAGTAAATAGCATAAGATCTTAGAGTCTCTTGGGTTTCCACTTATATTCAAATCTGCCTCACCTTTCCTCTTTCATTAAGTGTACACTAAAGTGATAACGAAAGAATCTGACCCTTTTTCCAGGAAATTATTACTGAACCTGCTTTGGAAAGACTAAAGCAACTTTTGACAGATCGTGTGCTAACTTCTCAACATGGCTGCCTCTATTAAACTCATGAAGGGCATAATACCTTCCCCTGGCTCCCCTGCTCTCACAGCCTCTCAGCAAGTACAGTTCACTGTGAAGTGTCTCATGCCATTGAACTCTGCTTTATCCACTAGTAAATGGACAGACATACTCCAGTCAAATAATACCCATTAAATGAGCACATGCCTTCCATTACTGTTTGTTGATTTAAAACAGATACTCTGTAATTCAGTCATTTTTGAATGACACTCCATGGGTTTCAGGAAAAAAATCTTGCATCTGAGGGAAACCATAACTAAGTTTTCAACCAGAGGGACTTGCCAATAGAAACCTGTTTAAAGAACTTTGGTGATCTTAGATTGCCCTGTATTCCCTTTGCTGGGAGATTGGTCAATGTACAGAACTGGAATGTTGCAGCAAAGTATTCAGATTTACATGGTTGCAGAGGCTATAAGTGCAATGTCCCATTTGACAGCTGAGGCAGAAGTGCCTGTCACTTTAGGGTCCCCTTCACTCCTCGAAAGTGGAACCATGTTGGCTCACAAAAGCATAAACAAAAATAAAAGGATCATTCCAGCAAAACATGCTCTTGAAAATGTCAACAAAATTAAATGCTGGTCTCATCTTCACCCTGAAACATTTCCAGGTTCTCGTGTCTGTGATTTGAAGTGTTAGTTCTGGCTGTGACTCAGCATTTGTAGAAAAATACCTCTAGCGGGTAATTTCACTGTAATTCCTAAATCAAAACAAACAGGGAAATACACTGTTGTTTGTGTCAATGTCTAACACTATGCAACATATGTCAGTGCACAACATTATTTTGCATGCTGACACTAGCAATGGATCAGACTACAGAACAATTACCTTTCCTCTAAAATTGTGTCTTCTTTTATAATGTCTTTAGTTTTAATGAAGATCAACTGTGACAAAGCTACATGGAGTAATAGAAGTACCAGCGAGAAATTGCTTTTTGAAAAAAAAAAAGCTTTTAAAAAGTTACAAAAGGACTGAGAGAGCCCTGATTGCATTTTCTACCCTAATATTTTGACTGAGGCTCTGTGGAACCTTCTGCTATCAGGAGGGAATGAAAAATTGCAGGTGACATCTACACCTGGCATTTGTCTCCATTAACAATCAATGTAGGGACTCTGTTCGCTTGCCTTATCTTTTACCTGTCAGCTGCTCTTTAGGAGAAAAGAGAGCAGAGAGAAACCGATTAGATTTAGGCTTCCTTATTTTGAGCCAGAGTTTCCACTGAAACCTATAGCCAAGGGTTATATCTGCAACCTTAAAGAAGAAATTTCATTGTGGCCCTGCTTCTTGTCTCCTTCAGATCTGCAGTTCCATCCACTCATCTACTATGGAAATTTTCTGTTTGTTTTTTTATATCAGGAGTGAGAAAACAATTTTGAAACTTGACCCATGATTGAAAGGCTATGGAAAGCCTGTCACATGGATGTGTTCGGTAGAGAGAACGCACTTCTGTGTCACTGACACAAAAGGCAAAATGCTACTGAAAGATGGAGTCTGAAGAGTGTTTTTATCTGCTATGGGAACAGCAGATCCTTGGTGGAGAGTCAATCAAGAAGTAAATATAGAAGGTGGTTCCTCTACATGGCTAGTCAGCCTTGGAGGAACATCTCACAGGCTGCCAGCAGTGGGCCTGATGTGGATGTAACTGGTTTCAGATTCCCTGTCTCCTCATAACACAGAGGATAATGTTCAAGAGCTTTGTCCTGAAAGCTGATGGGCTTTTTTTTTTTGCACTGAGCAGGAATGACTACAACTTAAGAAGCCAAAGCAGAAGTATCACACCAACTAGATTTGAAACACATTGATGTCAGAGGTTATCCATATCATCTTTCTGGCATGTTTGGTGCACAGACTCAGTGTCTGGTTATTGTAGATCCCAGGAGCACTCCTCAACTCCTAGAATTGGGTAAGTGCTATGGCAGTAACCCAGTTGTCTTGTATTTTGGGACAATTATCTCCATTATATAATGTAAACCTAGGTCCAGTTATTCTAAGTGTGTTGGGGCCTGCTCTGGTCCTCTTCCATGTCTGAGACTTATAATTGTACAATGAAAAGTGATAGCTTGCAGTTCCACTATGGCCAGTTGAAATACCTTGGAAGAGAGAACCGAATGCAATAAAAGAAATAACAAGACTGAAGTCTGGGCCAAGGCTGTTGCTGAGCAGAAAAGCAAGGGAGTTGTTATAATAATGGATGAAGGAGGGGTTTTTTTAAAAGTGCATGCACCTCAACCATAAGAAGTTAACACAGCTGTAACTGTGAAAACGTCTAAAAGGTACCTCCCAGGCTTACGTGTGTTTGCTGTTCTTGCGCTTCCAACTAACCAAAGCTGGGTGACAGTTTTGTGACATCACAGGTCCGAGCTTTTAAGATCTGCTGAGGACCCAAGCATATATAAGCCCAGGTCATGGTCTGCTTTAATCAGGACATGCAGCTCTTGGTCTACTTCGTAGCACATGATGGACCAAGCTTGCATCTGCCCATGAGGCAGTGCAGGCACACCCTGGTTGAATTTGCTTTGTTTTGCTGTCAGCAGCAATGCTCTAAAGATCAGTGATTTAAAGCAGAATGGCAGCTGCTCTTTCTCATCATGCCATCTCTCACCTGGTGCAGGGCAAGACTAACCCACTCACTAATAACTAAACAGCTGTCTGAGCCTGGACACACACAAAAGTAGGGGAAAGGATTAGAAAAAGTCCCAAACAAGGCATAGATGAATATACCTACCACTAGAAGCCAACCAGTTATTGACTTCAGGTTCATTTTTCTGTAAACATGTATCTTGGCAACATATCACTCCATTTCTCAATACGATGCAATGAAAGCCCTTCCTCATTTATCTCAGCTGTCTTGTTGTGTTATGTTTCAAATGATTACTGTTAATTCTGTGTTTAATTGTGCTTATCATAATTTATTTGCTATTCACTGATTTTAACTGTTGGACCTAGCAAAATATGGTTGTTTCCTCTTCTGCTCCCTTCTGCTTCTCATTTGTGGATGCTGAAAACAGCTGGACCTGTTCCATGTGGATGGGAATAATTATGGGTATGTACAACGAATTCATTAATCTCAAGAAGGAATCTTGTGTGGAGCTATTCCTAGAGTATTCTTCATGAACTGTCTTCCCCTTTCCTCCCCCTACAAAATTCAGTTTTTTTAATTTTCTATCACAAACCCGTTCTCTGAGAAGCTATCTCCTTCCTCTTACTAATTGGGATTTGGAAGCAAAATATATTTCAAATAAAATTGGCAAAAATGGCACATTTCTTAAACCAAGGTGCCTGTCACAGATGTTCTGGTGAACAGGAAAGCTCTGAATCTCTTAAATGGTATTGAAATGCCGAGATTATCTTGCACAATGGGAGCCCAAAAGACAGCAATTTTGTTCCATGTCATTGTCCCTAACTTTTCAAATGCATTTGTTCTGTAGAAGGCAGACTCATGATGTATGTCCAGACTCAATATGCAGACTCGTATATTTTATATTGTGAATCACAGAAGCTTAATATTCTGAAAATAATACATGTTTTTTTCTGCTATACTCACTTTTATTTTCCTCTTAGTTTTGCATTTTTAATACTTGTTCCTTTGGTGTCTAAAGGTACTACTTGCCCTCGAAGTCACTGTCTGATGCTTCTGTTCGTATCTTACTCTCCAAAGCTCCCAAAGTGCTTGAGTAGGAGTCCATGTGTACAACCAAGTATTAAAGGCCAGAGTACTAAAGTTAGACAGCAACTGTGAAGTGAGTTGTGATAGCCTTCAAAGAGAATAGAAACCATGAAGCCATCACAGCAACAGACGTGTATGTATTTTGTTAACATTTCAAGAGGTTGGTTATCCATGTCCTTTCATGTCTGAACACAAGGACTTGTGTGTTTAACAGTATGGTACAATTAATGAACTACCTGAGGTACGCAGATGAAAATTGCTCTTCCATCTCAAAATCAAAACTGATAAGGCCTGTGTCATTGCCTTTTAAATATACTTGGTTTGGTCATATCAGAGAAAATTTCCGGTTTATCAATATTCAATTGATGTGATTTCTCATCTTCTGTAAACATCATCTTCTGTAAACGTGTATGTGAAAAATGAGGTCAGCACTTGATGGAAAGCACTTGATCAGCACTTAATGGAAAGAAGATTTTGAGGATGTCTCAGCTACTGTTCACTGTTATCTGCCAGCAGAACAATGACAAAGTAGAAGACAGGTCATGCCTTGTATTTATTCTGATTAGTTTTCTAGTGATGAGGATGTAAGGAAGAACACAGTCAGCAGTAAAATACACCTCTGTGTAAATACACAAAGAGCTACTCTGACATAAAAAACCCATACAAAATCAGCAGTTTTTTCAGCTGCAGATCACAGTTTTATGTATGTATGGGACTAATTTACCCAGGGGAGGAATTGCAGTGAGATTGCATGGAGGTGGAGTGTCAGGAGAAGGAATGTAAATCTGGTATGGTAAGTTGTGGTTGAATATTTATGTCAATAAGATTTTGCAAAGGTGCACTTCTGGCAGTAATCAGAATTATGTGAATGGTGGTAAAAACTCTTATAATGCACCACAGGCCTATCTGCATCACCAAAAATATGTAGCCAAAACTAAAGTAAACACAGTTAAGAGATGACATATCTGCTGCTCAGAATTGAAGGGGGATTTAGTATTTTATCTGAATTCTGAGTTCTTGTCCACTTTTCTATGAAGGATTTGATGATGAAACATGGAACTTTCTTTTTGTTTTGTGGATGTACTTCCGATCTATGTACTGAACCGCATTAGATTTCTAATGCTTTCACGTCCATGACTGGGAAATGGATTTCATGATCCAGAAGGTCCATTTGAGGTCTATATGAGCAGAAAAAAACCCCTCAAATCATAATCTATTATTTGCATTTGCACATTGATTTTCACATTTTCTGTTTCCAAGAAAATGCTTCCTGTATTTTCAATTTGTCACTACATATAACCAGGGCTGATCAGAAACTTCTCAATTTTTAAATTATTATAAAAAGCAGAAGTTTTTTAAACCTCATTTTTTTTCCCCAAAATACTCCAGTATTACTGTTATTGATAAAGAATTATCAGCCCATAATGGAATTTTCTCTTGAAAAAGAGACAGGCATAATATCAGATGTAGCCAGGGAAATTAGGAGGCTTGATGTCTGGTAGAGAGGGACTTTACCCTCTGCGCTATGAATTGCTAGATCTTGGTCCATGTACCTGCATGCAGACTATTTTAAGCTCTGCATAGGCATAATCCCTATCCTTCTTAGTGCCTCTTATCAAACTGAAAAGCTGTGCCAAAATCTTGAGTTCATATGATTTTAAAACCGTCCCCATCTTACAAATATTTGAGGATGAAACAATATTGTTTGTAAGCAAACTTCAGCTGCCCTTTCCTGACCTCTAATCCTACCACTCCTTAAAGCATGTCACCGCAACATTATTTTAATTTACAAAACTTGTTTACAAATTGAGTAGCTTTTCTAGTGTCATGGTCCATAATTTACTCTCACTTGGCACCTGTGGAGCTAGCTTCCTCTACACCCTCAAAAACACATGAACAAAAATTCAGAGTTCTATTCTCAACATTTTGAATTTTTCTGATGTCTCTGGTGAGTACAGCTCACTGTAAGATCATAAACAAATTTCGTAGAAACATCTGAGTTCTTCATTCAACATTCTGTATTTTCATCCTAATCCTAAGAACAGATTTGATTCATGGAGAGCAGAGCTGTGTTGGCATTAAGTTTTAAATGAAACCTGAGGATGGCAAACTGCATGTGTGTATAGATTCACACCAAGAATTAGGGCAATAAACCCTTAAACCCTTTTGTAAATGGTCATTTGTCAAATACAATTTCTTTAAAATGTCCTTTGTCTCCATAACTGTGGTATCTTTGGCTATGTAATATTTTGCAAAAATATTTGGAAAAAAAATCAGCTATTTCAGTAGGGACACACATTAATTTAATTGCTGTTATTGCATATTTCCATATCAGCAAGGTACAATCTGTGTTATTTTTCTGGTGTAGTAATTTTTTCTGATACTCTTTCCAATTCAAGGTCAAAATCTCAGCTGTTTTCTGCTATAGTCTCCCACCTAGGAAGAACATTTAAAAGAGGTAGTATCAGCAGTTTGTTCTTGCTGGCATTGAGATTGTATTTTCTTCCCCCTTCCTGTGTATCCTAGTGCCTTTTTCTGTTCCCTGCCACAGCTTCACTTATGAACCAGCCAAGCAAAATTAAAGCTTCCAGGCTTTCTAGCAACAGGAGTCTCCTAGGAGATTGTGTATCCAAATCGTCAGGTGTTAACAGCAAAAATCTCTCTGATTGTGGAGATCTTTGCATAAATTTGGTTGTGGCAGGATTTCACACTAAATCTGACACATCATGAGAAAGTTATGGGGGGAAAAAAAGGATAAGTAACTGCTGGTATGAATGTAGCAGACTTCATTCTGGTTCTTCACTGACTTTAGACCTTATGACTTGAGAGTGTAGAATTTCATACTGTTCTAATTAGGATACCAGGGGAGAGAAATTATTTAGATCTTTGTTTAGTATTCCATAGAAGTGGTAACTCCTACAAAAGTGTCAGTTAGATCCATGGACGTGTCTAAGGAAGGAGGAGAGCTAAGGAAGTATGATGATAATTTAATGCATAGAAATACTGGACAAGAATATCTAATGAAAATGCTGTTGTTGTGATAGACACTGTTTTAATTTGTATCCAGTTGCAGATGATATTTCCTCTATTTTTTTCTCTTTGTGGGTGTCTTCTGTGCAGTTGTAAATGTATAATTAATGCAGCATAGAAATGTGCACTAGCCATATGATTAAAATTTAGCATAGCATTAGCTTTCAAAAATGAGTAGCAAGTTGAAGTTGTAAAAAGAGACTTTTCTTTGAGAAGCTTCATCATACAAAGAATTGAAATTTATCTCAATATTATTTTATTAGAGCTTTTTAATTATTATGGCCGATAAGCAGGTCTTGCCATTATCTCTGCAGAACATTTGTATTAATAATGTCATACAATTTACGATGTTTGCTACAGAATATTCTGTCTTGGTTAAGAGCTTAGTTTAAGTTGATAGGCAAAAGACAATCTTCTGCAGGGCAGAGAGTTCCATGTTCTCTTCCACTGGGCTCCCAAGTCAAAGCTATTTTTCTCAGCTGAACAATAGCCCTTCCCTAAGCAATACAGCCAAAGGAAACATACGAAATCCCTCCCTGAGCACATCAATAACAAGTTCCGAATGCATGCATGGAGACAGAACATTAGTCATCTCTTTCAGTTTAAAGCAATCCTGCTGTTTATAAAATGTGAGACAAGGTCCTTTAGCAATCCAAAACTATACTTTCAGTTACCTACCAGGGGCTGGGTTCTTTCTTTCTTTCTTTTTCTTTCTCTTTCTTTCGTTCTTTCTTTCTTTCGTTTTCTTTCTTTCGTTCTTTCTTTCTTTCGTTCTTTCTTTCGTTCTTTCTTTCGTTCTTTCTTTCATTCTGTCTCTCTCTCTCTCTCTCCCTTTCTCTCTCTCCCTTTCTCTCTCTCCCTTTCTCTCTCTCCCTTTCTCTCTCTCCCTTTCTCTCTTTCTTTCTCTTTCTTTTCCATAATATGAAGCCAAACAATTTATTTCAAAGTGCACTTTTGATACTTTGCTTCTTACTGGGGTATTCGTAGCTATGATAAGGGATGAAAGAAAAAGAAAGAGTACACATACCATATATTCTAGCTTACTTATCCTCTTCAAAAAATTAAAAGTGCCGAGTTCCAATACTGTATTTGAATTTGAAGTAGCAATAGTCTTTTCATAATGCTACAGAACTCACCAAAGCCCTACATATACTGTTTGTTTTTTGAAGTTATAGCCATGTTTAAATATTTTAGGCAGGAGTGACATTTTTAGTGACAATCTAAGCAAATAATTATTTATAGATATCTTTCATGCCACATTGTTCTATATTTTATGTATGAGAGATCCTCTCTCTGTATTCAGAACACACATAATGAAACAATGAAGAAATTCAAGGTTTGCAGTAGCACCACAAGAAATAATATCCATTTCAGCTTGTAATTAGATTTTTAAAGAACTGCTGAGAAGGTTTCAAATATCTATATTGGCTGCAAACAAGTTTTTGTCCTTGAATTATCTTGACTTCATTTAATTCAGGACAATTCAATGTTTGCATTATAACTTCATAGAGTTCAGAATAAGACATAGAAAAGGGCCATTAAGACCCACTGCACTCCCTCTTCTTTGCCGGTCGAAACACTATTCCTCCTTAATCACAGAATCACAGAATCACAGAAAATTATGAGTTGGAAGGGACCCACAAGGATCATCTAGTCCAACTCACCATCTAACACCCGTACAGAGACCGAGAGCACATCCCAGAGCGTAATACCAACCTAGATCCCTCACAGTCTAGCAGGCCACTCCGAGCCGGAAGGGGCCCAGGGTCATCCAGCCCTACACCCCCCAGCTAGACCATGTCACTAAGCTCCTCGTTCAGTCTTCTCTTAAACACTTCCAGGGATGGCGACTCCACCACCTCCCTGGGCAGCCCATTCCAATATGCAATTACTCTCTCCGTGAAAAACCGCTTCCTAACGTTAAGATTGAACCTCCCCTGTTGTACTTTTCTGTCATTTGCGTGGCCTGGATAAAGATTTATTAGGTTGATTTTAGGAAAGGAAAAGCTATAGGAAACAAGCCACAAAGAATGAGAATGAGAAGGCTTCCAATTTTGAAAGCTGATAAATTTTTATCCTGATATTCCTGCTGAAATATGGCAGGAGTGTCTTGAAAAGTACGTTCGGGTGATTCCTGCCAATAATCGTAGAATTGTGAGTAAGGATGTTCACTTGTGTCTTCAGGGCATGAAAATATAAGTACTTTACGAAGGAGTCCCTTTTACAACCTTAAGATGCTGCAGTTGTGCACTGTGGGGAATTAAATCTTTCGGGAAGCTGATACAAAAGTGAGAAAATACTAAGTTAAACTCTTGTATTTGTTTCATATTTTTCCCTTTGAACTCTGAGTCTTAGATACCATTCACAGAGTGGAAAAAAGATACAAGATATTGCTCTCCTGATTTTAAAAACAAAATAGATTACAGTTTTTATATGGAAGTGTAAAATTTACTTTTTGTTTTCTGACTAAGGGGAAGGGCTTTATCAGAGACTGAAGTTCAGAATTGCACAGCCAGCAGCAGAATGCTGGAAAATAACATCTATCCAACTGACAATACCCTTACTTTCTAATTCTAGTGTATTTATTAACAAAATAATAAAAATGAGGATAATTTAGCATTTACCAGAAATGACTCATATAAGTAGTTTGCACAAATATCTGTCTTAAAAACCTTCCGCATTGATCTTTCTGGTCACAGTCTGTAGGTCTTATAAATACTTTGCAGATCAGTGTATTGATTAAATTGATTACATTAATCTATATTGACTAAATGGCACAGTTGAAAAAAAAGATAACAAATGTAAGTTGTAAAGTTTGGTGATGTTAGGTGGTTTACCATGAGATATGACTCAAACAGTTCGGGTATTTGCTGATAAGACTGTCTTTATCTAAAATTCCCTTTTTCATTATATTTATAATTACAGTGAGCCATAGGAACTCGCAGGGAATGGGTCCAGGCAGGTTGTGCGAGTCATGAAATCTGTGAACATCCCCAATCTATGAATATTCAATTAGGCCCCGCCTGTAGCCACATCCTGTCCACTAATGAGTTCTAGAGAGTGGTACTGGGAGTGCAGCATGCCTTGTAGCACCTCATTAAAGCAGAAGAAATGCTTTTTGCTGCTTCACAGCTACGGAATCCCAGCTCCTGGACTGGAGTTGCATTTCCGAGTACAGAAACCTCGCAGCAGCCGGCATGGCTGGAAGTCTTGAAGCTGGCTCTGCCCCAGCGGAGCCGAGTGGGCATAGAGCCTCCTGCCATGGTCAGAGACAGGACTGGCTTCGTATAAGTTGCCTCAGCAATAGAACTGGGCTTTGAAGTCAATGATTTAATGTTATCCTCACACTGGCCTTGTTCCTAGCACTGCCTCTGAGGTGCCGGGGCGAGGCCAGGATGGCCAGGATGCTCTGGCTCCCGTGTGCACTCCAGCCCTGCACACGGTACCTGTTAACATTCATGGTCAATCACCACCGGTCCTCATGCCCCGACTGACAGGGGCAGTGTCTCCCTGAGAGGAAAGATGACATGGGGGAATGGAGCACCAGCTGGTGAGCTGCAGCAAGGGGAGGCGGCAGGATTGCTCCTCATGCCAGGCCAGGTGGTTTTTTGGGGCGTTTTTTGGTTGATTTCCTTCCCCTCCCCCAACCCCCAGGGTGTTTAGGCTTGTGGCAGCGGGCCCTCCGTAGGTCAAGAGCTGCGCGCAGCCAGACCAACACTACAGCCCCTAGGCAGGCCGAGGGAAGATGACCACTGCCTCTTCTCCCCAGCTTGTCGCCTGCCCCATCCCTGGTGGGCAGCGGTCGGGATCTGCCTCCCACCGGGGCTGTCCGCAGTGGCTGCGCAGGGCGAAAGAGCTGGTGGCTCTCCATGATCTGCTCGTGGTGCCGCTCCTCAGAGATACATGGGGCAAGGCCGGACAGGCAGGAGGAGCCGGTGGCAGCACTGGAGGACAGAAGCACCCCGAGACAGGAGGGCTCACAGTCCCACTCCTCCCCTGTGTCTGCTGCCCCTGCCCGCAGCTTTCCCCCCTTCCCTTTCCTACCCTCTCTCTGTACTTTGTCACCCCTTCTCACTCGCTCCACACATCCTAGAACAGAGCCCCCAGCAACACTGACATTGGTACACACTGGGCTGTGTCCCTGATGTGGTTTATTTTTCAAATAATGTAACAGGGCTGAGATGAGGTTTTTTCTGTCTTTTGATTTCTTCTTTATAAATGTTCCTTATTTATTGATGGTGGGGGCAGCGCTGAGCCACGGTGTGGAGCCAGAGGTGCAGAGCCAGTGGCTCTGCCCCCACCCACCCAGGAGTGCTTTGGCGTTACACCTTCCCTCCCCCACTACCCACGGTTATTCAGATGCAGCAGCAACCTTTGTTTGTTAGATGTGCCAGCTGCCATGTCCGGCTACCCTCCAGTCTTCTGATGTGCTGTCACCTGTCCCTACCCTGTCCCCTACTCCCTGGTCATCAGATGCAGTGCCTGTCATGCCGCTGTCACGCCGCAGTGCCCAGAAGCACCAGCATGGCCCCTCTGCCTCCACACCGCCCACCTGGCAGTGCTCCCGGCTCCGCAGTGATGGTGGCAGTTCCCCTTCCCCTTAAACAGTGAAAATGGAGGGTGCATGGCAACTCCGATGGGGGGCAATTTACCTATTCATGAGCTCATTACATACTCATGCGTTAAGTGAGGTTGTGGTACGAACTCATGGCATCTGGGTACAAGCATGGACTGACAACTCACTGAAAAATAATCCGCAATTAATTGAAACCACAGCTTTGTGGACTGCAAATATATGGGGTTCACCATATTATTAGTGTTACTGTTGAATTGTGTTGGCTACTTTTGAAATATTAGCAACACTCCACATTACCATTCAAACTTTTAAAGCCACATCTGCTTCAATGAAATGAAGGGACATTTCCTACTGGCATCTCCTGTCATGCACAGCAAAATTCATGGTACATAGTGAGTTATTGTACTTGAAGTTACTCCATTTCAGCTATGCTGAGGTAACTGTCCTTGTGCTTACACAGAGCATATGTGAAGTAGTGCCACTTATTTTGAGCTTTTGTCATCTGGAGAATCCTGGGTGCATGTTTATGAGTTCCTTTGGTTTACTTTTTCTTGACAGAGAGATTGGCTTCTGAGAATAGGATTCACACCAGTCTGTTAGCACAGCCCAACATTCCATATGACCACATATTCCTCCTCGCTGTTTACAAAAGGTTGCCACAAATCAGTTGATGTGCGCATCCATTTCCTCTGAAATCCTGAGAAGAGAAGCCATCATTTGGGTAGGATGGACATAAGATACAGCTCCATGATCCACACCTTCTGGGAAAGGGGGTGGGGCAGGCGCAAAGGGTGAAATGTAACCTTGAAATAGACATATTTTCACAAATCCAAACCTCAGCACTGTAGGGGCTGCTGTGAAGAAAGCTAGACCCACTACACACACCAGGGTTGTTCAGTTCACCAATAAAAAACCAAAAACAAAAACAACTCATTCCCCTGGCCTTGAGGCTGTCTGCAACCAGCCCTACAAATGTCCCTGTGAGACTTTTAGGGCTGGATTCTGCCCTAATTGGTGACACCTGTATAAGCACACTTGGCAGTGGGGTTTGGGTGATACTGATTTCTTCCTGATGTTTACTTAGGATCATGAGTGGGCAAGATGCAACAGCATCCTTCCCTCTGCAATATGGCCTCAGTTAATTGGCGAGCCCCAACCAAAAATTAGGAAGAAATTTCTAGTCATGGTAGTCTGCTACTATGGTGGTTAACAAGGCATGGATATGCACAGTAAAAATAACGATCTTGAAGCAGCACTTCGGAGAGACAGCCTACTTGGAATCATTTTCTCCCCTGTTTTTTTCTCTCTCTCCACTGGATGCCTTATATGAAGAAGCACAAAACTACTAAACACCTGTAAACTTGTGAGATGGAATTCTCTGGCTGCAGTTAGATATATAAGCCAGATCTGAAAATAAACCATTTAAAAAATAAAGCTTATAGGGAAGACAAAACAAATGTAGGTTGGCCATTGTCAGAGCAAACTACACCTGTTGTTCATCTAGTTGAGCACCTAATACATCCTGTGCATTTCCTGGGTTTCTGTCAGGTCTGCCTTCCGTATGGTCCTACTCTCCAACAGACTTCAGTGTAAAGCACCAGAAAGAGGAGTTACAGCTGAGTTCTCTTGCCTGTGTGTAGGATACTCTGTATTTTTTCTTCCCCAACATTCGAGAGATAGCAACCGCTAGCTATCCAGAGCTTTCCTTCAATATTAATTACTACTCACCTTAAAAAAGGAACACCCCTGACTAGAAAAGGTAACAAGGTTGTGAAGACCCTGTTTGGTCCAGTGGCCTATAATAAGCCTTTTTTGTTGTTGTTGTTTGGATTTTTAAGTGTACAGTACAACATCAGTAGCTTCATTACACCTCAACTTAAATTTATTCTCAGGTCCACTGTTTTCTGTAACTCTAGAGGTGGTTGTATAGGGTAGGATGAAGAATCTTGCTCACAGGGCTGATTCTCTTTTCATATGCTTCAATGTGTCCACTGCAGGGGAATTATGCAAGGCTGGAGGAACTGCAAACGAAAGCCAAATGAAGATTGATCTCATGTCTTCCCTGCTTTTGTCTCAAGCTCTGTTCTGCGAGCATTCAGCTGTGTCAAAGCATCTTAACTTCTCCAAAACCAAGGGTAAGTCTGTATCAAGAAGAGTATTACTTCACTTTTTTAACCTGTATTATACAGATGTGTTTAAACACATATTGATAAATACGTGATAGTTTATGGTTCAGGGAAATGATTCCTCCAGCCTACTGTGGACTTGCGTCTGCAGAGATCCTCAAAGCTCAGAAAAAGATGTAAGGACTGGATGGGAGTTCCAGGACGAAGTGACTTTTCAGAATACATTCAGTAGAATGGAATTAAATAGAACCTGGAAAGTGAATAATTAGAGGTTAATTTTCTGTATGTTCCTCTGCTCTTACTTGAGATCAGCTTTCTGTGAGGTCTTGTAAAGAAGGATTGAGGTTTCTCTGGGATGAAAATGTGGTTTGTGGAAGGAATCGTCAGAAATTTCTACTGTGACAGCAGAGACGCATGGTGGGCTGAAGAAGTTCTTTGGTGAGGGTCTTGTTTTCCTTTGATGAATTGTTCTCTCCAAAAAAGTATGAGGTGATTTATTCATCTGAACCGATATCATTGTTATTTTATTTATCTACAGAAAAAGCGCAGCTAAAGCTGCCACAGGTATAACAAAAGCTTTTCTATTTTAAGCACCTGCCCATCAAGTGTCTTACTATAAATTCATTTCAAATATAGAGATCACTAAGTGACACCTTTTCATCATTTTCAAGTTAGATTTGGACAAAGAATGTTGACATAGGACTCATTGATTTTGCCAACATTTCAAAAGTGAAGACCTTTCCTATCTCTGCACAAAATTTAAGTCAATAGAGTTGTGCTTTGAAATATAAAATGTTTTGTTTTTTAAAAAAAAAAAAAATGTCTGAAAGTTTGGAGGTCAGCTGCTCGCTCTTCTGCCTGTGAGAAACCTGCTTATCAACTGAAGAAATCAGTTAAAAAGCTCTACTGTCTTTTATAACTTCTTCTAAAAAGAGCTGGTAAGTCCAACTAGTTTATCAATGAGTAATTAGTGCTGTGCAGGATTTTTTCTTCACCTCAGACATTTGTTTTTGACAAAATGATGATGGGACTATAAATAACACTTGAACTGCAGAAGAAAATCTATCATTTCCCAAACAAGACATGGGAAATGAAAATGGAAGTCTAGAATAATGAGCAAGTGTTAGCTAATTAAATGTTACCTATGCATGCTGTATTCTGACTCTTTTTCCTGTTTAGGTAGAAGATTAAGACATGGCTGAGTTCCTTAAGATTAAAATGAGAAGTAGAACCAACATAGTGCTTTCATTTTCAAACTCAAATAAAAGTAGTTATCATTTTTTAAAAACTTTTTCAAGGCAGGGAATTGCAAGATTACACTTCGCATGTTCTTACAAGTTCCTTTCTCTTGGCATGCAAGCAACTTGCCAGTCATCATAGAAAATGTTTTGGCAGTACCTTTCTGACATTTCTGTGTGGGAAGTGTAAGAAGAAATAGAGATTTTGCTCTTTGCTGTAACCATTCTTTCAAGAAGTGTTTTTTGAGGTGAAGTTGCTTTCTGAGAGCTAAGCAAGGGGGTTGTCAAAGATTTCTAAAGGAGAGAATTACAAGAGCTATAAAATGGCCTTGAAAAAAAAATTAAAATATTTTTGCTACCTGAACAATAGCCTGTTGTGAATAGCCTTATGTGTTGTTTATGACCTCTTTTCCACTCAACTCTAGACTCTTAGGACCCAAGTTCAGTGCCTCAGATGCCTTCAGGGTGGCTTTCCTGACTTATGCATGGGTCCTTGCAGCATTTTGCGTAAGGGACAGCAGGGAAGCCAGAAGCAGAAAGGAGAAGTGATGCCCCCATGACAGATTTCTCCTCTATGATAAGCCTGAAAGCACTGGTGAGGTAAGTTTCCTTGGAAACCAGACTTTACATAAACTCTGCAAGTCCAAATGAAAGGTGGATGGTCTCCATTTCCTCTGACCTCGTGAAGCCTCCCCGGCTGGAGTCTGAGCTGCCTCTCCAGGGCCTCTTATGGTGTCTCTCTCTTCTGTCTGGGCCAGTGGTAACATGCACCAGGCGATCACAAACACTCTGTCCCTTGTTTAAAAAACACAACCCCCCATTTGGCTCCACCCCAGTCTCCTCTGTCCAAGCTGGCACAAAACCTGGTTTTGCTCTGTCTCAGGCCTGCACATAAGTGAAACTCCACAACCCTGCCCTGGTTCCATCAACAAGTAAATCTTGAGTGTGGCGTGATGCCACTTCCTATTTCGTGGTATTATTTTGGGGGTTATTCTATGCAGGGCCAAGAGTTGGACTTGATGATCCTTGTGGGTCCTTTCCCACTCAGGATACCCTGTGATTCTTTGATTTTTTCGTGCTTCCTTCTGCCAGGAAGGCAGGTTTACATGGCTAACCATGTAATCCCAGAGCATGACCTGAGCCCTTTTTGGATAAAGGCTAGAGTCGACTCTGTGATCCTTTTTCAGCAGGCTTGCCTCCTTCCATTAATCCTACATAAAGAAGGAAGCAGCACAGTGGCACACTGTTATCAGTGCTTATGTAAACACTCTGTTGGATGTCTAAATTGTTCAGTTTTGTTCATGGTAGCCTGGATTAAAAAAACCAAAACCAAAACAACAACAAAACAAGCAAACAACCCCACCCCCCAAAATAAAAACCACAAAACAAAACAAAACGTAAACAAAAATATGGACTAATGCAAGTTGCAAGAGTCAGGACAAAAGAAAGCTTTTAGAAGGACAGCGTGCAAACTGATTTCCTGGAAAAGAGTCCTCTGTGTGCAAGATCTTTAAAGTGTGAAGGCTGAAAGAGCACACAGTCACAGTTCTGCCATTCAGGAGCTGTAGGACTGTGGCAAACTGCGGCCCAGACGCAGTCAAAGCCAACTTTGAGCCTTGCTTCAAGCTGATGTGAAATTAAAAGCCAAAGGCCTATGGCTGTTTCATTACCTTGAAAAGGAATAAATGAAGAGGAGTTTGAATGCAAGAAAGTTTGATATTTATGAAACAGTTGGGATGGAAAAGGGATTAGTCCAAAATCCAGCCATTTCCTGAGAGAAATATTTTCTAAACCTTTCAGTTTGCTCAGTTTTCGTATTTAGATTTTTCTGTTCAAGCATTGTCAAATGACAATGCAATAGTAGATTATTAAGGCAATTGGGGGAGGCATTTGAGCGTTTTTGCGTACGTGTGTGTTTTTGTTTTTAGTGCAAGTTAAGCATTGGTCTAAGGAGATAGAAGGCCAGTCAACCCAGATCAGTCTTCCATCTATTTTGGAATCAAAGCCTTCAGACACTTGGACTCCAACTGAGTTAACACCCTGGGAAGGGCTTATCTTTGTCAATTTACTGCCCTCCTCTTATTGCGAAGTGAAAAATGTTTCTTTAATTTACACTGTAGTGCTGTTGCAGGCAGGCAAACATCAGGAGGTCATTTTTTGCCCTGTTCAGTTGATGTTATAAGATCTATACTTGGTACTGCTGGTAGCTCAACAGCAAACATTGCTCATCTGGTTTTATTGAGGTGAAGACAGAAGTGACTGGAAACAGGCAGGCATACGTAGGTATGTGAATCTCTGTCAGGGAAAGCAAGAAAGTTGGAATTAGTTCATTCTGTTCACCCTTGAGCCCAGATGTTACACATGTCAATCTTATACTGTCATGGTAGGCAGGACTTCTTTGTTTGTCATTACTTTTTCCTGACTAGGAACTAGTGTGGTCATTTGACTTTTACCATGCTTTTGCCAAGAAAAGTTGGATCAGATGATCCTTGAGATTCCCTTTCAACCTAGTATTCTATGATAAACCACTTAAGCTATAGCCTCCCTTCTTTTAACACCTTAAAGCCACTTTTGTTTTATTTTTGAAGGCCTTCCTCAGCAGCCTGTAGTAAGTAAGGATTTGCTCTCCTTTTAGGAGGAGAAGCTTGGGGAGTATTTCTGTACCACATTATGTCCCATATTTTGAGTTTAGCTAGCTTATTTAAATATTTCTGGAGTTATCAAGGAGTAATGCCTCCATTTTCCCATGCTGTTTTCCCAGATTCAATAAGCCAAATTTAATTTCATTTAATTCAATAAGCCAAATGTGCCAAATATGGCCACAAGGCTGTGGGTTATTGCTCATAATCTCTGCTAGAACATATAAGGGAATTTGAGTAATTCAGGTGGTTATCTATGCACATGTAAGTAAAAATTCAAGTAGCCTATCTTCATTCTCAATTTTCAGCTGGAGTTTAAGTGGCATGATATCCATATTTGTGGTCTGAAAATTTTAATTGGTTTTCTACTGGTCAATAAAATTAATACCCGGTGGGAGCTATGCTCATTCCACAGAGAAGCAAAGACAGCACAGTATGATCCGCTGTAAAAATTGCAGCTAGGTACTCTAGAGTCAGATATGATTCTGTAGTTTCTAAAAACTGTAATACTAAATATATATATATATANATTATAAAAATCATAACTCTGATTTTCTCAAAATTATTCAAACCTTCTTCAGTGACATTAAGACCCATAAAAAGATGAAACTGCAAAACTGATTTTTAGACTCTAAGGATACGCTGCTAAGATACACTGGATCTGTCTATTGCAGTGATCATTCTAGTCTACCTGTGCAATCTTTCCGTGGACCCATTACTATCCAAAGTTTAAACTGATGAAGTACCTGCGCAACTGCTATTGTTAATTATTTCTGGAGGCACAGTCTGGCACTGCCATATCAAATTAGCAGGACATTCATACATGCTGGAAAAACCTCAGCTCTCATTACCGCCTTGGAATTCAATGAGACTTTCCAACCTTTCTCTGGAAATCTATGTTTTCACTATGAACTCTTACGCCATCTTAACAGCTAATTTTTCTATGTTTGAAGAAAATCTGTGGTATATATTTACTTGTGTTAATGCAAGTTAGAAGAACTCTAAAACCCACAGTTTAGCAATCACTGATTGGTTCCTTCTCTCTAGGAACTTAGAATTTAGGAACTTATTGCTATGCAATATAAGCAACGGGAAAAAAAGAAGAAAATTAATCAGGCATGTATATGGGCCTGTCCTTGGAGAAACGTTCTATAAATTGGTGTGTAGTCACAAGTTAATAACAATCCCGTCACAGGATAATGAGACGGAAACACTTATGCGTAATCCATTATTGGCATTGGACATAATGATTGGTAATGCTGTTACACATCGTATGATCTTGTGCTAGAAAGGTAATGAATTCACATCTGCATTCTTCAGGGCTGTAAGCCATTTTCTGTGAGCCTGAAACATACACATTTCAGGATGTCCAATTTTAGGGGATGATAAAATCAACTCTTTAACTTGATCGAATCCTTACGCTTCAGGACTTGTAAAAGAGGACACTTATAGCAGGGTCAAATGCAAAGGACAGATCCAGTCCTTGCCAGCCAATTTATTGACATAGATGAGCTTCTTTCAGTCTTTGCTCAGAACAAGAACTGGCAATTTCAAAGCATTTCTCTGAGAGTTCCCTTTCTGGACTAATAGTAGCAGCAGTTTCAAGCTAACAGATTTCAGGGCAGATTAGTTCAATTTGAAAAAGGTTCAGAAAAAACGTGGCTTGCCAGGCTATCCAGTGAGCTTCTGAGGCAAGCACAGTTACATATTACTGGATCTCCTGGGCCTCATCTCTTCTAATCAACTGGCTGCAATGGAGATGATACAGTGTTTTTCTGTGTTAACCTCTTCTTACTCGTTAATTGTTCTTCCACAAGCTGATTTTAGCATGGTGTGCCCAAAATTTTCAGCATGCGTGGGTGTCTCCCCTTTCTTTTCCTTACATGCAATTTTACATGTTAGTTAAGACCTTAAAGGAAGGGTCTGACCACCTCAAGCAAGACCCTGTGTTGTCACTGCTCCCACTACTAATTAACTTCAAAGTTTTCATTGTGGGAAAGAGGAGTCTGATAGATAAGAAATTCTCTGAAAATCCTTCATCTTCCATTTCTGGTTTCAGATTAGCACACCTTAATCACAAAATCTGCCATTTCAATGAAAGGGACATTTTTGTAATGATCTTATTTTGTAGTTATTGCTGCAGATGCTTTTCCTGATGCAACTGACCTGATAGGTCAAGGCAACCTGAACATATTAGTGAGGCACAGAGCAATCTTTAGTTGCTATAAACAGTACCTGTAGTTGTACTTTGGCTGGATCTAATCCTTTGGTAATCATTGAAGGAATGAAAATAGACCCTAGCATGGGGCAGAGAGGATGAGAAAGGAGTAAGGAAGTATGTAACCCTGAGTAACAAAAGGGCAGGTTATTTTCTTATTTGTAGAAAAATTATTTCTGTAGTCCACAAAGTAAAGTATATCTGATTGAATTGTTTGTATACAGTGACAGGTAATTGTTCCAAATAAAATATGAGTAAAAGCAAGGGAATTTTTAAAACTTTTGTTTCACTTAGGTTCAATATGGTAAATGTTTATAAATAGGCTCTTCCTCATTGTACTGCAAGGTCTTCTAAATTAAAAACCAAAAGTTGATACACGTAGCTTTGCTATAATATAACAGTATTTGCCTTCTGAAGTATCATAATAAAAATCATACTGTATCCTGTCCACACTGTAATGTGGGGATGTATAGGTCCCATTCCTTCAGAAAGCGTGTGGTAGATCTCTCAGCACGGAGCATCCTACTTGAACTCCACAGGCACCAAGTGGAAGCAGCACTTTATAGTTCTCACTGTTAGGTTCAACTAAAGTTAGTTTGAAATTGCAGGCAAGATTCTTTTAAAGTCACCCATCTAAATAACTACCAAATCGGTTATTTTTCAGTGCTGAGCAGCCACCACTAACATCTATGGTTGCTTTTTAGTCACTTCCATCTTGTGGTTGTTTTCTTGTCCCTAGATAGTTCTTCCTGCATTCTGAGGATGCTGGACTAACAGCTTTCTCATTGCACCTTACACACTTGGAGTTGGGATTTATAATAATAGTATTGACAGCAATTAAAAGGATCTTTTTAAGCCTTTCTTGAATGAGCTCCCTATTGCACAGCAGCTTTCAACCACAACTTGGACATTGTTGAATTATTGACGATATGGACGAGGGAATGGAGTCCACCAATAGCAAGTTTGCAGATGATACCAAGCTGGGAGCAAATGTTGAACTTCCAGAGGGTGGACGGGCCCTTTAAAGGGACCTTGACAGACTAGAGAAATGGGCAGAATGTAATATAGTGAGATTTAACAAGTCTGAGTGCCGGGTTCTTCATTTGGACATAACAAACCCATACATGGCTATTGGCTGGGGGACGAGTGGCTGGAGAGTGGTGAAATGGAGAGGGATTTGGGAGGAATGGTTGACAGAAAACTTAATATGAGCCAGCAGTGTGCTCAGGTGACTAAGAGGGCCAATGGCATCCTGGCCTGTATTAGGAACAGTGTGGTCAGTCAGACTAGGGAAGTTCTCCTTCCCCTGTACTCGGCACTGGTCAGACCACATCTTGAGTACTGTGTGCAGTTCTGGTCTCCACAGTTTAAGAGGGATGTTGAGCTGCTTGAGAGGGTCCAGAGAAGGGCAACAAGGATGGTGAAAGGACTGGAGAACAAGCCCTGTGGGGAGAGACTGTGGGAGCTGGAGTTGTTCAGCCTGGAGAAGAGGAGGCTCAGAGGTGACCTCATTGCTGTTTAGAACTATCTGAAAGGAGGTTGCATTCAGGTGGGTGTAGATGTCTTCTGTCAAGCTGCCAGCGCCAGAACAAGAGGACATGGCCTCATGCTACACCTGGGGAGGTTTAGACTGGATGTTAGGAAGAGAGTTTTCACAGAGGGAGTGATCCCTCAGTGGAATGGTCTGCCCAAGGAGGTGGTGGAGTCGCCATCCCTGGAGGTGTTTAAGAAAAGACTGGATGAGGAACTCAGTGACATGGCCTAGATGATGGGAGGCTCAAATGGATGGAGCGTGTTGCCCATGCTTCCACGCTTGTGGGTTCGATCCCTGGGCAGGCATTTGCGTGGGAGTTGGACTAGATGATCCTTGGGGGTCCCTTCCAGCTTGGAATAACCTGTGAACCTGTGAATTATTCGGATAGGATCTCACATGCTTATTCAGGTCTGCCAATGAGTTGGTGACTGCAAGTGGCTGCTCTGACCAGGAGTAAGCAGCTGAATGAACAGCAAGTGTCACTCCAAGATGGCTATCTTGTAATGCCTCATAGAGGAAGAAGCTTTTACAAGTTGACTCTAGAAATCTGACATTCATTAGTCTGTCCCTTTTTGCTCCCCTATCGCTGTCTGGACCGACATTAGCAGAGGGAAAGCTTGCTCCCTTGGGAAGGTGATGGTTAAATTCACATTACAAGCCTCAGTGAATATTTGTTTCATCTCTAAGGTAGTCAGCCACAGCTCTCAGCTTGCCTACTGCTGTGGTAGGATGTGACTTTTGTTCGGGCTCGAAGGCAACAGGTCTTTGCTGTGTCACTCCATGTTGATTACCTTTATGGATATCCAGCTTGATACAACTCACCTCACAAAAAGCATTGTTCCTCTTTTTTCCAGCTAGGGGAAAGTAGACTCTGCAGGTTTGGTGTCATATTGTTTGAAATACATGTCTCTTCAAGAGTCTTTGGTGCAAAACAGGGATTACTGATGTCTGTTTACTTAACATAATCACATACAAGGGATGCTTATTTCCTGGCTGAACTCTTCATTTTTCAGATAACTTTCTATCTTTACATTCTAACTACTGATCTCATTGCTTCTTATGGATGATGCAAAACACTAATAATTTATTTTCCACTCTACATGAAGTGGTTATGGTAATGCACCTGCCTCAGGTGGGTGATTTGTATATTTAATCAGCCAGCATAAAATCGCTTTGAATATAGCTCACTTTTTCTGGCAACTAGCAGCAGGTATAGATTAGATGGGTATTTTTTCTCAGTTGTTCTGACTTAAATTAAGACAACAGGAGATCAAATGGCAAGCAAGAGCATAACAATAGTGTGATGCCAGCTCAAAAGGTTTATACATTAAAATCATCTGGGACTGGGTTCAATCATATCAATTACAAAAGTGATGAACTAATGTGTACAACTTGCATCAAATACCAGTTGCTACTGTTATGTTTCAAGGAACAATTTCAGATCATAAAATAAATGGTTCTTTCTCATCAGCTCTATATGCTCACCTGTTTTGCTGAGTTTATAGAAAACAGTGTATCTTAGTACTAATTCTGTATTCAGCATTTGGAAATTAGGTCATATATATGTTACTTAGGTTCTACAAATTCCCCTATTTGCTCTGTTCAAAAGTACTTGTTTTTCTCATTAAAAGAAAGCCCATGGAGGGCTTTTTCTTCAATTATTATTGAGAGATGAGTTTTCTTACTTTTCCTGTCGTGTCATACTACAATTAATCTTTCATTTGTTTCTCTAAAAAAGTAAGGCTCCTACATGTGTGTTGTCTCAGTAGGTGTTTATCCCCCATATTCAGCTGCAGTAATTTTGTAACCTCTGGGCTGTTTTCAGTTAATTTGACAGAGTAGCAGAAATTGCAAAGATAGTTTTGTTCTTCTAAACTTTGCAAAATTAGAGACAGAAGAAGCTGAGGGAATAAGCAAGTGTTCTGACTGAAGAAAGGGCTGCAGCATAATTCAGATCTGACTTGGCACTCCCAGATGAGGGAGACCCTGTACAGGCTTTGCTTGGTGAACTGCTTCTGCTGGAGCCAGAAATCAACAATGAGATACTTGAGCATCCTGATTTCTGTAACTGTTGGCCTTAGACAGTCACCCTGTTCACATGACCCAGAAAAGCGTTGGAAACTCGGGCTGCCTGGTGGATGTTCTCCTGCCTCCATCCTGTTAGGGTCCATACAGAGACAAACCTGACCCCAGCTTTCTGTGGCTCCTCTACCTGTCCACCTGTTCCCCATCTCCCCCAGGACCTCTTGTCTCTGCACTCAGGGACCTCTGGTGTTTGTGTGGTTTAGGGGCTTTTACCTCCAAAACATTGCAGTACTCAGAAACTAGTTAGAGGAACTACCCTCTATTGCACTAGAGGCAAAGATCCTGAGGTCTGTACTTCCAGCCCCATGAGCAGCATAGATCATCTTGAAGTTCTTTTCAGTCTAGCATTATTCTTTGGTTTTGTCACTGATAAGGTACCGCCTGTGTGGAAAAAACAGCACAGAGATAAAACATGTAGATGGCAACATGAAGATACGTTGGAAAAGACAGTAAAGAAGGGTCCAAAGTCACTTGTGTTAAAGTGCTGAAACAATACATGAAGAAAAATAGGGGAAGCAAATTCACAGTGTAAATATTTTTCCCAGTTATTAATAAATGCAAATGGAGGTTTTTAATATTCATATGCTATGAAAGCCATTTGTTCATTGTCATGAGTGGCATGTATTTGATAATATGAAATAAGCACCTCATCCTCTACCACTACTCATGCGTGCACAATCTTTCCCATTTAATTCAGCAAGACTAATTATCTGAATTAGTGACATTAGCTTGAAGCTATGGATTTGCAGATTGAGTCTCTGGCTTTCCGAACAACTTCTTTAAAGGAATTAGTCATGTCTAAGTACAACAGAACTGTCAAATTGCATCCCCTGGCTTTGTCTGATGTTTTGGTTGCAAAGTCGGTGTTATGCAAGGCTGTCTTCGTGGCAATAGACAGTGGTTATTCTAATTTTATGGCTCTGACAACCCTAAAATGGCTCATAAAGGTTGGGCAGTTACCTCACTAGCTGATAGCAGATGATAGCTGATAGCATTTCGTTCTACCTTCCACCTCATTATGGACTTTGTCATCCACACTCCAGGGATGTCTGCTGTCTTTCTGCAAACCAACTCCTGAAATAACAACTCCTACTTTGGTTTAACTTAACATGCAGGCATGAAAACTGTAGCTAATTCACAAACAGATCCTAACGCCTGCCTTGGCAGAAACATGGATTAGAGAGACAGGATGGAAAAAAGCGGTGCTTCAGGTGACAAAAAAAAGACAAAAAAAAAAAAAGATGACCCTGAGATTAGCTCAGATGGTTAAAGCATGATGCTAACAACACCAAAGTTATGTATTCAATCCCTATATGGGCCACTCACTTAGGAGTTGGACTCGATGATCCTTGTGGGTCCCTTCCAACTTAGAAGATTCTGTGATTCTATGAATAGGTGTGTAAGTGTCTTGGACACTACTGTCTGCAGAGCTGTAATATCCCTGGGACCAACAAGGTACACAGTTGCAGCAGGTGCATCCTTTGATTTTTACTATACAGTGATCCCACAGAATTCAGTGGGGTCGGGTCTGGGCAGGTCCCGCGAGTTATGAAATCCATGAAGACACCAAACCCATAAATAATCAACTACTCCCCGCCTGTAGCCACCAATACTACTACGCACCCTCCACTAATAAGGTCTAGAGCGGCGGTCCTGGGAGTGTGGCTCGCACTGTAGCACCTCATTAAAGCAGAGGAAGCGCCCTTTGGTGCTTCCTGGCCATAAAATCCATGGTCCGGGACATTCTGTGCACGTGCGTGGTCTCACAACTCACTGAAAATCCAACCTCGATTAATTGAATACTCAGATATGCGAGCCGTGAATATGCGGGGGATCACTGTATATCCATGTAAAATAAAAGGTGATGCTTATCCTTACAGTCCTGTCTTTTGCTATAAATTGAAGAGTTTCAGTAACTCTGTCATGCCTGCACTGTTACTGAGGAAAATAGTGGAAGGTTTAGGGCCTGGTAAACTAGCTTATCCAAGGTCAAGCAGCACAGAGAAGGAGGACAGAAGAGACAGACCATGACTGTGTTTAACCAGTGAGGTCTTTAAGTTTATACATCACTTGTCACCCCTTATCTTTGAATGAACTGTTCATAATTAATGTGACTGAAGATGTGGAATCTTACATGGCAAATACTGAACTTGAACCTCATTTATCTCTTTCAAGCGTTTAATGAATTTTCAGCTTCGGCTAATTAATAATGGCAATTTCAGGCCCATTTTCCTGCATAGGGGAACTAATAATGGCCTAAGGATACCTTCATACCTACGAGCATGGTAGAGATTGACAAAAAGCCAGAAAAGGGATTTCTTTTTAGAAGATCCAATATTGTCTTAAATTTGTTCCAGTCAGTATATAGTCCATATTTGCAAAGAACCCTGAGCACACAACATGCAGAATCTGTCCCTTAGGGGTAAAGAGTGAGCAGAAATTGCCTTCCTTCACCTACCCTGCCATTAAAGTTACCATATATTTTGTTTTACCCTACAGGTCCTCTTTGTTCACACAAAAATTTTAACCAGGGTTGAAAAAGCTTTTAATTGTTAGCAGTATATTAATAACACACAAACAAAATATGGGAGCTCCATCCTTTTTACAAAGATGTTCTCAAATAAGATATATTAATTAATAGGAACCAGGAAACTTCCAAACTCAGAAACCTGGCTGAAAGAACACTTGTCATCTCAATTTTTTTCAGAGAAGGAGCCATGAATGTTTCCACTAATCCCTAGTTCTGCAGAGTAAGAAAAAAACCCTCACAGTAGTAGCTGTGGGTACAGTTGGCTTTATACATGTACAGAAATTTAAACAGGGAAAGCAAAGCACAGATATGAATGTATGTATACTACATTACCTACTATTAGTTTTAACCCAGTACTTGGAAAAATGGAAATGCAGCTGAAGTACAGAAGTATATGTGCAGCACATGTGCTCCACATCTCTTACCCACACAAAGTGACTTATTTTCATTTCTTACTTGCCTCTCAGAAATGTAGCTAAAGGAAATACTGAGAAATACAAATGTGGTTTTCAATCACAGATGCAGGAATATATATTTTAGAACAACTGTTTAGTCAAAAAAGGTTTTACCTGAAAATCCTGGATTTTTTTAAACTCAGTATGCTAAAAGTTCATGGTTATTTTTCTTCTTATTCAATTTGCCATGACTTAAATCTCAGTTCTACTTGTGAATACAAAATATCCAGCATCTATGCAGAGAATTAGTGTATTAATTTGGGGTTTAGACAGCTGGATGAGATAAAGTTTTCTTATCAAATATGTAATAGCAAATACATAACATGGCCAGATACAAGATGTGTAGGATTTAATATCTTGTCCTTGTCTGTTCATGGAGTTGAGTCCCAGACTGTTGTGGCAGGTCCACATAAGATCTGACGTTGTGACTAGAAAGGAGGGAATAGATTGCTTTTAGAAAAAAAATCACAAAATTAATTCAACGATCCTGTCAACAGCTGCAGTCTTCAGATTTGCAAGCTTTGCCAAATGTTTTCTTCTGGAGTTACCGACCTTGGACCAGATTTCTGCATATGCTGTAAAGGCTTGTCATCTCAGAATTACCACTAATCAGGAACAATAGGGTTGAAAATAGTTGCTCTGCTTTATCCATAATGGTTTTTCTAGCTTTATGTCTTTGCTACTATACACCTTCATAAAAACAGTGGATGCCAATTTCTGTCACGTTAGCATTGGGAAGTTTATTTCAGTCTGGGAGTTAACAAGCCTTGCTTTGAAATCATAAACATGCTTCAGTGGGAGTGCCTGTAAATGTGTTTCTTTAATGCTGTCATACGGCAATCATTAGGATTGGCATTCTGGAGACATAACTCATCTTGGAGTATGCCTGGCAGGTGTTGCGATCACAGCCCTCAGACACATGTAATCAGACAACTAATAATTAGATGCAGTAAGGTGTTTTCTCTCTGAATAATTTTTCTGAAGGAGAAGACAGTGAGGTTTTTCCCCAGAAAACCGAGGAAAGTGTCTTCCAGTAATTTCAGATCTGACATAAGGCAGAAGTGACTTGCTATTCAAGAAAGCTGCCATCCATATCAGTATTAGAAATCATCAGAGAATAACCTGATGCTTTCTTCCAGTTGCCCAAGAGCATCAGCTGATGGCTTAGCAGGAGGGCAGGGAAATCATGACTTTTACCCATTATTTCCTACTTTGTTTCTGCTCAGAGTGAGTGAATCTGGTGCCACCTTTCAGGTGGAATGGTCCTGGAAAACTCAATCTGAAACTCTTCAAATCAAATGCTTATCTTATTAAGACGAGGGGGTGGGGGGGAAAGTATTTTCAAAAGCTGGATTTCAAAAATAAACTCACATTCAAAAAGAAGGTTGCTTTTAAGTCAATAAAATTCAAAGCATATTAAACTCAAAATATATTATGAGAAGAAGTTTACACATTTTCCTATTGGTGATCTCAGTCAGACAGATCAGATCAGATTGTCTTGACATCTCTTTTAAGCACCAAAACTGTCGAGTTTAGTTCTACCCACTCCTGTCCATTTCAAAGGACTGCAGCATCTTCATATGAAAAGTGTTCCACAGGAATAATGTGTGTATTCTGCCTCATGCTTGTCCAACTGAATCATTTAGTAATTGTTCCCGAAATGTGACAAAATTTTGTCCCAAAAATGTGTAGAATTTTAGCACAGTCCTAAACAAGTGCTCTGTGACAGTTTGAGACACTTCATTTCATGTACTCGAGTGCAGATCTATAAATACTGCTTTTACCAACTGCTATGTCTCATTCTCTGTTTTGTTCTGATGAGGTTTTATTCCACACTGAATACAGTTTTGTTACTGAAGTGGGAGTTTTTTATCTTCTATTTTTCTCCTCAGGAATTGCTTTCTGTCTGCTTTTTAAATCAACTATATAGGAAGCAGTTTAACTTATGTGGACTTTTAAAGGGATATATATTCTTTAGGCTTTTAATGAGTTCTTCCAAAGCATAATTTAAAAAAACCTGCCACAGCAAAATGACTACATTTAAAAAATCATTAAACTTGGACAGTGAAAACAAATCTTTAATTCTTCAAGACACCTCTTACAATTGGGTTTTTTAATGTGTCACGTTATGACACTATAAACCAATTGCCGACTGTTATATTGATCAGTTTGACTTACATACACTCTGAGTCTATGAAATGCTCTGTCGAGAATACACATCATACACGGCTGTCGAAGGGTCCAAGGCAAAAGGGTTCAAGTCCATGTAGTACTGTGCCGTGTCTTTCAAAGCTGTCCATGATTCCCTAATCTGAAGTAGATCAAAACAGAAAAGAATATTCTGAGCATCTAGACTGAGTAAATACAGCATGTGACTAGTGAGCAGGCAGGAGTTCCAGACAACCATGGCTGTGTTGGTAAATCAGACAAACTTCACCCCTTGCCCCAAAGGATTTATGCTACATGTTAATTCCACACCTGTACTTTTTTTTTTTTCAATAGATGCTGCAAGATGATGAAAGAAAATACCTGTTCAGCCACAGCGTATCCCCATGAGTTCTGACTGCTGCTTGGGTCCCAGTAGTTCAGAGAATATGGTATATGTCGTTTCAGTCGTATGAATTGATTTGCTGATTCTTCTGTCAGAAAAGGTGCTCCAAGAGCAGCTGCAACAGAAGGTGAGAAATGTTTGTATTGGCAGAAAAATACTTTAGAATATGCATTTCAAAAAACATGTTTATATCCAAGGAACATGGGTTTGGACCTGTAGTTCATTTAATAGAAATCAAAGACGGTCCTACCTTAGATTCTCAGAAAGAAACTTCTTTATTTTTAGGCCTGAAGCTAATAGAACAGGTGCTTTAAATCATTATTTTGCCGTCGAATCTAACATAAATAAAGCTACAATATAATTAAAGCACTAATTAATTTTTAACACAAGATTTAGTCACAAAAAATCCTCTTAGACAGGAATTACACTAGTGTCCACTGTGCTGGTGTGTTGGGTTTGCTGTGAGAATTTCTGGCATCCAGCCAGGGTCAAACCATCACAGCTGGGAAGCCTAAAGTTTCTTAAAAGAACACTAAACCTACCTGAGAATTTAACTACAGTTTCTAAACCTCCTGGCTTATATGTAATATTTATTCTCATTAGTATCAGCATAGAAATTGCGTGCGTGGAAATTAGTTTACGAACATAAGATATTGATTGCACTTCTAATCTTGTTACTGCATTGCTTTAGATTATTTCTGAGGTCACCACAGACGCAGAAGTACTTCTTGCAGATCTTCCTGAAATAACCATTCTGCCCAAGAAAAAGATTTGAATTCCTCATTAGCTTCATATGAAAGGCCCTGGTACAGGAAAAATATTTTCTTTTTCGTCTCGGGTGCTTTAGACATAAATTAATTTGGGACTAAACTGGTCCAAAATAGCCTGTCAATCCATATCACACAATTTTAATGAATCATTGATTAAATTGTTGCTCAATGCGTCAGCCAAGATGAGGCCAGTGTCTGCAAACAGCTGTGCTCCAATTTAGCGAAGTGGGTTTAAACAGACACCCGAGGGTGACCTGCACATAGTTCATGCAGGTGTGCCAAGAACCTGGACCTCTGTTTACTATGTCTTACAAGGGAGCTCAGCAGGGCAAGCTACCACCTTACCCACAGCTATTTCTGAATTTCTAGAGGGAAAATCTAATAGAATGTCAAGTGTTTGCTTTCATGTGAAATGATCAGCTGAATCCAGTTCATTTCTAATTAGTACAGGCTTTCCTGATCATCCACAATATTATTGCTCTTTAGGGTTTTTTTAAATAGAAGAAAATGTATGCTGAATGCAAATAGATGGAAGACATGAGCTAGAGTGCTCACTGCTCTCTTCCACTTCATTTCCTTTCCATGCCAACATTGCTTGCAAAGAAGATGAGAAAAAGCTTGACTATATAGTATTGAACAAAAAACCAAATAAAAATTGAAGGTGGTTTTCATCTTCACCGCTTTTAACAAAGTCATCAAGTAGTACTTTAGAAAATTTGCTTAGCAAGCAATGAGAGTCCCAGTAGTTCTTTCCTACATAATTTTCTTCATATTCCAAGTTATTATAATCATAAACTGGAGGAAGAAGTTTTAGAGTAGGGACTATTCAAGGAATACCATATTCAAAAATGTTACCAACTTCATGGAAAAAAGTTCAGACATTTGGTGTGAAAATTCATGTGTGAACTGCTCTTCCCCTTAGGGAACAGAGGAATAGCTATTTCTGTACTTCAGAAAACAAGATTTTGGCCGGGGGAAGAAGAAAATATATTTCTTGCATATGTCTATTAAGCTGCTATACTTCTACTCCAGAGCTGCACAAGAGAAACCTAAGCTTGTGCCAAATTTCAATGTTTCTCTGGCAATTGAGTATTTTCCAATAGAAAATCTATGAGCTTTTAACTTTTCTTTACTGAATTTGGGGGATTTTTTTTTTTTAATATCAAACGTTTTGCAAGATAATGATTGGATTTCAGGACAGAGATAACTGCAATAGGATCAGAAATTGACTCAGTAACAGGCTTCACTTTTGTTTAAATGTGTATATGGTTAGTAAGAGCCATTAAACATTAATTTTTTTATCACCAATATGTGCTCTGGCCTTCCACATTAAAAGTAAGCTGTTAAAAAAAACCTAACCAAAAAAACCCTAAAACCCAACAAACTATTATGCAGCTCTTCTTCTGTGTCTTTTCGCCATTGCCAGCATCCTCAAAAAAGGACCTTGTCCTTCTGCCAGTGGGACAGTGAGGTGTTGTCTTGGCTACTGTGGTGCAGAATGCTGCATCTTAAGGGTACTATATCTTTCAAATTTTAATAAGCAGTCTGCTCTGGCTGCACCTGTATCCAATGAGAAATGCCATCCTAGCTATGCTGAATATTCACTTCGATTAAAGTGCACTTGCCTGCTCCAGAGACTGTGTCAGCTCTGCTCTTGGCTTCTCTTTTCACTGTTGACACCCAGTTCTTGTTCTTTTCTCCCTGCTCTCTCATCTCCTTTCACCTTTCATATTTAGCACCTAGGAGCTGTCTCTGCAGGACTTGTCCCCAGCTGCTGGGGCACTCCAAAGATGCCTAAGTACCAGAAGAAATCAGGTAAGTGCTTTTATATTCCAGCTAACCCTTCAGGCTTAGCTCATTCTCTCTTCATCTTACAGAAAAGATGATTATAAGTCTCTGAACAGGTTAAACTTCATTCTCCCACAGCAAAACTCTAGTGAGATCATTTCTAGTGAAACCAGAAACACTCCTGCTGGTCTTTCTCTCTGAATATACAGACAAACAGGGCTGCATGTTTGCTTGTGCTCTGGCAGAGCTTTAATGTAGACCTGGAGGCATCAGACCAGAAGTCTCCATCTGAGTAGCCCCTCTGAATACAGTGAATATTTTTTCATCCAGTGACCTATGTCTTTCATCAAATTGAGTTCCTTGGACTGGATTTAGTTTTTCTTCAGCTTTTGAATACCTTAGTAAAATATTGTGAAAGGGTTTGCTGCTCAGGTAGATGTTTTATAAACGCAGACTATTCATGAAGGACTGCAGCTCTCCATCTTGTAGAACATTAGCACACAAACCAGGAGAATGGAATTTCAGAGCATTTGGATGTGAGACTAGAACGAGTTAGGAGCAGGTGTGTAATGTTAATGAAATGGCTTACCCTGCATAACATTCAGCTGTAAAAGAATTTTAAATTGTTCTGAAACAGTTAATTCACTGTGAAGAGCAATCAGATGTATTGTAAGTTAATATTTTTATTCAGTACTGTTTTCCCTCTTTTCTCTTAGATAAATATGTTATTTGAAAAGCACATTTAGGGATAAATGGCCCAGTGGAAAAATAGGAGGAACTTAGGTGGAGGGTGAACTATTGCAGAGGTTATATCAGCTGTTACCAGTTAGAGAGTTTCCTTTCATCATCCTGAAGATTCATCTAGTGTTCTCATATGAAAATCAAATTATAGAAAGAATTGGCTTGTTTTAGCAAGCAGATGCTTAGCTCATGTAATTATTGCCTTCAGCAGATAGTTTTGTCTATCCTGCACACCTAAAGAGATTGTCCAGAGGGAAAACTGTAATCATTTATGCTGTGATGCCTTCTGAGCATCTAATTTTGGATTACTGTGATCCGATATGAGACTAAACTTGAGAGAGGGGAAATGGTGGTAGAACTTTGCTATCTTTGTTAAAAAAAAGAAAATGTGTACTTAGCAGTGACTATAAAACTGGTTATGAAAAGGCGTATCAAAAAGTTTGGAATGTCAAAGTATAAAAAAGTCTGGGTACAACCAGAAAACCTTCCCAGGAAGACATCTTTTTCTACCAGCTGAATGTTCAATGATCCATTTCATCACACAGTTGAAAAGGTGAGTATGGAATTAAATTTTTACACATTTGTCTGCTCATTAACCTGTCTAATTAATATACAGTATTTCTTCTTTTTTAAAAGCTAAGCAGTATGAGCCCTTGTGTGCTTAGCAGTCTGGGGAGTTCCAGCAAACCACTATTTGCATATCTAACAGTAAAAATAAATGATAAGAAGACAAACCTTTAAATTTGCTTTAGCATAGGATATAGGTCTCCTCCCCACCCGAGAGACATTTTTATACAGCAGTATTGTACAAGTGGTGAGAAACAATCTCAAGGCTTGGGACCAAAATTTATCTCTGATGTGCATCTTCTGCAGGGAAAAGTAGTTTCTCTCCGATGTGCTGTGATATTTACAATAAAAATTGACAACTACTTAGCAGCACTTCAGCCACTCTGTGCACAGTGTTGTCTAAACTGAGACTGTTTGTTTCTCCATGGATTCTGAAGACTGTTGCAAGTTTCTGACAACATGAAAACCTTTTGCTGAAGTTAACATCAATGGAATTTAAATGTTTAAAGTTGGTAATTGCTCTGGCTTCTATCCTTTTAGTCTCATATCTCTGCTTCTTAACCATTTTGGTGGTTCTCTGGTCAAATTGTCATCTCATGGGGATGAGGCTGCCAGTCTTATCAGCAGTTTAGGACAGAGCTTGGACAGAGGCTAAACTTGGACAGAGCTAAATTTCAACCTTGCTGAGGTAGCAGGTGCTGACGTGTTGGGAACTTTGAAAAGGAAAATTAAATGGTACAACCCAGATGTATTTCTTAAGGTTAGAAATGAGCCAGAATGGAGCACCTCCCTCTCATGCCTCAGCTACCTAACTTCCTACATTTTAATTTAAATTCACGAGGTCAGACCACAGGACTTGGGCTGAGGACTCAGACCACAGCACAACAGTGCAAGTATTGAAAAAAAGGTGTGAAAGCAGATGGTTCTCTTCTCACTTAAATATTTCTCTTGGTTATGTGGCACTCAATGGAAATAAAGATGCAAATATCGGTCAATACTTTGTATACATGGCTGGATCACAGCAGCGGTAGACTTTTGGATTCTGCAGGCCACCTCTGGCCCAGATAACACTTTTTTTTCAGTACAGTGCAGACACATTAAAGTCCAAGACCTGCCCGTTGTTTTTTTCAAATTACAAAATCTGTGTATGTATGTTGGCTTTGTATCCCAGAGTGTTTGGATGGTAACAGGCCTTAGAACAGAATTAAATCAGTCAGATTCACTAATATGTGTTGACAGCAAGATTAAAGTCAATGATTTTTAAGTGCTTCAACATTACTCATATCATCCAGTCTTTGAAAGTTTGGTCTCATCATTTATTTTTAAAGCTTGAAGCAAAGCAATTTTATTCTTTGACAATTCTTAATTTTACAACATGGGATATAAGTGGTCTATGGCTCAAGAGATGAGGGATCAGTCATTAGCAGTCATTTGAGCTACACCTCAGCCTCTTTCCCTCACCAGCAAAAGCAGACAAGTTACAGACACTTAATTCAGAACAACTATTGAACATATTGCTGGTATGATGTCAGGGGTCAGGAAAGCAAACAGGTATGGGTAAATAGCAGAGCAATTTGTCAAAAACCCTAGATAATCCTAGGGAAGGAACGACTTCCACTGCAGCAGCAAAGTATTGGAAAAAACATTGGTCCAATCAGTGTGTCCTGCTGAAATTTCCTTCCTAAGTCCGTATGTGGCTATCAGTTTAACCTAGAGTAAGTGGGCAAGACACCCTAATCAGATATCTGAGAGACTTCAGTGCCAAGACATCACAGTTGTATCCTGTTTGTTGCCGCTGCACTATGCAGAGGCTAAAGGAAAATGTCCAGAAAGCCTATTCCCAGAGATGTGACTAGGGTTTACTATGAGGAGTCATTTATAGTATCTGAGTTGAGGGCATGAAGAAGAGACAGGTTTTTATTAGTGAGTCTCATTGCCACTGTTTTACTTCACCATCACCTTCATTGTTGCTGAAAGGATTCACAATTAATGAAAAACTGAACTGTTTGTGATAAATGAAACTTTTAAGAGCTCATTACAAATCTGTAATAAGTAGTTCTTTCTGCCTTTTGAAAAACAAGAACCTGGGAAAAAGAGTAAACAAGACTGCTTTAATCCCCCTTATGCCTCTTTTCTTTGCTAACAAAGTTTTCCAAAAGGAGGGGCAGCCAGCTGCTGTGCTCATAACTTGGCTTAAGGTGACACTGTGTGCGGCCTACTGGCCTTCAGTGGAAAGGAGGTGAAGTTCAAGAAGGTAGATAAGTATTCAGGAACGCTCCAAGTTCAGGTGTACAGCAGATCAGGAAACACAAAAAGGGGGAAAAGAAGGTTTCTAGGTCAGCTCTAACTTGCAGATGAGAGAAAGTCCATTTCCAGCTCTTTACCTCTCAGGGTTGTAGGACAAGCAAGCAAATTCATCCCATAAGAAAGTTTACACCTGGCTGTGATCCCGTATCACAAAACACCTTTTTCATTAGTTCACGATTAATCACTGGCTAATTCTCTCTCTCTCATTTTGCCTTAGCTGTTCACATCATTTATTTACTGCATGTGAATTGGAGCACTCAGATCTAAGAAATTCTTTTAATGCATGGATGTGGATGGAGCATCTTTCCATAACGCAGGCAATCACCTGAGAAGGTAAAAGTCACTGCCTTGTTTGTTCTAATTTAGTGAGAAATTAATTAATCTTGCAGCATGTGCATCACTGGTCATTGACTGTACCAATGTGTGCTGCCTTGGGAAGAGCATGTGACAGCCCTGTCCCATCCATTTTCCCTCTGGTCCAGTTTTACAGGTTGAGTCTTGAATGTAGGTGCCCTGGTCACAGGGTTTTGTGAAGGACCAGTGATCAGACAGCTTGAGCACTTTCAAAAAAGTAGTCTCCTTAAGCAATTCAAATCAAGCATCCCGGAAGTAACTTGTTAAATAAATCATTTTGGGTCCTTATAAATGCATGTAAAATTGTTTCATACAAAAAATAAATGTTGAGATCAGAATAATATTTAGGAATAATTCCATAGAAACAGCATTAAACTCTTTCTACAATTTTAACAGTTCAGGAAATCATCCTGTAAGAATGCCTTTCGGTCAGAAATGTATCCTTGCTCCTTATACATGAGGGGTTGAGCAGTTAAAGGCCCAAAAGTAGTCACGAGGAGGAGAATCAAACTGCATTTCACAGAATTTGCTGTGCAATCTTGTGCTCACCCACTCTCCCATATGTCCCTGCTGCAGTGATTTCCAGTTCTTTCTCTTCCATCCGTGCTGTTCTGGTGTTAACACATGGGGTTTTGCCAGCTATTTAACAAGCCAGAAGGGAATGACATGAGATAGGATGCCAGGCACTTACCTGTAAACAGCAGAGCAGACACCAAAATTTGAAACATTTTCAGAGACATGGCAAATTATTCAGAAAGGGTTTCCTTTATAAAATGAACACAGTGACACAGTTTTATACTTTGTTATCTTTAGGTTTATAAATCATTCACTAGATACGCGTAAACCGTTGGTGCAGGCAGAGGGCAGGGTACAGTGCTTAGTTCAGATTTGTGCTATATGCCTCTGTTGGTATACTTTGGACTTTGCAAGCTGAGCCTCTAATGAGCCATAATGGCTCGGTATTGTGTGGATGCATTTACTTCTCCATAGGTTGTATGAGGAAAAATAGCACATTGGGCTTGTTCTATGAGCGCTGAACAGGCAAGCCGGTGTGAATCAGCCTTCTGCATGATTATTTGCCCCTCACCCTGGTGATAGGCATGAACATTTTATGGTGTGAATACGAATGGCATCTGAATCCATCTACTCTGAGGGCAGTGCTAGAGTTTACTGTATATTTTAAGTGTGTAGTGTTTTGGTCGAGGAAATACACATGATAAAATTGACTGAAAAAGCACCAAAGCAGGGAAGAAAAGTGAGAACTGGGTTTCTGACCTTAATCAGTTAGAGGTCCCAAGGTCTCTTGTTGCCTTCTGCTGGCTTAGGACTCTGTAGTGTGGGACACTGTGAGTTCATTCTGTCTTACCTTTCTCACCATTCCTGTTGTTGCTGCCTTTTTATATACAACTGACCTGTTGGCAGCAGTTGTTGTACTGCAGACCAGTTTATCTTCATAAGATCACCTACGCTGATGATAGCAGACCACAGAGAAGCTGGGCTTTATCACACATTGACTTGAGTTAACCTGCAGCTCATCGTCACAGGTGTGCGTGTACTCAAATGTCTTTACATCGGGAAATTAGACTCTGCTGACGTTACAGGTCAGGGACCAGACTCCACGCTGATGAGCAGTAGTACTTCATTCTTAAATTCACAGTGAGAATCATCCAGTCTGAACAGTGGATGGAGTAAGGGTTTGTTGTAAGCAAAGGAAAGTTATTTAGTTACAAAGCCTTGTCGTTTTTTGTTTTACATATGGGTGGGCAGGAGGGAAGACTATTGAACAGCAGGTCTAACAGTGTAATCCTTAACCTTGCTGTAGTAGGGCATGTCAAAACTTTAGCAAATGTTGCACTAAACCCTCACTTATTGGCAGTCCAGGTCTTTGTGGATTCAATCCTTCGCTGTTCATTTGTCAGTGAAAAGTAGGGGTCAGGGCGTACGCAGAAAATGCCACAGAGATAGGCAACTTGTGAGTATGTAAATGAGCACATTAATATGCAAATAATTCCCGTCCAGCACAGAGGGGCAGCAGGGAATGCCAGGTACCCCTGTCCTCCGGAGAGTCTGAGCGCCGGCAGTCACGAGGGGCAGTGAGGGGAGGGAGCTGGGAGGTGAGAGCGGCACAGCCCAGAGGCATCATCGGGGGCAGGTAGGAGGGAGTCCTGTCCCAGTGCTGTGCTGTCTTGGTGCTGTGCTCTCCCGTCTTGTGGCAGCAAGGGAGGGAACAGGGAAGGGAGCCAGGAGGAGGGAGCGACGTGGCCGACAAGCGCTGGCAGGGGTGGGTGGGGTCTGGGGCTTAATTGCATATTCATAAGTTCGCTATCTTCACGGGCTTGTGGAGGGAAACTGGACCCTAATACTCACGAAACTCAGTGGCTCACTGTATTTTAGCATTGTTCTGAAAAAAAAATCAATCCAGTCACCCCAGGTAGCAAATTATTCATGGAGGCAGACGCTGTACATTCTGGTGCCATGTTATCAACAAATGTTAACTATCCAGACCTATGATCATTTTCCCCATCTCTGAGCTGCTAAATTAAATGTTAGATTTCAGCATTTTTGTGCACTAACACAAAAGGTGTAAGGACTGGGACATTTGCCAATAGGAGACACAGATGGCTGTGACAGACAAGCTCTTAAGAACTGTAGATCCCCCAGAAATAAGTTCCAGGAAATCATATAAGTTGTCCTTTAATCTCATGTATTTTGTTTACCATCTTCTCCAGCCTCTTACACACTTCTCTCTTACTTGGACCCATCTTTCTAGTGCCATTTTCCCTCCACCAGGGAGGTTTTTCCTCACAGTTCCTACTATAATGACTGGAAGAACAAGTTGGTGTGTCATTTTATATTTATTGTATTTATATCTTCTTCAGCGTGCAGCCTGCTTATACAGAAAAATATTAGTGATATGGCATAGGTAGAGAGGCAATAGCAGACAGTAAGTCTTCAGTGCTACCTGGAGCAGATTGCAGGTCATCTTAGACTGGCAATTCAGACCCAAGTCACCTTGGGTCCTATTTCATCACTCCTATTTCATCTTAGGAAGCAAAAGAGCTGTGAAACTTTTTCCAGGAACAGGAGTTTTAAAAATGGTAAAACAGTTAAAGGCCACATATCCCAACTGATCCTGAGTAAACTAAGTTCATGCTCCCAGAACCTAAAAACAACCTTGCTCTTGCAATTTCTAAATAAAACTTGTCACATACTGGATAATATGACTGACCTATACCCTCTACTGAAGGAGCCCTGACTCTGTTATAGGAAAATTCCTCACTGAGAAGTATAGAATGTCTTCTAGCAGAATCACAAAACATGGTGGTGATGTTGCAATGCCTAGACTTGGGCTCTGAGTTCCCAAGACCACAAGGCTTACTCTGCTGTAGAGTGAGATGGTGGTCAGCCAGCTTAGACTACGATACAAGATCTGAGAAGAAGCTAAATTGCAGACAGCATGTCCCCTTGGATGTATAGATTGATGATGCCTGAACACTCCTCTTGTTTTCCTTTGTTTCGCCCCTTATCCTGTTATATTTTTTAATTTGTCTGACTTAGGCCTTGCTCCTGGCCCCCAGTCTTTCTTGCCTAGACTGCCCAACTCTGTGTGCTTCCCCAAGACTTGTCTTCCCTCTTGTTGTGTGCACTTCTGTTTCTCATAAAATTATATTATGCCCATAAAACCCAATATCTTTAGACTGAAGAATTTATAGGTCTCTTATGAGGGGAGTTGCTTCCCAATGGATTTCCCTTTTTTCCTTTCATATGTGTCCTGCTTCCCATACCCACATGGTATGAGGTTCACTCCCTTCTTGCCTCCTACCCCAATCCCACTGTTGCTGAGCCTCAATTTTGCCCGAAGCCCTGTAATGTATATTCAGTTTGAAGGTTGCATATGTCCCACTGGCTCACATACAAAAATTTTTAGGAGACAGATGAGATCCTAGCTGGTCTTTGAGGGCATTGTATAGACAATCTGGATATCACTAAAAACCCATGAACAGCATGGATTTGTTCACTGAATGTAGAATTGTATCTGTTAATCACTAACAGATTTGCAGGCTGCAATTTTTGGGAAGATTTAGGACTTGGCCCAGGGGCTCAAATTTTCATATGGAGGAATGAATCATCGTATCACTTTCATATGATGCCCTCCCTCTCTTGTCAAATTACTATTCCCTGCTTTAAAGCACAGAAAGTTTAGTCAGAGGAGTTGTCATCAGAATATTCAGTGCAAGTTAAACTTTCTACCTCTCATCCTTGTCTCATCTTCAGAAATAGACAAGGTTTTGGCTAAAATGTTTCCAAAAAATTTCAGCTTGATACAGACACCTGATTAGTTAAGAAAACAAAACAACAAAACAAAAACAAAAAAACAGACAAAATTATAGTTGTTTAACTGAGTTGTAGGAAAGTGAAAGTAGGACTATTTGAATGGCTATTTCAGACAACCTACAATAGTACCAACCATATCAATAAGGTATATGGTAGACTTCAAATATCAGAACTCTAAGTTAGGGAAAGATCAGAACATTTTTCCTTTTATATTTCATAATCTAAGACAGTAAACTACCATTTGAGGTGAAGGATCTGACTTCTCCCCCTACTAGTATCAATTTTTTTTCTTTAAGGAAGAAGAGTGAAACCCTAAGGAGTAGCTGGTTATAGCTGAAATAGTTTTAACAAGAAAAGGAAGAGACTAGACTCATCTTAAAAACATCCTGAGGAAGATGATGACAACTGGCTATACAATGAGGCCTCTGTCTCCTTGAATTATTTTTAAATGTATTTTTCACTAGTGGAGTAGTTGTAAAATATCTGACAGGGGAGCTAAACATCCCTAAAATTGCTTGTTGCTTCAAGCTGATTGAAATCAGATAACATATAAAGTTATTGGGAAAGAGAAAACAAGTAGGAAATCTTATATATAGCCTATATTTTGGGGGGCGGGGAAAGGTAGATAAAGCTGAACAATTTGAGCTGGAAAATCCACATTCTTTTTCTTCCTTGGCATCAGCTTCACATCTGCACAGGAAACTTAAATTTGTTTTTGTCTAATTTCTTCATCTAAGTATAATGCTAATCTCTAAGATTTTGTAAACCACTATGTAACTGCTGAAAAATGTCATCTTCTTCTGCAGTATTTAATATAAAATTCCTCATTTGTTTCAGCTTGTCTAACATTTACCAGATCTGTTTGCTCGTCTCTCAGACATCTTTGAGCTGCATATCTACTGCTTAAGTAGATATGCCTATGCCAGTGTTTAACTTTAGGTTTTGCATATCTGAAAATATTGTGTTGATATGTTACCTTTTTGGAGTAGAGATGAGACAAGCACAGGGTAATATTTAAAGGAACATAAAACATATGGATGTTGTGAAAACCTCTCTCAAAACAAAGGAAACAAGCAAGAAATTGTACATGGGGGACAATCTACAAGGACTGAAAAGAGAATGTGTATTAGCAGCATAAAAAGCCCACAGGCTTCTTTTACCTTGTCTTGTTGTATTGGGCATTCTCTGCCTGGCTTAGTCTAATTGCACTGAGCAAGGAGACAAAGACAGATTTGAGCCACCTGAGTGAGCTCTTCAATGAGCTCAGCGTAAGACACGTTGTCATGTGTTAAACTGAAAGCCTGACACCCCATGCCTGACTTTGGCCAACAGCAGAGGAATAGGGAGAGGGAGAAGAAAACAACAGACATTGCTGTTGCCACCAGCACAGCTTCTGTACAACCAGCACACTGTTGCTGAAGACTTGAAGTCAGAGGCAGTAGCTTCGTGTTTGGTGTTTCCTAATATATTCTCAGTACGTCACTTTTGTACTCATTTTGAAATCCACAGATCAGCTAGATGCAGTGTTGAACCCTGCACCTGACCATTATTTGGGCAACATTTCTTCTGTTACTTTTCATCTCATGGGAAGAGCTGGCTACATAATTCTGCATAGTATTTCTTGCCTGGTGGAAGGATAGGAATGCTGAAGTTTTAACTGTTTGCAGTGTGGATGCTGCTACAGTTCAGTAGAAAAGACAATCTTTGGCAGGAGTTTTGGGAAAGTATTTGGAAGGGCGAGCTCAGAGGGTGGTGGTGAATGGTGCAACATCGGACTGGCGGCCAGTCACCAGCGGAGTCCCACAGGGGTCAGTGTTGGGCCCAGTACTGTTCAACATCTTTATTGATGACATGGACGAGGGAATTCAATCCATTATCAGCAAGTTTGCAGATGATACTAAGCTGGGGGCAAATGTTGAACTGCCGGAGGGTAGGAAGGCCCTCCAGAGGGACCTTGACAGGCTGGAGAGATGGGCAGGCTCCAACAGTATGAGGTTTAACAAGACTAAGTGCCGGGTTCTTCACCTCGGCCATAACAACCCCATGCACCGCTATCGGCTGGGGGAGGAGTGGCTCGAGACTAGTGAAGTGGAGAGAGACTTAGGTGTACTGATCGATAGGAAACTCAATATGAGCCAGCAGTGTGCTCAGGTGGCTAAGAAGGCCAATGNAGGAGTTTTGGGAAAGTATTGGAGATTTTCAGCATTTTGAGTCAGTCAGTGATTCCAGTAACTGTTTTCTGTATTCTGCCTTGCTGCCCCTGAGCAGTGCAAGTCTTGGAAGACACCTCCCATCAGGCTGGCACTAAAGGTATGTATCCACACATGACTTTGGGATACCACTCTGGTTCCGGCCATGGCAAGCAGTGCAGGGAAGGATGCCTCTCCAGAGTCATCACTGTTGAATGACTTCCTTTACAAAATTTTCTCCCTTATAAAAATTGTCTCCTGTTTTTCCAAGGTGATGGTGTAAAGGCAGTTTGTACAAATCTGGATGCAGTGGAATTGAGGTATGATCTACAGAGAGGTCTAATGTGAGGAAGTTGACAGGTTTTTTATTGATCATTATTTCAAATAGCTGTCATGTTTTGGAGTAAGCCTGCTGGCATATGGTGAGGTACTTAGCACAACAGGACTGTGCATTTTACACCTTTTGACTTGGAGGTGTGCTTTAGTTCAGCTTTTTGTTCCAATCAAGTACAGCTCTTGATAAGCCAATGTCTGCCTCTGCTAAACAGCACCACCAGTCCCATCCTGCTGCTCTTGTGCATGAGCACTTTAGTTCTTTTTGCCTTTATGGCACCCAAGGGCATGAGTAGATCTCTCTTCATGGTGGGAGAAAGCATGAATGCTGTACCTCGACATGCTTTCCCAGAATTGCACTGAATAAAACTCTTACCTTTCCATCACATGTGCTCCTAAGTTAGCCAGTTCCAGGAGCAGGTGCTCTTAGGCACTGATATTTGCACAGCATGGTTGTGTCTCAGGCAGAGTCCCCAAGCTGGCTTGCACTCTCTCTGGCTGGGTCTCTGGAGTTTAGATAGCAGTTTTGTTCCTTCCATGCCCCCAGCCATTTCACTGGGCATCCTACTAACATCCTACAACACTTCTATAATTTCAGCAACTCGACTATTCTTTACAATATGTTTGATTTGGTACGTATGGAGTGCCTATGGGATAATGGGTGTCTGAAAACGCACGGTGAAGTCAGAGGAGCAATAACATCTGGGTTGCCTAGATTTTTTTTAACCACTGAAGCCAGGTACAGGTCCCAGGGTGTAACTGAGTGTCCTGCTCAGACACTCTTACTGATAACTCAGGCTCTGGCCTTTTCCTCAGTTCACCTGAATGCAGCTTCCTCAGTGTAACAAGAAAATACAGTGGCATCAGACTGCACAAGAAAGCAAAGCAGTATGCAGAATCTCCGAGACTGCTACTGTTTTATCTTCTGAATCCTTGTTTCTTATTCTGTAGAAGATTATATAGTCTGGGGACCTTTTTTTGTTTAAACTTCAGGTTTCTACTTTAAAACCTCTCATGGTAGCATGACCTGCCGTTCCTGTGACAGCAATCAGAAATTGTCACAGCATTCCAGAGAGGTTGCTGCTGTCTGATCTTGAAGTGTAGATATTAGGTGACAGTTCTTGGAGCCATTCTAATCCATCACTCCTGATCCACAACAGAGCAACACTGGTTTGCAAAGACAAAACATACACACAATGATCGTCTTGATGCAGGACAAGGCCACATCCAGAATGTTCTGTGTTTTTCTTGCCTTTCTGCCAGCAATGATGTAGGAACAGTCATAGTTGCAACTTGAAACTGTTTTAAATGCAGAATTCTTTAAGCCATCACTCTTCTGGAAATTAATATATAATGCTTCCCTGTACAAATCTGGGATGGTGTTTATGGAGTCAAAAAGACCTAGGCAGGGCAGGACCTCTGATTATTCTGCTCCCTCTAACACAATCCCTTGGAGGCAGGGTGTGTGGAAACCATTTCTCAGCTATAGAAATAAAGCTGTTGGGAGTGTCTTGTGCTGTCATCCCCTTTTTACTTATATAGTGCAGCAATTTCTAAGAGCTATAAACAAACAAATGTTTTAGCTTGTTGAAGAGTCAATTTTTAGTGATTCTTCTCAAAAGCTGAAAAACATAGAGCCAAAAGAATTGACTTTGATGTGTAGGACTGAGCAACAAACCATAGCCTGTATTCTCGTAATCCTGTCATACAACTGGGAAAAATTAGTGTCCCAATGAGAAATATGAAAAATTCTATAGCTAGAGCAGTATGAGGAGCATTTTAGTGCTGTCACAGACTACAGTGGGAATTAACTGCTGTTGATGTACTTTATGCCACAGGTGTATTTAACACAGTGAAGTTAAATCCTTTTTCCGTGAAGTCCGTCTGTTAATCTGGCTTCGATTCTCCTGTCACCTGCTGTTGCTGAATGTGGGATGAACTGATCCTTCTGTACACTTGGAAGATAAGACCTTGGTTTAAATCTCGTACTAGTAAAGCAGAGATAGATTCCCTTGGAATGGAGCTACACAGGTATGAAACCTGGTTAGGTCTCTCTAATTGCAATAATACAAGTCTGCATAGTTCCAGCTTTTCATAGGTCATTCTGTCACACTATCACAAAGGGGTGGAGGTGTAGTACTAGATTCAAAAAGTATATATTAGCCTTACAACTCAGTAGAGAACAGCCCTAGTAATTGCATCACCACTTAAAGTGTTGTAAATGAATGTAGAGTACAGTAAAGAAAAATATTAACACACAGTTTGAGAAAGTGGGTTAGATGGCTTGGTCAGCATTTTGTTCCCCTACAGAACCCTTCAAAACTATATGTTTGAATCACCAGACAAAGAAGCTTTTACCTGACTCAGTATATCTAAAGCTAAAGATATTGCTCCTCTTCATTAACATTACACAGTTATTTCCTTCTAATTCTTATAATTACTTCTATTTCTTAAAAACACTTAAATTTATTCATTTTAGCTCTACTCATTACTTCCTTTACAGCCACTACAGAGGTGTTCAGTAATACTTAGAAATTTGTTTTGTTAGTTCTATAAGGTTTTTAAGGGTGAAATATTTTTCATTTTTGTGGAATCTCCAGTGATCACGTGAGTGAGGAAGATATTGACTGTCGTCTAGTTGGTAAAAGCTTTGACAAAATCAGCCATGCTTTACAAAAGTTGTAGAGGAAAGATACATAACATGTAACATGAATGAAGTTACACAATTCAAACATTTCATGTTTCAGCTTTTCTATTTTTCTAATTTTATTTTTCATTTTTTGCTAATGAGAAGAAGTATCTTGCTTGGCCAAAGCATATATGATTGTGCTTCTTTTGAGTGACATCTGAGGCTACTTCATCTCAGGAAAATACTGGACACATGGACTGTATCTCAGAGCTTGCAAATGTAACTGCTACAATTTTTTATATTTTAAATGAATGATTGAAATGAAAGTATTTATCAGCACTAAGTCTGGGAAGCTATAACCTACATTGGCATGATGGAGGCATAGGTTGAGGTCTCTGAGCCTTATGTCTTTGTTTGTTTGTTCCTGTTTATCCTGTGTAGAAAATTAAGATTTTTCTTTCATGTTAATTAATGTACTGTGTTGTCTAGACTAAATTCAACAATGCAAAAAAGATGTGTTGAAACTGACATGTTACTTTGGGGGAGAAATAAGACATTTTATCTATAATCTCTTGCAATTATTTTTTTCACTAAGAAGTTCCCACCAGTCCTTTCAACTAGTGTACAGGAGACCCGGTTTTTAGCTGTTAGTCAATGTTGACTTATCTTGTCTGTTTAACACAGTTCCTCAAAGAAGCAGTCCTGGTTGATTTTTTATTTCCCACATCCGATGACCAAACAGTATACACACCTGAAACTTCTGGTGCGTGCTGATTTATTGTTTTCCATTTTGTTGCTCTATGATATGAATGCCTAAAAATAACTACCAAAAATAAATGAGAAATCACACAGTAGGCAAGTTATTACATGAAGTTACTTCATAACATGAAAACACAATAGTTCAGTAGCAGTATAGGGGAAAATACTCATTTTTAGATTATTTTTAATGTAGGCTAAAAAACCAACAAAATACATATTTCCCAATTTAATTCTATAAATTTTCTTTTTAATCAAAACCCACGTTACCTTTTTTCAAGCAGTAAACCAATACTTTGTAAAGTCATGAGCTCTAAAAAGTTATTCTTTGTAATTCAAACATTTTTAAAATGTAAAGTGCCTGGATGCGAAACTGAGTTAGTATGTCAGGATAAAAGAAAACAGCAAACATTATTTAACTTTTGCAGTAGATTAACTGTACTTAAACAGGAGGTGGGAGAGAAATTTCTTGTAACTGAGTATTTCCAGAAAGTCATTAAGTAAAATGTGCCATGAAAACATGGTTTAACACAAACAGTATATTGACAAGGTGTTAATTCATCAGTGTGCGCCATGAGCTCAAAAATGTGAAATATGTTGTCCAAGTTTCTTAATGCCTTCCCAGTAGGCTGGAGGCAGAGGAGGAAAACAAGGTTCATTTCAGATACACTTGTGAAATAAAGGGTAATGTAACTAATGTTATACTTTACTCTTTCTCTACTTCACAAGAAACTAGAATTCATTAAGTTGCCTATTGACAGGCTGTGTCTTGAAGTTCATAGGTGAGTTTATCATAGTCTAAAATGAAGCAATTGTAGAGAGATTTCTGCTGTGCATTTGCCTTGATCGTTTGCTACCAAATATATGTAATGCCTTCTAAAATTCTTCACTGCCCAATTTTACCCCAGACTACATGGTCTTGACAGTGATCAGATCTAAGGGAGATCTATTAAACCGTGTCATTAGAGGATAAGGTAGGAAGAGGTAACTGTGAGAGTTGCTGTTTGCGAAATCTCTTCCCAGTTTGGATCTCATCAGATTCTTACAACTGGAATGTGAAACAACATCCACATCAGTAGCATTCAGGTGTTAATAAAAATTATCAATAAAACAGCAAAGTATCAGGCCTCATAGGCACTCTGAAATGTCGCATCATTCCTGTGATGCTGTAGATGCATTCTGGCAAATTCCCTTGGCAGGTGTTTCATGTCACTGATGCGCATTCAGTGAAGCACTCGCCTTGGTAAGAAAATCAGATTGAAACATCAGGATCCTAAAAGCTGGATATCAACATCTGGAATGCCTAATGGCTATTTTATTGTTTCTTAACTGTCTCTGAGATGTTTAATCTTTCTGACCTTCCCCTTGCATCAGTGGTACACTCAGCTTCATTTCTTGTGAAATATTCAGTAGCTTGCCTTCTAAAACTTTCCACCTCTTAATCCTCTTATTGTCTCTCTTGATATCAACCATAGCTGCTGACATGACAGCTTTTTCTAATATGTATGTGGACTAAATGGTTTGGATAAAAGCCAAGAAACGTCTTGCCTCTTGGAGAATTGTAGTAAACAGATATTGCAGTAAGACCTTGCTACCCAGAGTAAAAAAAAAAAGGGGGGGGAAAAAAAAAGCCTAGTAAACTATTGCCTGAGCAATTTAATTCTACAAATCCTGTGAAGGACACACAGCATTCGCTGCTCTTGGTCATTCCCACTTGCTGAGGGGTACCCAGCATCACTGAATTTGCCACAGATGGATAGAAACAGCTTTGAATTTTAAATTACATCTCTTCTGTGAGGTGACTTTATTTCATCCCTGCAGATGACTTACTAAAATGAAAGCTAAATCTCTTTGCCTTTTTGTTTTGGCTTGGGGTTTTGGGGTTGTTTTTTTTGTTTTAACAGACTTTTATTCAGGAATCCCACCCCTCCTGGAAGAGTCAGCCACAAGGCTTTCTGGCATTGCTGGCCCCAGACAGTGGCCACCAGGTGCTGGCAGCACTATGCTGCAGGGTGGTTTGATGTGTCAGTAATCCATGTGCATCCTGAGGTTCGACTGCTCCCTCTTGCCATTGCCTCAGGACAAAACTGGGCCGGTCTTTGCTTGTATACAAACATCAGTTTTGTAAACTTCCAGTTTACCTGTGGCAGGTCAAGGATGGCACATTGGGAAGGAAGCTCAACCTGTCTCCACTACTGCTTCACTCTTCCTGAAATGGGAGCAACCCAATCATCAGTACCAGGCTTTAAAAGAAGAAATAACTTTCTTTCTCACACTGTTTGCATCTCAGGAGGGAGCGAAGGAGGAAGGAGTTTGTTCTGATCACTCAGAGTGGGAGAGGTCTTCAGCTCCAACTCCCCTTGCTAACACTTTGTTAGTGTTGTCATCTACACAACACGGAGGTGCTGTTTTTCATAAGTCATAAAGGGTTTTCTAAACAAAAATAACTTTAAATAGTTCTATGGATTGCTGAGAACTTTAAGATCTCTGAAGTCATGTACCAGGGCATTCATGTTGTGCAGCACTAGCTAACAGCTCCTCCAAGCAGCCTAATATCAAGTAGTGTCCCCGTCCTTGGGCACTCTGAGGGTTGCCATGAGGAAGGGGCAAATCCCTGCCATCCCACTTGCTTGGAGAACATCAGGTGGTGCTGGTGCTGGTTAGGCTGATGCTTCCAGATTTCTCAGGGGAGGCCTCTACAGCATGGTGCCCATTTGTTTGCAGGAAGGGGAAAGCGTCTGTCCCTGTGTCAGGAATCCAGGCGTACAACATGAAAGGAGGGGTAGACGATCCAAAAACTGGCTTGAGCTGAGTTTTTTGTTGACTCTGTGTTGCTTCTCTGGGGATATCACAAGGGAGTGCAGAGTCCTTTCTTTCAAAGCACTGTTCAATTAAACTTTTTTTTTTTTTTTTGAGACTGTATAAGTTAGAAGGATTCATTTTTCAACCTAAAGGTCCTGTCAGTGACTTTGTAGTGTTTATTTTCAGGGACTCATGAGTGACCAGACTTGACATATTCACTGGTAAGCACGGTGAGCCCCCTGATAGGGGAAGTGACACTAATTGCCCCAGGGAAACATATGGAGAGTGTACTGGTCTGTGACCAGATCTTCTATTTAACACTCCTGCTGGCATACTGTCTCAGGAGTTGAAAGCTCAGCTTCAGAAATGTCAGGTGATGACATTTACATTTTCCTTTTCATCTTGCCTTTTATGAAGCTTTTTTTTACCTTCCTCTCCACCTCCACTCCCCCTCCTCCCCCCCCGGCTGTTTTCATGCTTCATATAGAAGGTATCCAAAACTGTATATTTTGTGTTTGGGTGCAAGAGGCTATTTCTTGTTATTATGGACACCAATAAGCCTGTTAATGTACTGGCAGTTCAGCTTCCTTGCAGATAAAGGTTTTTATTTTTCCAGGTGAGCTATTCTCAATTGACCTCTCTACTCTTGGTCATTGATGGAAAGAAATATCTGATGTACAGAGCTGAACCTTCTCAAATTTGTTCTGGCAGTTGATCTTACTAGAAACTGGAGTTGAGCTGAACTGATTCCCCTAACAGCACCAGTTACTGACCATAAAGATCCAACTGTATTCTTTATTTTTACTAGTGTTATTGTTATTTCTATGCAGGAGATTTCTAAAATAAGTATTTTTATAGTACAATTGTGATGTCTCAGAAGCTAGCCTTCACTTGTGCTCCTCCCTTCTTCCCCCATATGTGTCATTTCCTTCCCATGCTGCCAGGAGCATCAAATGTGGCCTAAAAAAATCCATAAAATATGCTGAGCTCTCATCAGGTTTGAAAAGGATGCCATGACTAGTTTCCTTTCTGCACAACTTGGAACAAAATGAAATATGCCCATATGTAAAACACAACTGCAATAAACAGCAAAAAATATGGTTAGAATAGCACATCAGAACATTTTATCAGCTCTCTTCTGTGGGTGAGAAGGAAAACTTTTAACCAAAAGGCTGCTAATGTCCTAACACTTTTTTTTTAGTTTTTTCCAGTGAGTGGAGGTGAGCTAAAAGCAAAATGCCTACTGTGCTTTTTGGACAATAGATATGGCCCGACCCCAAGTAAGGTAGTTACATAAGTGCTGAGCTACGCAGTCAAATTTATTTAAATTAATGGAATACCAGATAGAGAGAGCAATTTATTATAAAAAGAAAAAATATGTGTAGGTCAATAAATGTTTTTACATAATTTTATTAGAAGAAAAAATTAGTACGAGGCTGAGAGGTTTGGGGTTTATTGTTTGTAAGATGACTGTGCATTTTTTTTTCGAGAAATGAAAGGTCAAATTGATCTTTAGAGAAGCCTATCTGACTTGCTTTAAGCAGTAGCACCACCACATGTCAGGAAGAAGCCAGAGGTCCAAAACATGATATTAACTCTTAATTCTGTAATTAGGGGAAAAAAATCCATAAAATATGCTGTAGGGAAAATATTCTGTAGTTTTTGTAAATTCTATAGAAGCAGGATATTACTTACAATTTCCAAGTCAGATTAATTTTTCAGTTAAATATCCTTCATGCAATCCTTCTTCCTTCTTTTCTCAGTTTTAAGTAATTTCTTATACTGTGGCTAAATTGTGTAAGGTCACAGAGAGTCTTCCCTGACTGCTGCATTGCCCTCTCTCCAGAATTCACATTCCATTACTTGTCTGCTGCAGCCCTTGCTGCATTGTCCTTTAGGTTTATCTGTGCATATTGGGATCCTCTGGCAGAAGAAAGAAGGTGAAAATCTAGCCAAAAAACCCGGGTGTGTAAGAATTAAGTCTAGGACTCCCATGCTTCTTAGAGAGAGAGCCACAGCGAGAAATCAAAAGAGCACTGGAGAGTGCTTTTTGCTCTGAATTCTCCAACTCCTTTGTGCTGTGTATTTAGTGCCATGGAAAGCTGACCTGCAGCAGTGTAGTTAGGGGATCAAAAATAATAGTGGCACAGATGAGTGTGTATGATCTTTTGCTTTGAAGCTAATGAGAGACGAAGCTTGCAACAGATTCTCATTTATTTTCTGAAAAATATGTAGGACTTTAATTAAAATGTGATTTAAGCAATAATTAATGTGCTCTAATTGTTACTGAGGTATGGCTGTCACCTGAATTCCCAGTTCCTGTATTGTGCTGAAGTCAGGTAAAATGTAACTATTGAAGGTCAGTTATCTAACCAAGGCCATATATCATCTAAATCCACTATTTTAAAGAAAACTCCTATCAATGCCATCTGCTTGTGAGAAAAGACTCAACCTAAGCTTACATTGCTGCATATTATAATATTCTTCATGGTCCCACACAGTTTCCTAGAAATTTTTTATTACAAATGGCTGTCATTCTGGTAATTTTCATTGGTTTGAAGACTTCGTAATAAAAATGTACTGTTGTGTTTTGCAAGCTCACACATGGACAGCGTTAAAGGGTTCTGGTACGACAATGCTCTCGTTCGTAGCTCATTCCTCTCCAAGGAAGAAGCTCCACACTCTTGTAGGGGGGAGTCCTTAGCTACCTAAAAAGTGTCTTCTGGTTTCTCCCACAGTGTCTTTATTTATATATCACTTTTTAAGACAGCCCTTCCTACTCCTCTTCAAGTATCCAAATAGAATTGTAAAAAGCATCTTTTTAATTTGATATCTCAGTTTTTACGTACCATTGTCAAGTACTCTGTTTCCTGGTACTTAGGTTTGACACAGGCTGCAAATAAACTGTTCCCAAAATGGGGGTGCCAGGTATTCTTTGTAATTAAGCCTTTGAAAGATACTGAGTATGTGGCTTTTACTGAAAAACAGAGCTCTTCATTGGCTTCTGCAGTCATCAGTGTCTGCCAGAGCTTCTGAATCTGTGCCCTTTGCCACGTGTCAGCAGACCACAGTCTGGTCTCTGACGTGGCCAGTCAACCCAGAATCATAGAATATTCCGAGTTGGAAGGCACCCACCAGGATCATTGAGTCCAACTCTTAAACAGCACCACTGCCTCCCTGGAGGGCATCGAACTCCAGTTCCTGCATGAGAGGCAGGGATACTGACCACTGTACTAAAGTGGATTTATCTGATCTGAAGTATAAGAAGACGCTTACTGTCAAAGGTGTTTCTCTTTACATTAGAAATGGGAGCACTGCCCTTAACTCTTCTGGGTACTGAAGATCAATATACTCACATTCCTGAAGTATCCAGAGCACTGTGTCAAATATGATGCAAATATTGGATAATTTGTAAATAAAGCTTAATACTTACGGTTTTATATGCACAAAGAGTGAATCAGGCCATTGGAATTTTGCCTCTTGTCTCTGAAATTCATCTCTGTCTTCTGTCAGTGACTTGGAACAGTTAAAGGAGTGCATGTGTGAGCTCTACTGAATTTGCTGAGCAGGGGAAAAATGTGTTAGGTGCCTACTTAGCTGAACAGAAAAAAATATACACTTGAGGTCTGATAACTGATTTGTTCTGAAGTATTGTAAATTATAATAACACTAAGTAAAATACTTTATATTTTTGAAAATGAGTATTGCACAATTCAAGGTATTATCTAATTAATTCCTCATAGACACAACTCAATAAATGAAAAGCCTGTTTGTGTTTGAGAGGAAGCAAATTATTTCCTTTATCCAGGAAGGCTTTTTAAAAGCACTTGAGGCTCCAAGATTACTAGATACTGATAACTGATTAAATCCAAGGGCTTGCTTTTAAATCATAATCTTATAATCAATTGTTTCTGATCTTAAAAAGTTGTTCATTTAATGACAAATTCCAAAAATCAGGAAAAATGATGATATATGACTGAGTAGTGAAAAACTAATTAGTTATCTTACTTGGTGTTTAGATTACAGTTGTTGCTAATTATTCAGCTGAAACTCTGGAATACTTATTTTCTGATTATCTCTAAGAAATATTTCACAAATGTATTTTTTCTAATCCTCCTACTTCCTATTGTTTCACAGGTTTTCAGAATTCTGTCAATTGTGACTCTTATTCTTTCTTCATATGGATGTAGTTTCTATCTCACCCCTCCTTCTTCTTACAAGAGATCTCATATTCCCTTTTTTCCTCCAGGAGACAAAGGGGGAACAGGGGTAGGGAAAAAACAAGGCAAGCTGGTATTTCTGACCAGTTTTAGGGTAGGAAACCATCTCTCTGCCTTTTCATAAAGTCCTCTCTCTCTCTCTCACAAGAGGAAAAATCTTTCATGACCCTTTCCCAAGTGAGATCTCACAGTATCACAGTATCACAGTATAGATAAGGCTGGAAAGGACCTTGAAGATCGTCTAGTCCAACCAACCCATCATCTACATCTACATCATATCACTAAGCACCTCGTCCAGCCTCCCCTTGAACACATCCAGGGTTGGCGACTCAACCACCTCTGCAGGCAACCCATTCCACATCCAAATCACTCTTTCAATAAAAAACCTTTTCCTAATATCAAGTCTAAACTTTCCCTGCTGAAGCTTAAGACTGTGACCTCTAGTCCTGTCCCCAGAGACCAAGGAGAAANTAAGCTCCTCTCCGGCCATTTTCTTTGCTGTTACTACTTTTTTTTTCCTTTCTTAAATATGTTATTCACAGAGGCACTTTTATCTACTCCTGACCTTGGTCTCCTTGGCAGCAACGGAGGCCCAGGCAGGAGCTGTTAGCCCCCCTCGCTGCCAGAGGAAAAAAAAACCCACCCAAACCAGAACACTGAGTTTTATTGCATGCAAATAGGAAAAGATTCCATATTATTCACTGAAAAAGAAGAGGTAATAGCATGAGCACTTCCCTTAAACATTTTCTCAGAAAGGTGGTCTTAACAAGGCAGTTTGATTTCCTTTAGTTGTCACGGCAGTTTGGGTAAAGCTTTGAGTTAACTGTCTGTTCAATCTGATCAAATTAAAATCCATGGACATTTAAGTGAGCAATGTTTCTAAACCAACTGTTTATATTGTTTTGGATAGTGCTGTCATTAATAACCTTTCTTACTTAGATTGGCTGGTCCTCTGCTGTTGAGGAGGGGAAAACACATGGAGTAAACATGCTGTACCTGAGGTTTGTGCACAAGAGAGAGAAAGGTGGACATTTACTACAGTAGAGCTGTACTCCTATACTTTCACAAGAAGATTTTTATGTCCCTGGCAGGGGACAGGAGAGAGGGGATCTGTGTCCCTGTGAAAACACCTATGGAACAGAAGCCTGACAATTCAATTATTCCATAGATGAGACTCAACATCTATATAAATCCTTGTAGTTCATACTCTGGTGTGTTTAAATGCCTGTGAATAAGTAGTGGCCACCATCACCAATTGATGGATATTTTCTCATTCCCAGATGTGAACTAAGAAGCAATTTTCAGCATGTGCTCTCCGTCTGTAAATCCAGCTTTGAGTCTGCTGAGGAGAGATGTGATCCCAGTGCAACAATAAAAAAAAAGGCAAGCAACTTCATGTCGTAAGTATAAAAAAAGTATAAACCTCAAAAACATTTCAGGTGTCTTAAGATAAAAAAAAACAAACCAGAAACCCCAAAATAAACCTCATACTTCTGTAAAGCAGTTACCATGGACAGGAAACCATGACTGGAGAGCAATTTCTTTTTAGATGCTTTGGTTCTGTCCTGCTGCATGACATGTGTTGAAATACACAAAAGCAGGGACTTAAATTTCAGGTGTGCTTTTGAAGTGTTTTTGTGTTTTCTAACAGTAGCATTCCTACTCCAAATATATAACTCGACCATAAGGTTATTGAGATAATAAACTCCCATGAGAAAAGACTGCGAATAGTAGCAAGTCTGATCTGGGTTTTTCCATAAAATTTTGTTTTATTGATAATTGTAAAAACAGCTCATGATGTCAGCACAGAGAGCCAATCAAAGTTAAAGAATGGTGCACAAGTTCAATTGGTGACTGATATTTTCCTGGAAGCATGCTGCTGTTTTCTTCAGTGTTTTGTTTTTTTTCCGAGTGGGTTGGTTTGTTGTTTTGTTTGTTTAAGATATTTCTTTTGTTAGAAAAGTAAATTACCTCTCTCAGCTGTTTGTTTAGTCATTTCTCCTTGAAGTAATGAAGCAGTACAGCTGCTTCAAGCATTCCAGATCTCCTTATCTTAGTTAATGTTTTACTTATTTTGAGAATTTGGCAGTGAAGGCCAAATAGTGCTTAAGCGCATCATAAATTTTAGTAAAATTTTCCAAGACAGTATCCCTGTGACAAGTATAACGCTGTCAGCTGATAATTAGTCAGGCACTTGACATCTTATTAACAGTCATTCAATGAATGTATGGTAGAGAACAGATTTGAGTATTTTTCTCTAGGAACTTTAATTTTTATTTATTGGTTAAACTTTAGGGCAATGGAGAGCCCAGCTATATACAGCAACTCTTTGGATGCTGGACTGCTGGGCATGGCTTCATTGGGCTGCTGGGATAATTTCTTTAGCAGGCACAGCAGGAACACAATCTGTTATTACAGCAAGTTAATAACACCTCTGGAGTTGACAAATAGCATGGAAATGATGGTGCTATTCTTTTAATAGAAAGGAGAATATAGCCTTGCTTGTGGAAATGAAATGAAATATGGAGGGAGTAGCAAGGCTTGGTTGTGGAAATTAAATGGGGCAGCGTTATGGCAATACTCAGTCACTTTTCAGGCAGTGGTTAAACACTACAAAAAATGTCTAAAAAAAAATCTACTGCCTGTGTTAGCTAGGAATTTTGGACAAGGGCTACCTAGGGGATACAAAAGAGTCAAGTTCAGCTCTTAAAAAGGAGGAAGCCACTCTGAAAAGAGGGAAGACTTTATTTAGTGATTAATCTTTTTATTTATTTTGGAGGTTTGCTCAGTAGTATTTTTGTTTCTTCAGACCCAAAAGAACTATAGTTACAGAAAGCTTTTGTAAAGCATTCTTGACATACCATCATATGTATCATCCACTGATATTCCACTAATTATAAACCTGTTAGCCTGACCTAGGGGCCAGGCAAAATTATGGAGCAAATCATCTTAAGGAAAATTATGTTGCACCTCCAGGAGGGTAGGGAGATCAGACCTGGCTTCAGGAAAGGAAGGTCCTGCCTGACCAATCTAATTTCCTTCTATGATGAGGTGACCCACCTGGTTGATGAGGGAAGAGCTCTTGATGTGGTGTACCTGGATTTTAGTAAAGCCTTTGACACTGTCCCCCATAACAAACTCCTGGTGAAGCTGGAGGCTTGTGGCTTGGATGGGTTTACAGTGGACTGGATCAGGAGTTGGTTGGATACCAGAGCTCAGAGAGTGGTGGTTAATGGTTCTGTGTCCGGTTGGAGGCCAGTCACTAGTGGGGTGCCTCAGGGTTCAGTGTTGGAACCTGTCCTGTTCAATATCTTTATTGATGATCTGGACGAAGGGTTGGAGTCTATTATTAGCAAGTTTGTGGATGACACTAAGCTGGGGATAAATGTAGATCTGGAGGAAGGTAGGAGGGCT
>WEKX01022520.1:58437-96907 GCA_013390025.1 Pitta sordida
AACACAAGCCCTATGAGGAGCGACTGAGAGAGCTGGGATTGTTCAGTCAGGAGAAGAGGAGGCTGAGGGGAGGGAGGCCTGGGTGTCGGTCTCTTCTCTCTGACTACAAGTGATAGAACAAGTGGACACAGTCTTAAACTGTGTCAGGGGAGATTTAGACTGGACATTAGAAGGAACTTTTTCACAGAGAGGGTGATCTCTCAGTGGAATGGGCTGCCCAAAGAGGTGGTGGAGTCACCGTCCCTAGAGGTGTTTAAGAAAAGGTTGGATGATGTACTTGGTGGCATGACCTAGATATTAGGGTAGTGTGTTATAGGTAGGATGGTGCGTTGGTAGCAGGATGGCAACAGGTTAGGTAACAGGTTTGGCTAGGTTAGGTAATAGGTGATAGGTTGGACTTGATGATCTCTATGGCCTTTTCCAGCTTTACTGATTCTGTGATTCTGTGATGCTTTTAGAAGAAAGTTCAAAATTGCTGGGATTCTTTTTTTCTTTTTCTTAACACTTACCTAGGGAGAATATCAGATATGACAACAAATCCTGATTCAGAATTTTCAGAAGGAATTTCTTAGAAATCTTGGTGCTACAGAAATAGACTAAACAGAAAGTGTGTACCTCATGACAAAAGGAAGCTGTGAAAAAGTAAGAAGAATAGAGATTATGAAAGACAAAACTATAGAAAAGCTGTGGCAGCTGCGGGTGTTCTCTGCACAGTCTCCACTGCTAATCTCTCATGCTTTGGTGCAGGTTTCAGCAGGAAGCCCTGGTCACCACGAAGCACAGGGAGAAAAAAGGCAGATTAATCCTTCGTCCTGGAGCATATGACCCTGAAAATACAAGAAGAAAGATCTCCCTGAAGCCACACTCAGCGAGCAAGGTATATAGCACACATTGTCCTTTGTGGTAAGTCTTCCAAAGATTTTGGCTAAAAACTGTGACCAGGAAAAGTCTAACAAAGTTATGCAAGCAGAGCAGAGGAGGAAGTCTGCCTCCCCAGCAACTCATGCTTGTTTCCAGCTTGCTCTTCACTGCAACTCTTCACACAGGACAGCAGTTCCTGCTTGATCATTTAGTAACTCTGCAGGACAGCCATGCATTGGACCTGCTCTCTGTCATTAAATCGCACCAACTGGTAAATTTTTGTTCTGCATGGCCCTACTATTCCATTATAAATTTTGTTTCTAGTCTAGTATAGTGAGTGTGTGGTGCCCGTGGTTCCACGTTTGTGGGCCTGATCCCTGGGTGGGTGTTCGCTTGGGAGTTGGACTAGATGATCCCGTGGGTCCCTTCCAACTCAGAACAACCTGTGTTTATATCTGTTAGACCAAACTCTATTGAAAATGCTCAGCTGAAGTTTCCTTGAAAGGGTCTGTCAAACTTATCCAAAGAAAATTCACAAAATCTTCTAATTTTCCACAAGGCATATGGAGGGTATCCAGGACACTTTTGTCTGGTACCTCTGGGATGATTGTGTGTTCTTTTCTTATTATGCGCCTCATATTCTCCATATAATAGAGTTTTCACTTTGTGATCTGCAAGTAAATTTATTTAAATGTCAAATATTTCAGCCTTCCAGAATGACAATCACTGGAAGACTATGTAGCTATTATTGTGTTTTGACCCACAAATGAGAACATTTCAAGATGAGAAGACAGAGGCAAATCACTTGCCTTTGGTTTTGGTTTTTTTCCCTAAATGCAGGTGAACAGATTTGCATTTTTGTTACACTCTTAAATATTTTAATTTTCAAACCAATGCACTTGAAAGCTTAAATAACCTTTTTTTTTGTCATGGTGGAAAATTACTTGGATAGCAGGGTGACTTATAATTTAGACAAAGTTCAAATCACATTGGCAGGCAAGTCTGCTTAAGTGTAACCATCTGTGAAAAAAAAAATACCTTGGCAGACACTGCAACCTAAGGCAAATATGGTACAAAATATAATAACCTTAAGAGGGCAGTTTTTATCCCTTGTCTCCAAAGAGTATAAAAGTTGCCATATAAGATTATAGGTCACTTAAGGGAACCTTAATCTTTTAACACATCATTTACACAGAATCACTCCTGAAGTAAATCTTCCCATGCCTAACTAGAGGACAGATTCCCAGTCCTACTGGGACCTAATCCAGCTCAGCTCTCTCAGATATCAGGGGGACTCTAGCTAAGTGTACAAGCTGAAGCAATCCATTTAGCAGCCGAGTTGTTAACACAGTCTCTTAATAGAAAGACTGCTTCACTGGCCCTATCAATTTGTACAATGGGTGATAATATATAAAATGCTGCAGAGACTTGGTGTAGAAGAGGTGTGGGTAAAAGGGCTCTGCTAAAGCTTCTGCTTATACTTCCAGTGTGTGGAATGCAGCTCATCTGAATGAAGATACTGGAACTTCAAGACCCAGATGACTGGCACAGTGTGGTCTTGGGTTTTCTGAGTGTTCAGCCTATGTCAAATAGTTTCAGGTCTAACATACAAATGCTTTTTCTGGGTTCATCTTGCCTTACAGTGTATGGTTGTGGCACATAGATGCTGATGATACAGCTTCTGTAAGAGCTTTAAGCAAGCCTTAGAAAGACTTACTTCCAGTCCTCTTTGTTAGCAGTGATAAATTACAAGTGTTGACATGCTGTTCCCTGTGTGATGCTCCCACATGCTTCCACTATGACAAGACACTTTTTGTATTTTGATCTGTACAGCTGTCTTTCATTTAAAGTTTAAGGATGAAGTTTACTGTTGTTTGGGTGCACATTTTCTTGTATTCTTTGTGGCTGTGGAGTCCAGAAGTAATTTTTTCAGAAGTGTTTAACCTTGACCTTATTTCTGTCTTCTCAAGCAAATAGTATTTGGCCAGTGGAGTGCTCTTTCTCTGCCTGAGGCTTGTAATCTGCCTGTTTGCTACAGGGTGAGGTGCAGATTGTATCTGTCATACACACAGCTGGATGTCATAAATGATTCACACCTATTTTCAAACAAGTGCACTTTTTATAAAAAACCTTGTAGTAGCTGTTTTATAAACTCAAGAAGGGGATGAGCCCAACAATATAAATCAGAAAAGACCAAAGGTCTGCTGTTTGTTTTGGATTATGACCTTGTCTATCCTTGAAATAAGGATAAGATTTTAATCAGAGAACCCAGTTTTTCAGCTCAGACTTCTAAAACTGGATCATAAACTTGTAACGTGCTTCTTTTTTTCTCAAGTTTGCCCAATGACTTTACTGTCATAAGTAATTCTTCTTCTGTGGCTTTATTTTTGTATCCTGCTGAGCTAGACTGAGGGCTCTTCTAAGGAATTCTCTTGCTATAGATATCTATATTGAAATGTTTGAACTCATGATAATGATTTTCTATCTAACACTGTTAGCATTTCTCCTACTCCTTTTTCTAATTGTGATAACTGCTCATTTGCAAAATCTGCTCAAAAATAATAAAGTAACTGTTCCAGCTAGACAAAGTTCTCCAATCCAAGCTGCAAACAATTTGTTCAGTTCTTACAGTTTTGGGGGCAAATTCACAACCTATCGAAATATTTTCATAAATTTTGTAAACATTCAAGCTGAAAATAGATATCTAAAGTCAAATACTGAGCCCAGTAGAAAGCAGTATACATAAAACTTGAAAGGTACACTTGTAAGTGGAAAAGATATTAAAGTGTGGGTGCCATTTTGGAAAATGCTGTGCACAAAGTTACAGGGATTAAGAGGCACGTTAAAGACTACTGGCTTGAGGAAAATGAGTGTTGAAGAGTTGTGCTATTAACATAGTGAATCTTTAACTTCTGCCCTGAGGACTTGCTTTTCATTGCTTGAAGCCTCAAGGTGTCTGCCCCTTTAAGTAGTCAAAAGAACAGCTGCTGCAGGTTTCCTGTTTTGAGTTGGAAAGCACTCTGGATCAGAAAGGATTGCAGGACCCTAAGCCTTTCAGTTTCTTGAGCAAAAAGCAAGTTAACTAGTATCTTCTAGATGACCTCTGAAAGTCACTTGTAATTCTTCATCAGGTCGGAGAGCCTGCTGCAATGCCACCGCAGCATGTGCTGCATTGTGATTAGAGTCTCCTGGAACAATCATCCTTCAGTACTACCCTCCCTGCAGATGCTAAGTAAATATTAAAATAATTTTTGAGGGACCAAAAAATAGCATTCCTTCTGAAAGTAAACTGACTATTCTTTGTTCTAAATATGTGGTATAGTGATGATATTCACTTTTCCCATCATTTTTAGAGTCTCATCTGTTTCCAGGGTTATATTCAGTTCATTTGCATGTTCCTTCTTTGTTCAATCATTTTTTAAATATTAAGCTCATTATCTTGGTTCTCAGTCATATTTAATGGACTTTTCTGTGATTTGTTCTATTTTAAGTACCTATTGCCAGTTCCTTTTTTTAATGTATCATATTTGCTTTTCCTCGTTTTTCTTATGAAATCAGAATCTCTTTACATCTTATAATGTGCTGCTACGTTCTTACATTTGTTACAAATTGAGATAGTGATATTAAAATGAAATTAAGTCTAATCAACTCCATATATTACCTCTCTCACCCAAGAGATCAGAGCTTTGTTCAGTTGATCTTTACCTGCTCCTTTTTGTTCCCTCCATCAATGTCTGCTATTTAAAAATCTTTTTACTTAGTGGGGAGAGGCAGCTGTAAGGCAAAAAAAAAATATCAATCTTGATTGCCTTTAAGTCATAAACTATTTTCATAACTTCTTCAGTAGTGAAAATGTCACAGAGTCATCTTCTGTTGTTCATGTCAGCTAAAACTGGTCTGCTCTCTATGTTCTTCAGCTCCTCCTCAGAACACGCTAGTTCAGAAGAGTCCTGAATGCTGTCATTACTGTTCAACAACCTTAACACTGATAAGTTTGAGTTCCTTGTTTTTATCTCTCTTTTTCTTCATTCGCCAAGTCCATAAGAATCAAAGATGAAAAAAGGGGTTGCTTGTGCTATAAATTTACAATTTATAAGTCTTGTTTCTCTGTGTCAGTAGAAACTGCCATCTTCATCCATTCTTGGCTATTTCAGGACTAGCTTCTTATCAGCTACCTTCCTCCCACCCTGCCTTCCCTGCTGCCTTGGAATCCAGTCTGCGCTTCAGACTGTTTGTCAAGTGAATTCCTTCACACAGATAAGTGGCAAGCAAAGCACACTATATGCAGGGCCAAGATGTGCACAATTGTGTCTACCTCTTGAGGAGTCTGACTCCACATTCCCTACCCACTGATGTAAATGTTTTCTTTTTTAGCGCTGTCTCTCCAACACTTGGTTTGTTTAATTACAGCATGAAAACATTGGGCATATTTTCAATTTCCAGTTACTATCAGTGTCATTTCTTGTTTGGTTTATGTTCCATAAAGGCTCTTTAAAAAAAAGAAAATTATCATTTTGTTTTGACATTCCAGGTTCTGCCTGGTTTGTGCTATGCTGCTGCCAGTGCCCTGTGGGTGTTTGGACTCCAGAAATCCTCTGGATTAAATGCCTCAGCATTTGCATAATATATCTGTCGTATTGTTGAACACTGCATTGCTTCAGGTGCAATATTTAGGTCTTCTGGCTTTCAGACTCAGAGAGCACCATTTTAACCAACTGTAAGAGTCTTTCAGGTGGAATGAAAGATTTATGCTATTTGTGCTCTTCCTGTTCTGCTGTGCTCACAGAATCATAGAATATTCTGAGTTGGAAGGGACCCACAAGGATCATCAGGTCCAACTCCCAAGCTAATGCCCATGTTGCCACATTCCTTTGTATTTTTCTTAGTTGATTAAGAATTTTTGTTTCAACTTCTTTCCATTATTTCTCCCCTGTCAACATGGTCCCAAGGTGTAGGAAACACTTGATTGACCTGTTGTTATCTTGAAGGTTTCTGCAATACCCAGAATTTCTGATTCTGAGCCATATCTATCTGTCTGTCTGTCTGTCTATCTATCTATCTATCTATCTATCTATCTATCTATCTATCTATCTATCTATCTATCTATCTATCTATCCATACATATATGAGACCAGCATTCATTGAAATAGCATATTTGAGTCACTCACAGTCATTAAAGAGGAGAATCCCATGCCAAAATTGTAACTACATGATTATATTTCTTTACAAGAATGATTTTTTTTTAGCCTCACAGTTATTTCCCCAGTTTAAAATGAACTTCACATTGGCCCACCTTTCTATTTTTTTTTTCCACACACCAAAAGGAGGGTGACAAATGCTTGTTTACTTCATGGTTCTTGAATAGGCTGAGTATCTGTAGCTTCATCAAAACCACCAGTCACAGCATACCTTCTAAAATGAGGACAGTACATACAAATCTTGATTTTTGTGCTAGTCAACAACTATAAGCAAATGCAGAAATTAACCTATTAAAATTCCTGGGTGTTTCAAAACCAGCCTGCTGCTTCTAACAGGGCAATATAATTGACTTCCAACACTTTTGCATGGCTTACTGTATCTGATACAACCTCATCTTGAGCACAAGTGCAAGTGCTGAACATACAGCTGTGTCAAAAACAGGGGTCTGCATAGATTCTCAGTTGCTCCGGTTCATTGCATTGACTAATTATACCCCTTCCAATGCTTTCTCCTGGGTTCAGTAGATGGAGTTGTAACATGTTTAAATATTCCCTTGGCCAAGATGTACCACTGCAGGTGCACTGACAAGGACAGCTCTCGGTTCCCAGCACTGCACATATTTATCCATTTTATAGAGGTTAGTATTTTGCATTATTTTGAAATTACACATAAAAAGGAACCTCAAGTTCTATGCTCAATCTGTCAGCTGGGAAATGCCATCAGTCTCTGGTTCTAATATGCAGCCTTCAACGCTTGGATGGCTGTTTTCTACTCTTCAAAAGAACAGAAAACATGTTTAGGCTCCATTTTTAGATTTTGGGCTTTGGAAAAAGTAATCTCCAACATAGTACATTTTCCTTATTTTGCTAGTTGCTGGTATGAAATAGACTCTTTTGAACAACTGAGAATTCATGAAATCATCTCATTATTTTTTTCAATTTTAGAATCATACCAAATCCTCTGCTAATTGTTAGTTTTCATGTTCGCAAGTAGTTTACACTTTATAGTGTCAATGAAAGGTTTTTAAATAACAAGAAACTATTATGTAAATGGACATTTCTGATAATTTTTGTAAAATTACTCTTAAAAATTCCATGCAACCAAAAAACAGAGCCTGGTAATGAGACTAATTCACTCTTCAAACATTACAGTATCATTTGAACATTGTCACATCATCTCAAATAATTTTTAATTCTAAAAACCCTTTTCCATTCCAATTTTCTCTGAAAAGCTTTCTGTAAAAGCAATAAGAGTATCCAAATTAATTTTAAAGATCACAAAATTGCTACTTCTTTTTAGAGGAAGAGCTGTCTTGTACTGATCTCCTGTATGCAAAATTATCTTAATGGTATCTTCTTTCATCTTAGTATTCCCCCTTGAGCGGTTTGAGTGCTTTCTAGTTCTCTTTGGTTGCAGCTAAATATTTCAAGCAGGCATCAGAAACATTACAGATTGTCTCCTTTGAGTTCCAAGAGCTGCTTTGATGGGGGCTGGCAACATCTTTTCGCAATGCACCATATAAATCATCAGTTCCTAGGCTTTTCCTTTATATTTTATTTTGCAAAGGAGTTCCTAACAACCATGATTTTCCCCTTTTCTGCCGGTTCCCTGCCCTGCCCGTGTGCTCTGCCATCCCTCGGTGCCCAGTGAGGCTGCTGCAGGAGGTGTCTCCAGCCTTGGTCCTTCCTTCATCCTTGTCAGACCCCTTGGGCACTCTCTGCTTCCCGGGGGCAGGTCAGAGGGATGGAAAAAGAAGGATCCATTTGCAGCTGTAGCACCTCTGTGCCTAGCCTGTGTTGCCCCTTCCACAGTCAAAATGCTCAGCAGAGCTTAGCATCTTCTGCCCTGCTCAGCAGTTTCCCCTATACAGTGGCATCGCTTCACTAAGCTGTGTATCAGCCAGAACCACCACTATAAACAAGGACTAGAAAAGAGCCAGTCTTTCACAAAATACATGCTGTTTCTTGTACAAGAGTTTTCATGATCTCTAACAGTCTTCAGCTCTATATCCACTTTCTGCTTGAAATACATCTGTCCCATTTGGAAAACATTATTGATACTGGTGTTACCCAAGACACTTTATTTGTCTAATCAGCTGAGTTGTCAGGTTGAGTTAGCAAATCCATTTGTATGAATCACAGAGCACCTTGTGGCTGTGGTGTATTTGTTTATGATATTTATTAGGTATGCATGTTGGATAGTTTGGATGCAGACATTAAGATTCCTTTGCTATCGTCCTATGCAAACAGTGCTGCAGAGGTGAGAAGAAGCTTGTGGGTTCTATATTGGCATTGTGTGGCAGGCCATACTTTGAGGTACTTGTCTAACATTATAAATAGCAGGTGCTGTGCATTGTAGATAGAGCCATGAGTTAGTGCTTCATCAGAAGATAAATTAATCAAAACTGTAGTAAACAATTGCACGGGTCTTAATGCATTAAGAAACACTGTATGTGCTTGTAATGTCTTGAGTGGTCTGTAAAATCCACCCTTTGATGAAAGGTTATAACAATTTGCTGTACTCCTTCAAGGCATGTATCCCTTCATCTCAATCATCAGTAAAAAAGGCTACTGTGAGTGAATTCAAAAGGCAAAAACATAGCTGAAGATTGAAATGCAGTGTCAACCTGCTGACGCTCTTTTGCTGCATTGTGTGCACTCCCATATTGCTTTTCAGTATGTGCTTGTGGTTTACAAAGGCTAGATATGCTTAATTACCAATAAAACTGTAGCATTTTATTGTATTATTTGTTCATCGACCTCTCTACTTGCATACTCTTAAGGCTGTTTAAAAACAGCATCAATAGTGATGAGCGATCACTATTTAGGGATACTTTATTTTAAAGAGGTATCTTGCTTAGCAAGTAAGACTGCAGGGGTTGCTACTGAATTGGTAAGAGCAAGAGGAGGAGAGAGAGTAGTTCAATTCAAAGTATAAACACAAAATGAAAATTCCTAAATACATTAGTTTGTTAATACATAGAGTTCCTCTGTGCATTTCCAGTTAAAAAAATAAAAGCCAAGTTTTCAATTTGATCAACTGATTTCCCCATGGCAATGGACCTGAATTTTAATAGCAGCAGTAAACAACTGCTTTAAAAAGAGGTTCTCCTTCCTGTGAAAGCGCATTTATTTCCTTCTCTTCTTCCCCATCATTTTCTCATCCTTTTTTTTAAAAAAAAGTACCTCTCCTTGAAATGTGTGTATATATGCATGCATATATATATATATATTTGTACATATACAAACCTGCCATCCCATCATCCTGCACTTCCCTTCTTGCTTTTATCAAAAAGATTCAGCAGCCTCTTTCTAAAGACTATATTGGGTTTGTGGAACACAAGTGTTTTCTGATTGTTGCAGATTGCATTATTTGCTATTCTTCCTGCATCTCTAGGCTTGCAACCAAAGTGCATTTTCTCATTCAAAATGAAGTTATTGTGAGATGACTTGTAACATGAGTGGGTGAATGCACTGCACACTCCAAGAAACCTCTGAATAATTTTTGTTAGCATTATGATTGAGGCTCAGAGGGTGATGGTGCCTTCCCACAGCTCCTCTGCCATCTTCAGTGGCTGCAGCCACGTTCAGCACTAGGAAGCTCATGCTGAGAGGTGCCTCCGGGCGCTTTAGCCAGTGCTCCTGCTTGCTGTGCATGCCCGGAGGTCAAAAAGCACTCAGAAGCTCACAGATGTGAAGCTAATAATTTTTAAATCTAATACGGCCAAGGTTTCAAGCCAATTATCAAATGAATGTTTCTATTTCCTGTAAAGATGTGTTTTATAGTGCTCTCAGCTATAGTTTGACTCCTTCATGCAGGCTGTCCCTGTAACTAAGCTGTAAAATACGTTAAGTGCCAATTAAAGCACTGGGAAGAACCTCTTTTGCATGAACTCAGCGAGACCCTGTAGTGTACATAATATCATCTACACAATTCTGAATCGTTGCTTTCCATTTCCAGTATGCTACAGCAACACCTGGTTTACAGGACCCAGGACATTCCTGTGGAAAACCAACAAAGGCATGTTTTTGGAAAACAACCCTGTTTATTTTTAATGTAATTGTTCCAAATCATATTAAGAACAAGCTGAATGAAAGGTTCTTGACAATTACCCCCCTGGTAGCTTTAAAGATCAAAAGAATAATTTGCTGTTAATTACACATTTACTGTTATCAAGGCAGAAGTATTCAGTAGCTTTGGGATCAAATTCTGTCAATCCTCCAAGATAATGTTTTAAGCAATCGGGTTGATTGCACTTCCCTAAGTTTTCGTGTATTGAGTTTTTTATATTTCCTTATATTTAAATCAGCTGTCTTGTGGGAGACAACAAATACTTTTTTTCAAACTTATTTCTTTCCGCAGTCCATTCATACACAGACTCAAATTCTCTCTGCAGTTTCTATAGGGGATGATAATAGCATTTTTTCCCTCTGCAAAAATATATGACGTTGCTGAATTAATAAAAACATGGAAGAGGAGGACCAGCAGTAGATGCAGGACTGCTAGCAACTGGACATAAATTACTTCTTAACTATATTATTGACAGTGTCACACTTTTTAGTATTTGGAAGGAGTCTGCCATTTCTAACTGCATTCTATGGTTTATTTTATATTTGTTTGTCAAAGCCATTGGTTTAATTTCTTCTTTTTTTTTTTTTCTCATTTTCTCATCTCACAGGACTGGTTTAGCTTTTTATTTTGTCTCTGTGAAGAGTAGAATTCCTTCAAGAGGCCAACATCAGTGTACTCTGTGTTTCCTTTCAGCTCCATCTCCTCTACTGAATAGTGGAAGCAAAGGCTTGTCAGCCTTCCAAATGTACTTTGATTTAGTTTCCAGTGTGGAAATATTAAGTAGAAGAACCAAGTCAGCTTTAAGAATAAGAGTTAACTTTGCAAGCAGCATGAGATCCAGGACATTTTATCTTTTACAGGAGGATGTAACTTGCTGTGTTTTACCTGTTGCAAAATCAAGTTTATTTTCCTCTTCCTTCCCCTGAAAACATAGTCTGCTTAAGCTGTATGCGGGGAGGTTGCAGCCAGATGGGTNTATAGTCTGCTTAAGCTGTATTACTGTCTGCACAGGAAAATGTAGAAAGAATATGTAAGGAGCTTGAAGAGAAACAAAGGANTCGGAGTGGCCTGCTAGACTGTGAGGGATCTAGGTTGGTGTTACGCTCTGGGATGTGCTCTCGGTCTCTGTACGGGTGTTAGATGGTGAGTTGGACTAGATGATCCTTGTGGATCCCTTCCAACTCATAATATTCTGTGTGTGATTCTGTGTGTGTGTATTACTGTCTGCACAGGAAAATGCAGAAAGAATATGTAAGGAGCTTGAAGAGAAACAAAGGATGCAAAATAAGAAAAGATTAGTTCCTCCATCTAACAGAGAGAAAAAAAAATTTAAAAATTACCTGAGATAATTGTAATGCATAAATGAAAGCAGTATCTAAAATGCTGGTTCTCTTTGTTAGAAACGTGCCTGGGAAATTAAATCAAAGCCATGTCAAAGTAGATTTTCTGGAGTGCAGCTGAGCTACTTGGGACAGCAAGTGTGCAACACATAAGGCTGCTAGTAGTTCATAAAACTGGGGGGGTTTGAGAGGAATATTCTGATGTTAGACTCCAGGTAGTGTTCTCCTGCACTGGTTTCTGGGTGCAGCCTGCACTTGCTTCTTTGTAACTTTCCATTAAAACATTTAGGCTTGCAATCTATAATTTTAGGAACACTTTTACCCAGTTAGTGTATTCTTTTGGAAATTGTGAAGGGAACAGAGAGCCTAGATTGTCCTCTTTGAACTGATCATCTTCAGACCAGTGCTCGGATATTCTTGGGAATACTACGAGGACACCTGTACTCTGATGGTACACTGAGAGCTTTTATCTCCTCCTCATCACAGCTGTGACTTCGTGTTCTCTGGAAGAACAACTGAAATCTCAAGCTACCTCAGTTGTCTGTTAAAAACTCGACTTATCTTCCATTTCAACCAAGTGCTTTGACTCTTCATTCTTTTGCAGTTCATATTCTCATTATCAGCTATGAGTATTCAGAAGCCTCTGACTTTTTATGTCATCAGAGAAAGTAGTTTTGTAATTTTTGTGTTCTCTTATTTTCTCTTCACATTCAGAGTCATTCAATCTCAATAAATTTTTTCCAAACACAGTTTGGCAAAGACTATTAAACAGTAAGTATCTAAAGTATTTTCAAAAATATAAAAGTAACAGCCTGTTCATTTTTCATTATCTAGAAATGTAACAAAGTCAAAGAAGTGCTATCAAATATTTGGAATATATGTAGAGAACAGAATTTAGGGTGGATATTTAATTTAGAACAGCAGCTGTGTGATGAGAATGCGTGAAAAATAACAACCCAAAACCAAGCCACAATCTTAGCAAGTCTTTTTCTTTTTTTTCTTTTTCTTTTTATCTTTTTCACTTTTTTAAATAATTAGACCTTGCTCAAAAACTTATTTGTGCTTTCCCAGGAAACAGCAATGGTAGGTTGCTGACAGGATATATTCCAACATTTGGAATATCTAAAATTTTATGCCAGGGTAAAATCTGTTGTGGGAGAGCTAAAAAGGAACTAACTTGGTGTGGTGGTTTGACCCTGGCTGGATGCCAGAGACCCACCTCAACTTCTCCTGAAGGAGAAAACTAAAAAAAAACCAACTGGAAAATAAAACTGGAAAATAAAATAAAACTGGTAACAGGCAAAAGAAGCAAGGCAAAACTATAAATAAAGAACATAAAGGGTTTATTTTCTAACTAACAAGCTCAGAACTGCAAGGGAAGCATCATTTAGAAGGCAACCTTTCTCCCCCCCCCNTGCCTACAAAGTTGTAACTCTTGATTATGTTATTTTGAGGTGTGGTGTTTGCTTGGACAAGCTGAAAGCAGAGGTATGAAGCCTCTTTTACTCTTCCAGACTCCAAAGGCTCTTCCTTTCTCTCATTTGCAACACATTTTCAGATTCTTGCCTTATTCACTGGTCCAAGTACTTTGAGTTCCACCTGATTTTCTTCAGGTTTGGAGCTGGTGTAATAGTTATGATGGATGCACTTTTAGAAGAAATGTGAGCAGCTCAAAGTAAGCAGAATTTTACTGGGAATTAAACTCCTTAGTGACATCCTTGCAAACAGTCTTAACCACTTGGCCCAGACGAGCAGAGTTTGTTTGATTCTTGTTTTTACTGCTGTGTTGGGTTTTTTTCTGTCTGGATGTCATTGCTAATCCACTTTAGTACAGTGGTAAGTGCCCCCACCTGGCGTGTGGGAGACCTGGGTTCGATTCCCGGCAGGGAGACAGTGTTAAGAGTTGGACTTGATGATCCTTGTGGGTCCCTTCCAACTCAGAATATTCTGTGATTCTGTGATTCTGTGATGGAAACAGGTGTATATCTGCTGTATTAGAAACTGATGTGGTATAGGCTGATCCAGCCAACCTCTGAGTCACCTGGCACAAGCTGAATCTGGTACAAATCGTCTAATCTATTAAAGATACTTGCTAAAGTAGAAGGGAAGCACAGGGAGAGGGCACATGTAAAAAACATGTCAAAATTACCAGTGGCAATTTCTGGATAATTTTTGCATGCTGAGCATAAATGGTAACCAGATAACTGATGTACTTGCCCTGCAGCTGTCGCCTTGTCTGGGAATATGTGTAGGGGCAAAGACCAGTAAATGTCCTGACACCTCTTAGGAGGCATATTTTGAGTAGAAGGATATTAGCAATTCAAAATCTAAACTGGGATCTAAGCAAGGTCATTGGCTGGTCAGTTTATTTTTGTCCTAAGCAGTGTTTAATTTAAGAAGCAGAAAGACTGGGATAAGCCGGTACAACCCTAAATGTGCAGCTGGCTGCTGGGTGATGTTGAAGCTGAGTCATCCTAAAGGGCAGTCCATTTGTACCCTCACTCCAGACAGGAGAAAGGTGAAGACCAGAAGGAGAGAAGAGATACCCTCATTGCCCCTATGATGCTTTAGTATCACTGAACTCAAGCAATTTCTATGCCAATAACAAGGAAATTAAAAAAGAAAAGGTAAATAGAAAAGTTTTGGGGTTTTTTTAATCTGCTGATGTATGCATGCAAATTAGCTTAAATACTTGATGCGTCCAAGTAAAAGTAATATTATAAAAACTGTAATCTAGTTTTTGTAAAATTTCTTAATTCTAGTGTGTGTTATAAATATACCCCATGTGAATAAAACCTGAGCTTTCTCACAGTAACTCAGGAGTGAAAGTAATGAACAATCTTAGTATGGCTTTCTTATAAATAAAACATACTCCTCTGTTTTGTTTAGGGTATTTAAGTCCTCAGCTCTATGCTGGTGGCTGGAATTATTAGGTTCTCTTTTGAAGGTCATGAGTTTTTTTCAAAATAAACATGAATTTGTCACTTTGAAAAAGAAACTCCCTTCTGTTTTAGAGAATATTGTTTCACAATCTGAACCTCTTGCATCAGCCAGCTCTGTTTCTTGCCAAGTCTAGTTTCTACATCCTACACCAGCATCAAAAGTGTGCTTTTGAGGAGGAGCTTTTGGTCGCCTCAAAAGAATTGCTGTCTTTTCTATTTCAGCTTAGGTTTCCCTGATAGTCCTCCCTCTTCTACTTTGAGCACAGAGGTGCTGCTGTAATACTTAAGAGCAGTATCTAATAGATCAGGTGTGACAGAAATCCCCTAAACCTCTGTAAAAAGCTTTTTGCCCAATTCCCTTCTGAAATATCACTGAAGTGGTGTTTGACAGATTTGTGTAGCTATAAAAGCCCTCAATTGCTATTATTACACAAGTCTCTGAAAATATATTGATAAGCTTAAGTCTCCATATTTCTTATTCCACCCACTAAAGGCAGTCCAGGCTGTATCTCTGGCTGACTACTTTTTTCCTTTTGTACAGATTCATCTGCTAGTTTGTCTCTGGGGGAAAAAAATATGTATATATATATATAATCATCATTGCCGTGGTCTTAATGCTAGCTGGGGAAAAACTGAGGAAGGAATAAAATACTTTCAGTCCTCCAGTGTATGAACCATAAAAGATGAAGTGGGTACCTGCTCAGTTCATCACTCATTTTTCAAAATGAGGAGTCACCCAAGCATGAACCAGAGCAAACATTTAGTCTTCTGTATGAAGGATTTGATTTCTGATTGTATTTTTGGCCACTGGAATGAGCTGCTTAGCCATTGGAATGGGCTGCCTGGGGAGGTGCTGGAGTCACCATCCTTGGAAGTGTTTAAAAAAAAGAGACTGGATGTGGCTATGGTTTAGTTGATGAGATGATGTTAGGTAACAGATTGGACTTCATCATCTCAAAGGTCTTTTCCAATCTAGTTAATTCTGTGATTCTGTGATTATGCAACTTTCCTTCTCTTTCTCCTTCCGTTGGCCTTTCTTTAAGCTGTGGCGTTTAATTTAGCAGTGGTTAGACATAAATGAAGAAGTTGTTCCCAGTCAGTGAGCCCAGGTCTTTGGGATCCTGTGAAGTTAATGTTCTCCTGCAGTGCATGAGAACCAGCTCCTGGTGACTTCTCCACAGCTGTGAACTGCTCTGAGAGACCAGACAGCTGGGCTGAGCACACGCTGTGGTATCAGGGACAGGAACGTGGAGCAGAAGAGAAGGTGCTGCTCATCCTTCCAGGCTACAAATAACCATGGGTGCAGTACTATGGCTTGTTGTCCTGTTGCTTATGGGATCCAGAAAACTAGTGACAGTTGCTGTTACATGGACCATCTCACCATCAATTTGACTCTGGCAAAGCATAAAATTAGGCAAAAGTCCCTGCCCACAGTTAACCTGGTCAGACATGGGAGGCAGCACCTGAGGATGTTTTAAGAGGAGATGGGCTGGACTGGGCCAATGAATTACCAGTTCTGCAGTCACAAGGACCAAGGGTAATAATTGCCGGGGAAGCAGTCACAGAGGACCTGCTGTCATTAACCTTTCCTGTCTTTCTTCATACCATTATGCTGCTCAGCAATTGTGGACTTCTTGTGCTGAACACAAGCTGAACAGAACTGCCTGGATCATGACATCCAGATAACTGGGCATTCAAGTCCGTTCACTTGGGACCAGGGCAGAATGTTCAGCAGCTCTCAATGAGCCTCAAGCCCAGAGTAACACCACAAGTTATACCCATGTATGCCATCTCCTCGTATCAATTCTTCCTATACTAAAATTGTCTCTTCTGAGACACATTTTGTTGGGCACAATGAGAGGATGAGAAATATTTTCTGGAGATTCTCTTGTCTCTGTAATTTTTGACAGTAAGCTTAACTTGTTTCCTATGATCTTAAGATTCTCAACAATTTATTTTCCAAACCTAAATGCCAGTGGGTATGTTTATACATTTTTGGAGTTAAAATATGTAGAATTTAAGCCCTAAAATTAAATATACAAAGTATTTTCACAATTTAAGAACTGCATGATTATTTCCTTTGATGTAGACATGCTTATTAAATTGATGAGAACTCCTTAAAACACTATTTTGAATGCTTCAGTAAAGTTTTCTGGAACTTAAATTCATCTGCATTCAGAAACCTTGCCTGGTCTAACACTGTTTTTCATCAAAGAGGACTGGAATATATTTCACTTCAGGAAAAATCATTTAGTTAAAATGTAGTTTAAAAGCTCCCATGGCACTGGAGACTTTTTAGGGAGTATACTTTATAAATTGATGCTTAAGTAACTTCTTTTGCTTGCAGCTGTATTTTGTGGTTTGGACAGGTAGGAATGACTTTCATTCTAAAAAGTATCTTGGGACTGCTGCTTCTGTTCAACAAGTAAGATCTCAAAAAGATGTTAATGGGTAAGTAATACATTTCTGCAGAGTGCTCTACTAACCACACATTTCCATTTCTATTTACACACCAGGCACTTAAAGCTTGTCTTCAAATTATAAGTATGCAGAAGTTTGCAACTTACCTACTGGAGTTTAATAGTGAAGAGATGCTTCCTGAGCATTTAAGGATTTTCAAAGGACTTAAGAGAAATTACATAATGAATCTCACTGCAACCCTGGCATCGTGTGGGTAGTTAATTGAAAAGAGAAGGTCCTGATGCTCTTGTGGCCACTGGAAAAACTGCTTGAAGAGCAGCATAACACTCAGGCCCGTGTTCTGGCAGCTACCTCCTCAAGTTAGCCTCCCATCCACATGTAAGTCTTGATATAGATAAAGTATGCTTCCCATATGTACATTCTTCAACTGCAAACTCTGAAACTACTTACCCAAATATGTTGCTCAGGATAATTGGCTGGATTTGGTTTGGTTCGGTTTGTTTTAGGGGTTTTTTTCTTAGTCTCAAAGGGGGTAGCTGGATTCTGGAATATGTTTAGTTTGTAGGTGACAAATAGTCTGTGAAAACCTCAGAGGTAACTCAGTATTAATGAGGCCAGGCAGCAGAAGCATTGTTGCCCAGTGTAGTGAGCCAATATAATTGGAACTTTATAAAGTGAAACAGAGTTAGAATTTAGCAAGGTAATACCCCAAAAAAGTCATAAAACACCTTGCCTCTGCTCTTTCCATCACCTTGAGAATGTACTTTGCTCCTTTCTAAATATGCTATGCTTTATTTCCTGTTGATCCTCTCTTTCTTCATTTTTCATCTTTGTCTAAAGACTTTGTCAACATTTCATAGCAGCTGACTTACTGGTTTCTTTTTGTCAGTTTTTGTTTGGTCACTTCGAAAGACAGACAACAGAGACTGCAGCAGTTCAGAGCGTGTAGTACAGCACAGCTCATTACTTCAAGAAACAGAGGCAAAAATTTTAACCTGAGTCTAGCTATCTAAATCTAATATTAACCATCATTGTAAATTAACTCCCTAAAATCTTTTTACAAATAATATTTTACAGAAGTGTGCTCCCATTAAAGTTGGCTCTGTCTTCCTTCCTTGGGTACCAGGGGCATGCAAAGCTGGACCCTTTATGCTTTACAACTGGGAAAGACCAAGTTTGCAGTTGGTACACTTTATATGGTTGGTTTTGGTTTTGTTGTACTCTTCATATCAGCAATGTACTGTAAATAGTCTTGCCAGTTTAGTTCAGGTTTAATTTTCAGTATTTTTCTCTCACAGCTTCCAGCCATCCCATGGTAATGTTTGTTTTACAGATGGCCAGCCTGATCTACGGACTTTCTAATGGGAAACCAATCCCATGTCTCAGTTTTTCATAATACAGTTGAACAAGTACAGCATAAGTCATTATGAAGAACTGAGGAGACAGATGTTCCAAGTCAAAAGTTTAATAAGAGGTGTCTTCAAGGCAACCCTCTGTAACAGGGTAGGGAAATTTTCCTGCAATATCTCTGAAATACAGTGTTTCCTTGATTAAGTTATCTGTTTGTATGAAGGAGACTACTGTAATAACAGTAGGAGTGAAGAATGTGACATTCAAATTGCTTTTACAGTTGTAAAGGAAAAAATGCAGATGGTGTATGAAATTTAATGTCTCTGTCAGATATGTTCCTCTGCTTCAGTGTAGAATCAAAAATATCAAATTCTTTTGTATTTTCTTTATTAGATATATATATTTTCATGTACTGAAGATTGCAAAAATATTAGAGCAGAACTGAATATTTCCCTTGCACTTGCACTTACTTAATGCTTAGCCTGGATTAGTGCCAAATATGTCTCCACTGTGACACAGTAAAGCCATTGATAAACATTTAATGAGCAGGGCTCACTGAAATTTGCCTTAGAACATCAGAACCTCATGCTGCCCAGCTTCAAAACAGCATGCGAGGTACTCATTTTCAGATTTGGAAAGTCATGACGACTTGAATAAATAAATAAAACGTCCTAAAATTTAATATCTTTCTGACTTTCTCAGGGCACTTCAAATCAAATGTAATTGAACAGCTTCTGGAACAAATCCAGTGGAACAGGAAGTTAGCCAGAGCTGAAGCCATATAGACCTGCCTCTCCTACAAAATAGGACAATTCTTTGTGCATTTCTGTGACTTCTGTGTCACTGAAAGTGTTGGAATTCAGTGAAGTGGAAATGAAAGCCAGCAATGTGAATTGAAATATCACAATTTGACAGCAGTTTTACTGTTAGTCATTTCTTAAGTACCTTTAAGATGTTGGGCTGATAATCAGAAAAATACTGATTTTTATCACATGGGCAGCCAGATTTAAAAAATATTCTGCTCACCTTATTACTGAGTAAGACACACAACAACCTCTACGCAAGAGCAAATTAACTCAGTTTTGACCAAATATGAAGCAAAAGAATGTAAACATTCAAACTACTGCTAAATATCAATGAACTTACAGAAACTGTATCAGGAAAGGCAAATCATACGGTTGACTGGTTTTGATTTGTTTTTAAATTTGAACAGATGAAGGCAGGAAATTGTTATTGTTTGGAATAACACATATTAGCTATGCAAAATCCTGGCATGGAGTGGCCACTGTAAGCAAAAGTATAGCTATATATCATGACCCTCACATTTTTATGAAGGGCAAAAGAAGAAAAAATGTATGTGTAATGCCAAGAATTTAAGTCCAAATGGAACCTTAACAATCTTATTAAATAATGCACAAAGATGAGCAAAAACAAAGCAAATGGCACCTGGTCATCAGAAAAAATACTATTATAGCTAAGCTGGGAAATTGCAGGCAGGACAAGAGAACTTGGGAAAAGTAAGACTGACAAGCTGCTGTCCTGAGGCCTTGTAAACTCAACACTGCTGGTAACATAGCGATACATATGTACTGGGTACTAGGGCTATACTACACCAGCTATGAAATGATATATGTTGTCTTTCTTAGTAAAGTGATTCCAGCTAGGGGCATCACTCTTGGAAACATTTTGGAATTACTTCAGATAGCTTTTTATATGTCACGTCATTTCTATGGTACCATATTTTCTATTCTTGAAGGATTTATTGTTCCAGTTTCTGACTTTTTAATGAGAAGGCTGACAGCAAGTTTCAGTCATTCCTACTGTGGATGGGCCACCTTCTCATGCTTCAAGTCATGGCACTTCATCTACCCTGAATGTTACCCCTTCTGAGATGTGGAGGTAGTTCAGGAAATATGGAAAGCAGGTTCCTCTGTGATGGGTTTTTTCTTGGTATGTTAACTTAATGCAAGTTTCAATAAATTACTTATCATGAACAACGCAGTTAAGCATACTATCCATAAGAAATAAAAAAATGGGGCACAAAGTTAGATCTCAGGTCCCACGTTTACCATAATTTGGTAACTGCTATAGTTTGCTCTCTCTGGTTGCCCTCAATCTGTGTCTTATATCAAGAGTTCAAACGTATTCTTCTAGTGTAGAACACTCTATGAGAACAGTCCCATACTTTAACTCTTAAAGATAATTTCTTCCCAGGTAATGTAAGATAATGATAGCACATAATAATCTTCTCTTGCAGTTTCTTTCCATTGTATTGATTTGCTCTATACTGTAGGTGTGATAGACCAGGGTGCTTAGTCTCCATTCCTCTGAGCACTTTGGAGAAACTACTACATTTGTCAAAAGACAAAAAAAAAATCATCCTAAGAGAGTCAATTGAGGGACATCAAAAGCCACTGGAAAGTCTCCCAGGTGAGCCGTTACTTGAAGATTATCCAGCTTTTGAGTCATCTGTGGTTTGTCTTTGAAAAGTTCTGCTAAACTCAGTCTGGATTTAAGAACTGAACCCTAGATTTTTCTGTTTTTCTGGGCTCCCTTCCCTCCCTGTCTCTTGGGAACAATATATTTAAAAAAAAGTGTGATTAAAAGGTTACCATTACCTATGTTATTTGTTTGAACATGCTCTATAAAAAATAATTTTTAAAAAAATCTCTGTCACTCTATTTTTAACATAAAATACTCAGACCATACAAACACTAAAACAATGAAGTTACCTTTAAGGTATGAGTGTTTTTTGAAGTTTGTCTTTCTTAGCTTGGGGTTTTTGAGGTAGGCATTAGGAATCTGGAATCAGGTCCTGTAACCTCTTATCCCAATGCAATGTAGACAGTAACACTTGCAATAATTATACATTTTTGCCAAACACCAAGTTTGCTAGGATTGAAACAGAGGTTGACCACTTTCAAAGATGTAGACTTTCTTTCTCCTAAACCTGAAATTTAGAATTCAGTGTTTGCTTTAAAGTAATAATAAGTTTGGGAATTGTATATTGTTAGGAATATGAAATATTAATAGTTTATAAGCAACTTACTTGCTAAATGGTATTGAGGAGTTGCCTTCCCTAGTCCATGGATGAAGTGATCAAAATGGATGTAAATGCAAGTATGTCTTTTAGGATCTTGTGCCTAAGCTCAGCATTTGGTTTCCGAGGAGAAATCTTGCATTAAACATTGTATCAAGGGGCAGAAAGTAAATAAACATCTGTTGTTCATAGGAATTTGCATCACAAAACTGTATAGTGTAGAGCCTCTTCAGATGCCAAAGTTCTTGTTCTCAGAAACAAACTTCTAATAGTGTGAACAAGGACATCTGCTTGTTTCTGACATATTTGAGGAACAGAGCATTAGTGTTTGGTCAAGTTATCACTTTGTGATGCATAATACCATTCTTTTCATCCTGATATCCATATCTGTCTTGTATTGACGGAAAAAGAAATCATAAGACTTTCTCTAAATAGTATATTTAATGTCTAATTGCTGTCTTAACAGTTGACGTTTTCCTTATAGACTAGATTTGCAGTGGTAGCATAGTTCTAAAAATTACTTAGCATGTTCATTTTTAGACTACCTCATTCCATCTTTCTGTCACATTATACTGTTTTTCAAATTATTCCAGTATTTTCCAAGAAGAGCCTGGACAGAGCTGTTATTAATAATCAGAGATGAAAACCTAGTGCCTCACATGATTTCTAGTCTTTGCTGTGTAGTGATAACAGGTCAGGAAATTGTTCTATTTCTATTTATAGCTTCACAAGAGTATATTAATCTGAATTCTGTAATTCTTATGAAATCATTTCTCATATGTCCATTGTGATGTTTGCTCGCAGGCTGTGCATCACACGTCCCCTCCTGCCCCATCCCAGCAGCTGGAGCGTGCTGCAGTGTTTGGGTTCATGCTGTGGGACCTCCTGCTCTTCAGCTCTACAGGGCTACACCTGCATGACTCTGGGTCTCTGGCATCTCAACCTGCACTGTGACAGAAGGGCAGCTAATGGGGCTTCCTCCAGAAAGTGGAACTTCTCCACCGTAGAGTTTACAGAGTGGTAAGCGCTCACTTTTCCAAAAGTGGTTTGCTGGTATTCCTTTGTGCTTTATCTCTTTAAACACATGTACATGGATTTTGAACAGCATTTCTAAAATATTTGCTTTCTTTCCAGCTCTTTGATATAGTGAGAATTTAAGAGTGCATTATCCCCCCACTCCCCCAAATTTGCAGGTGTTCTGCAGGGTATGGTTTGATGTCTTCTCATACCATTTTCTTTGCGAGTTCCACTCACTCTGTTATGTGTCACTTCAGAAGACCTGGCTATTCTTCTATGTCATGGAGTCTCCTCTCTGTCTCACTGTCAACTGCATCTCTGACTGATTCTGATTTTTCAAATTATCCCTTTTTGCCTGTCCTCAGTTTCATAACCCATGATTTTTTTAGTGGCATCTGCAGTGTAGAGACATCTGTTTATCTGTTGCTTTATCAAACTTTCTGTCCAAGTCAAATTTCCCCTTTCAGGGAAATTAGTTTCATTTAGGTTTTCACCACTACTCTCTGGGGAATATCTGTTTGGTTTATTAAGGATTTCTGAGCACAGTTTATATAAGAATCAGATGCTTGGACATATCTCAAGTCTTAAAAAAATTGCCAGCCAAAAAATGCTCACATAAGGATGGTCAGTAGATGTGTGAACTGCTGAATCAGTTTTTAATAGTACAACTGAAATCGCTTGAACTAGAAGAAAGCTCATCAACACTACTTCTTGTGATGTTCTTTGCAAGGCTGGTAATACTCTTCTCTTTTATCCCTTTAAGTCATCTGTATTTTTGATCCATTTTCCATTCTTCTCTACAGATGTACATACAAGTTCCTTAATAACAATCATCAAATTTTCTACTTACATTTCTTTCTTTTTTAGAACAAATTACATCTCCCTACATGGTTGATAAATTAATCAGACATTGCCACTAAATTAAGTTACAAGTCAAGTGTTTTGTGGTTTAGAATTATTCTTTTAACACACCTCTTCTGTTTTTAATGTTATTTTCTTAAAATTTATTTTGGTAATGATGCTTCTCACCAAGTTAACCAACTAGATTATTCTTGTTTCACCTAGTTACCGTATTTTTTCTGAAGTCTTGGTTATGCTTGGTTTTGTTATATCTTCTATATCTTGGTATTTACTTGAGCTATAGCATAATCTCTATGTTCTATTTACCCCAATGCTTACAGTTCTTAATTCATCCTTCTTCATTTATGCTAGGTTGTTAGTTCTCCCAAAAGGAATGTAAGACAAGGATTTAGTAAATCTAAGAGTTTAGAACATATAGATTATAGAAATTCACTGACGGTCCATAAATGAAGCAAATAAAGATTTCATGAGTCACTGTGCACTAGCAAAAACTAGCAAAAACAGAAATGCTGAAATATGACTTTGAAATTTAATTTGGTACACTTGTGTCACTGCCATACTGACTATTTGTTTCTTGCAATATCTCACATTTATCTAAACTATTGGTTTTTCACTCTGAGGGCAATCTCTAACTCCTAGAACTGCTCCTCCAGAGGCAGAAAGACTGCAGACATTGGAGTCATCTCTGCAGAACTGAAAAGCTTTTTGTTCTTCAGACAGCTTTTTTATTCTGCATTCTATTGTATCTTCTTTGATTGAAACCTCTTGCCAAATGCTCTTGAAAAGTCTAAATATAACTACATCCTCTGAACTTGCCTTTATCTTGGTGGCAATGCCTTCAAAGGACTCCTGTATGTTTGATAAGTGTTCTTTCCATGGCACAAGTGAATATGGAATCACACTTCTTTTGTGCAAGCATCCGAAGGAATTTTGAGAAATGTGACAGATTTTTACCGTGGTCACTTTATACTAACTCTTCATACTCTGCCTTTCAAGTAAAGCATCATGGCTTTCACTAGAGTCCATTTTTTCAAAATTTTCACTCGAACTACAGAATCTTTAGAAAATTTTCAGGTGAAGAGGAGTTAAGCTGTTTCTATATGTTCCTTGCAGTTAAGTCCACCTATCAGCGAATTATAAATGAATTCTTATAATATAGTGATAGCACAGTGAAGAAAAGGGATGCATAATATATACTTTTCCAAATGTAGTACAAACATTTATTTAAAAAAAAGAAAAAAATAAAGTAGTCGTTGTTGCGCAGGTTTTTTTCACAGAGAAGAAGTATAAATGCTTTCATATTTTTGAAAATGTGGGTTTGTTTTCATGTGTAAACATACTTTAACTAATTATAAAAGAATGTACAGAAAATTTATGAACGAAAAAATCAACTGAAAGTAGCTGAAAGCTGTGGCAGAAGTATTACATACAGCTTTTCGTGTTCTCCATTAGCAATTTTTATAGCACTTCCAGGGACAGAGCAGGTGGTGATCTGGGCCCTTGGGCTGAACCAGGTCACCAATTTACCTGTAGTATTTCGGTGTCACACACATGAAATTGATATATCTGTACATTCCATCAAAGGTCCAAATATAATTTTATGTTGAGTGACTACTCTTACAAAGACAGTATTCTTTGTGCAAAGAATATTATGTAAATAATTTCTACACAGATTTTTTTCTATGTGTTGTAAATTTTTTTCCATGTGCTCTAAAAGGATCCCACGGTGAGCTATAATTTATATATTGAACTAGTGTGACATATGAAAATCTATTATGCAAACTTCTCATATTAAAATGTATTACTATTCTCCTTTGTGTTAAAAAGTTTTATTTAATAAATTTGCATTCTGCTCATCTTGCAGTCTTCTGGAAAGTCTAGATAACGCACAACCTCAAAACCCTTGAGAGGCAAAAAATGAAGGGACACTTCATATTCTCATTTCTTGAGTTTCCTAAAACCAAAAAATACAGAGTTCAGATGTTTGGTAATGCCCAGGAAATGCTCTGCATGCAGTCTGTATGGTTGCCCCACATGAGAGTAGAGAGAGGTGGTACTACGTCACCAGAACATATCCAGGACGCACCATCACTAAATAAGCAGGTGTTCACAGAAGAATTGACCTTTTTTCCCCAGATGATCGTAAGGATAATTAGAAGTCACTCTGGAAGGGGCATTGCAGCTTATTTCTATAGTTGTTTCTTTGTGCTGCTAAATCAGGGGGCATGCTGATTCCGAGCATTAACTTAAAATGCCACTCGCTAACCTTTTGAACAGTCATTCAGTGAGCCCTTACCATTCAATGACAGGCATATATAATTAAGTGCCTAAATTCCATGCACCTTTTTCCTAGAGGGCTTTTTCATTAGGACCACAAATAGTTAGCTCTTCATTCTGGAGGCAGCAGAGCCCCAGGAGAAAATCTATTTCATTGTTTGCTTTCATGCTTTCTGGAAAACACCTACAAATCACTCATAGAATAAGAATGAAAATACTCAATGCACACAGTCAGCTTTTGGCTTTACATAGTGCAAAATATATACGTACTTGTTCCCAGGAAAAGCCATGTTGTGTCTCGCAGGGACAGTCTACCTGACCGGAAACCCATTTAGTGTTAGTAGGGAACTAGAAAAGGTCAAACTTTATGTTTGTTCATGAGATACTCTGTAAATTCAGAGGCAATTCTTAAGTAGAGTAACCAAAGCAGAAGTAGTACAGGTTTCAGCATAGCTGCTCTCTTCCTTTCTCTAGGGGACACATGAATGATTACATTGAAGGATCAGTTCAGTTGTTTCTGAGACAACTGTAGGGGAAAAAAGGGCCATATGTAAAAAAGCAGCCTTTAAAAGGTGCTGCACTTCAGGACAGAGACTTCCATCTCCAAAGAAAGCTAGATGACCTGGATACTGATCATATTGTCTTTTCTTTTTGAACCATGAGGATCATCCCTTTGCTCCTGAGGTACAGTATTGCAGTCCCTCACTCCCCGACTTACATTTAGCTCTTTGTTGGCAAAGTGTTTCTCTTGTAACCAAGCAACTTCAAATGTGCTTTCAGAAACATTAAGGATTGTGAAAATACTGTCAAAAGTGATTTCCCAGACCTAATTTGAAGTAAATATTTATTCTTCCTTTGTGAGCCCTGTCACCTCTGTGTGACAGCTGATGCACACATCTCCTGGGAAGTGTGGGTGAGAATTGCAGAGGTCTCCACACTGCAGTCCCAGCTGTCTCCTGGGATGCCACTGAGTTGAGTTTTTACACAGCTGCATGTGGGCTCTTTAGGGACCAGCTGCTGTGCCACTATGGTAGCAAGAAATTGCTTCACTAAAGTTCTGTGGAGTAAATACTAGAAAATTAAGGAAAGACAAACCTCCAAAAGGCATTCGTCATAGAGCTGAGGCTGATGTAAGAGGGCACCAGGTACTGAATCCTGTTTGCTTTAGACACGGCTGAAGAAAGAGTAAGTTTCTTGAAGGAGGAAGTGTAATAGGTATCTTTTAAAGGATTCTTGAAAAAAAAAACCCTGGCCATAAAATTTTGTCTGAGTGCGTATAGTAAACGATTTTGTGTTTTCTTTTCCGACAACATGAGAAACCTCATTTCAGCTTCTGAGGCAGTTTTTAAATAATTAAGGATTTTCCCCAAGGGAATTTGCATTTGTGTGCATAGGTTAGGTTGTCACTGAAATACAAGTTTTCCCTTTTTCACTTGACAGACAGAGGCACATGGAAGAGGAGACACAGTAAAAAAAAATCTGTTCTGTTAAATACCACAGAGGGACAACTCAAAAAAGGGTCAGTGTTGGGTCTGGTCATGTTCAACATGTTAATTGATGGTATTGATGACGGGATTGAGTCCACTGTGAGCAAATTTGCAGATGACACCAAGCTCGGAGCCTGTGTTGATCTCTTCGAGGGTAGGAAGTCNTAGGTCACAGTCTTAAGCTTCTGCAGGGGAGGTTTAGACTTGATATGTGGAAAAGGTTTTTTACTAAAAGAGTGATTCAGATTTGGAATGGGTTGCCCACAGATGTGGTTGAATCGCCAGCCCTGGGGGTGTTTAAGAGTAGGCTGGATGAGGTGTTGAGCAATATGATCTAGATGTAGATGCTAGGTTAGCTGGACTATGTGATGGACTGGACGATCTTCAAGGTCCTTTCCAGCCTTATCTATACTGTGAATACTGTGAAAATCAGATCAAGCAAAGAGCAGCCTAAGGTGCAGCCACAGAAACTTCTGTACTTTGTAAGAGGCATATGACTTCCAGGAAGAATTAACATATTTAATGTTAAGCTGGTTTGGTTATGTTTTAATGCATAAATGATAGCATTCTCTAGCATTGCAATGCGTATTAACTTCCCTGGAACAATTTCCAAGTCGTATTCATGTGTATTCCTTCTGCTGTTGTTACACACCTATTTACATGCAATTGTCCGTTTGTTTTGCTCACACTTACTGCACAACAAAACACAAATGCATCCTTAGCTCTTGCTGATTTTATCACAGTGGTCATTCAGGGAACTAGTAATATTTTTCCTTCAAGCACACAGAGGTTGGTCTGTCTATTAAAAAGCTGCTCTCCTTGTACATTTACCCTTCATGTTAATTTTACAATTGTAAATATGCTGATTAAATTTAACCATGTTTCATGTCTTAATGAAACATTTCCTTGTAATTATAGATTCTGTCTGCAGGTTTTAACATCTTCATTTTTAAACCATTTGGCATCTCAGAGCAAGACAATGATTTTTTTACAACCTTTGATACCATCTATTTGAAATACTAGGTCTGGGAACACAAGTTTGGTATATACACCCAAGTATAGTTAGCAAGTTCTTTGGAAAAAACCCCATTTTTATTCTGAACCACATATCTTTCTACACATCTTTTAGCTCACAAAGGATGATGAAGCTCATGTTCTGTGATGGTAATTTTATTACAGTGATTGGATCAACACAGGATTAAACCTCCTTGGATTTGGCAATAGCCTCTTACAGTGAGATACTGTGGGTCATGCTTTTGACAAGAGGACTAATTGCCTTGCTTCTGTGAAGGTTTGTTTATATTTATGGCTTTTCTATTAGAATAGCTCCATTTCTCAGACAGTTGGCTCACAGTACTTTTTTACTTTTTTATTATTATTCTGAACAAAAATCTGACTTTTCTTCAACTAGATTGTTCTCACATTTGCTCAATTGTCTAAAAGATAGAATGAGTTTTATTTCAGATGGCAAAAAATTCCACCCCCACATAAATCTTCAAAGATTAAAGATGGGGGAAGGGTGAATGTGTGAACTAAATAAATGGCTCTGCCTTGGTTAGAGACCAGGCTCTACAGATTTCATTCCTAAAAGGAACAGTTCAGAATCACAGAATCACAGAATATTCTGAGTTGGAAGGGACCCACAAGGATCATCGAGTCCAACTCTTAACACTGTCTCCCTGGCGGGAAACGAACCCGGGTCTCGCACACGCCAGGTGGGGACACTTACCACTGTACTAAAGTGGAATGTTAATGTATATAAAATTAGGGAAATAATGTGGTGTTATAGCTCCTAAAATTCAACTTGCCTAGCACTTCTGTATTGTGCTAGAAGAAATAGAATGTCAGAGAGCAGTAAATAAAGCTGTATGTTAATACAAGTCTAAATTATAAGGCATGGCATGAATAATGCTTTTAGTTAAACCAGCTGGGATAAAAACTTATTGGTGGTGTCATTCCTCATCCTTCAAGATGTACATTGATCACTCAAAAATGTTGGGAAAAAATTTATCCACCTGCAGCCCATTCTTTCTCCTTTCACTGCAAGCTTGTTGAGTACGAGTGTCTCCTTTCTGGTTTATTTGCATTCCCTCGTTGTTGACACCAGCTGAAGACTACATGAAATATTCACCTGATAAAATAACTCCTGGTCATACTAACACCACGTAGCTGTGAGGAATTATGAGGCCATGTGTGAACTGATTAGCATAGTGCTTGTTTTCTAATTTCCTGAAAAAGAGGTGTGTCAGATCTGTCTTAGGAAGATTAACCTGTCATTAACCTAAGTGCTATCAAGAAGATAAAGACTTGCCAGCCAATAAGCTGTTAATTGAAAACTGGAGTTTTTTCTTTAGCAGTCGATCAGCAAAAAGTAAAAGCATCCAGTTTTACCCACATTTTTCTACAAAATCTGCAAGCAGGGTCTTCCACAAGAAAACGGTGCTTTAAAGATAAAGGTCTTTATTCTGAAAGTTTGTTGCTAAAATAAGAACTGTGAACTGGAATGTTATAGCACAGAGGTTGATTCATTCCCCAGAAATGCAATTTAAGATCTCTTCCATGAACCCCCAGCATAGAGGTGTAAGTCACATCTTGAATGTCCTCTAACAAATTCAAGACCATATTCTACAAAGTGACACAGGAGGAGACATCCATTAATTGATTTCAGATTGTGAAGGCATTCAACATACATATTGTTAAGGTAAAAATACCTCTGGCCTAGCTGGTTTCCTATATAATTGTGCAGGTACCTCTTCCTAATCTAAAGGAAAATACCTGTTTTGTGAACTGTGGATGCTCTTACAATTGATGTGAAAACAGTGATCCAGCAATTATCTGTGTGAGGAATTTCTTTCAAATACCAGAGCTATTGTAGAAGAATAAATCCTATCAAAATCGAACACAGGGGTGATGCTAAACCACCTGCTGCTTAAAAAGACATTTCTTAAACTAGTGTCTTACAGTGCTATACTATCATTGCAGATTGAAAGCAGTTGTGCACCAATATGAATTTACCAAGTTTCTTGTAAACCATTATAAAAGGACGTGCTGAGGCAGGAAAAGTAGCATGGATGAACTTGCAATGTCTTAAAGCCAATAATACTCTTAATACTGTGACTGAGCACTCTAAATCTCTGGCTTGGGATATCATTTACCTTGTTACCTAATTACTTGTGGATCATCTGTCTTAAACTGCTGACTTGTTCTTGAAAACATAATGTTGGGAATGCAGTGAAAGTCAACCTACAAATCTGACAGATAGCTTTATTATTTTCTTGCAATTTGTTACACAAATATGAACAACTTGGGAAAATATCAAAACCCCTAAATAGCAGATTTATCTTTTCCTCTCTCTCTCTTTACAGAAAAAAAAAATCAAACCAAACAAACAAAAATACCCCCAACAACAACAACAAAAATCCCCTAACAAATAGAAGAGAAAAGCTACTGGTATACTGGAGGTGAAGACATCTAGTATGCATTAACTTTCAGAAATGGAAACTTGTTAGCCAGAGACTAGTTTGAAAAATTATTAAGAAATACATGAGAAGTAGTTACTTGAAAATGGTGTGAATTGAACACCCCAGAATCAAAAGGGTGAAGTGTAAGACGATAGATCAGGCAAAGCTTGAAAGGTATAGCAGGTTATGTTCAAGAATTTATTGTAGTGTTTTGCTGAAGTACAGAATGAGAGTTTCAGAGTACAAAGAGAATTTTTAAAAATCCTAATGGCATTTTTAATTGAGCAAAAGAAATCTGCACCGATTTCTGCCATCTTTGGTGGAGAAAAAGAAGGATTTTCGAATCAAGAAACAATTTCTATAATAGCAGTATGGGTGGATAGTAGGCTTACATTAGGAATCAGCAGTCAATTTAAGAGGATAACATTGCTGAGCTGACTGCAAGCAAAATAATTCCATTAAACTAAATCTGAGTAAAGTTTTGAGTGCTTATAGCACACAACTGTTTCTCATAAAGGATATACAGTTTGGCACTCAGCAAGGCTCCAGGGGTGTATGTCATTTATCATCAGAGCTTGGAGTTTATCCATTTGGGGATGATATCCCAGGAAGCTCTTTAAGTTGCAGGACTTCTGGTAAAGATGAACCATAGTCGTGTTACTTTCATTTACGTTGTATTCCATGTTTTTTCTGCAACTGAATACCAGCTATATGCAACTAAAGTAATTTTTAAGAGGCAATATGCATGATAGAGCTGGATTGTAATTAGTATCTTCTGGCCCAAGTTTGCAGGTTTTACCAAAACGTGTAAAAACAAATTAAATTTTCCACTAGCTGTTCCATTTCTGTTATAGAGGGGCTGTGCTGCTGAGGTGCAAACAAAAGCTGAGTCTATACACAGTATTTAATGCAGCTAAACCAACTACAACATTAAGACTCTTTCTGGTGTTACACTATAATTTTTTTTTTATTTTATGATTATTATGTTTTATTTTATTGATCAGGGATAATCACCACAATACAGTCTGTATCATTTGATCCTGATCTGTCTTTGCCTGCATAGATACTATTCTGGTTGTTCTATAGATTATAAACATCTATAAGCATACTCCAAATAGTTATGCTTTAAACATTATCTTTTTTAAATTACTGCATAATTCTCCTCAGGTATTCCACCCTCCATAATGCTTATCTTTTCTGATTCCATGTAAGCTTCCTTTTAGCCCTTATGCCACTGTCTCAGTTTGTTCAAAACATAAATATATCTTTTACACTATGATTTTCTTTCCTTGCTTAGCTCTCTTTCAGAGAGTCTTTCTCTCATTTTTATGTTTCAAGCCATGTAAACTCCGGCAGTTTGGCAGAAAAAAAGGAGGTAGTGATTTTCTCTACTAACTACTAGGCAAAGTCTATTTGTGAAAACTGGGCTGGATCTTTTTATGTTCCTGCATATCTGGCAATTTTACATGAACTGAGATCACCATTTAACCTGTCAGATGGAATACTGTAGGATAAGTTTGATAGATAGTTTGCAAAACACATAATACCCGTGTTTCAGGACTAGCTGAAATGCCTGATAATCATTATACCATGCTTTACCTCATTCTAATGTATTCAGATGGGTAATTCATTACTTTTAACACTTCTCATCATGCCTGAATGGTGACAATAATAGCCTCAGCATTGCTGTCTATTTGTAGGAATGTGCTGTTAAGAACCGGAGCAAGTTACATTTGTCTTGATCATTTCCTTTCTTGGAAAGCATAGCATCACTTGTTTTCCTCATCCCTTTAATCATCTCTTGGGCCTTGTTGATATTAGCTACAGCAACATATTTCAGGAAAATGGCAGAGCTAAGGATTGTCTACACTGAATGGAGGACTTGCTCTGGCCACAAGAGACAAACACGAGCTTTTAGAGTTCTTCATCTTGCTGGATCCTTTTGACCCACTAAGAACACCCTGTTCTTCAGGAGTATTTTTTCTTTTCTTACACCTTCTTTAATTCTGGGGGACTTGATGTGGGGGTTTTGGTGTTAAGTTTGGGGGTTTGTTGTGGTAGATTGGGAATTTTTGGGTTTGGTGGGTTTTTCTTCTTTGATTGGGTCTTTTGCTTTAAGATAGAAGCTTGCATGTCTCCCTCTGTGAGTTAATAATCCTTGACTTTCCGTGACTTCTATATCCATGACTAACTTTTGTGGCTGATCTGGTTCCATTATAGGTGATAATCTACTTTCTTTTATCACAAAGAAAGTTACAGGACTGCTCAAAAGCAGTTCATAAAACCATCTTTCCAGGGCATCTGTACTAACGAGTAACAGTTCACAAAGATAGAAGATAATCAATGCCAATTACGCTGTGAAAAAGCCTTAACTATTCTCAGATGGTAACCCCTATCACCTCTGTAATAAAGGCTCTGCTACAAATCTCTGTTCTTCTGAACTATCTAACAGTTCTCAAAGTATACTCTAAGATAAAGCTTAGAATAATAAACCTAATATCCAAGTGCAAGTGTGAAATTACCCGCTCACTTTTCAGTAGGCAATAAAACTGACTAGTTGAAGCAGTTTTGTGGTATATATAAATGACAGGAAATTGCAGGCTAGTATAGCTCTTTTCTTCTGACCAAACAGGGGATTCAGTTTCTGTCTCCCATTGACAGTCTGCACCCCACTGAGTACTTTCCCTGCAAAACCACTCTTGTTTCTGTTTCTTCATTTGGGACTTTGCATATTGAAGGGCAGAGTGAGAGAAGAGGCTGACCTGATGATGCCCTGGGCTGTCAGGTGGGAGTCTTAAGATGCTTCAGTCAGCTTTTCACAGCAGCTCTGAACAGAGTTCTTCCATTTGCATCAGTTCAATCACTTCTCCTACAGGTCTCTGTATCTGCTTATGATGTTATTTATTAACCGTCAGCAGATAGACATATTTTACATAATTAAGTCTGTCAAAGCACTTGCACAAGGTTTGACTTTTTTTCACCAACTCTAGTAAAATGCCTTGTGTGTGTTTATAGTATCTATCTTTGTTCTGTATTATGGCCAGCAACTGGGTGCTCACCAGCTACTCGCTCACACCCTCACCCACTACCATCCTCCAGGAGCTGGAGGAGAGAACAGGAAGAGTCAAAGTGAGAAAAAATTGTGGTTCAGGATAAAGACAGTGTCAAAATCTGCTTCATAAGAATGATGAACTGGTGTCTGAAAATGTATTGGAAGGAAATTGTAAATAATCCCTAAGGAAATATTTACAGCTCAGCTCTGCCATTTTAAACCCATTAGCATCAGTGGACCTGTTTCTGATGGAAATAGAAGCAAAGATAAAGTAGAATGCAGTTGCATCTGATGAACCAGAAGCACCTGACTCTTATTAAAAGTAGCCATGTTTTTAATCAAAATTTAGGTAGAAGAACACATAGAAAATATTAATTCATTTTTGAAGGCATTTTATAAGATTTGTTTGAAGATGAGACTGAAGACTTATGGCATGAGGCTTTTCCTAGATTTGACTGTGATCTTAATTAAGTCTTTTGCATGGAATTTTTCCTTCTATACTCTATGAAGTGGTTATTTTATTCTTTTAAAGGTTTAAATCACAAGCACGGTTGATTTTGAAAAATTAATAATCATTTTACATGCAACATTTTTCTGAAAGTGTCTCTTCATGTAAATTATAGCTATAGAATTTTTTGTTCTTCTTCCACATTTTCTGGTAGTTTATTTTATAAACATAGGGTTAAGGCAATAAATCTGACACTCTTCATGAAAGCACAGCCTAATTTTTTTTTTGAAAGAAGACTTAAAAAGCACTGATTAAACACCTATTCCCTAAACTGCAAAAAAAATCCCCACAAACCCTGCTGTTCACCCAGTATATTGAAGTCAAGGACTTGTCCAAGGTTTTGGATCCCTTAATCATCCTAGCTTAGCTTCCATGGTACATTTTTAGCATGCAGTTAGAACAATATAATTACTACTTTATGCAGCTGTGAGAAAATGTAGCTGCTTAACTCCAGTGTGCCAAACACAACATGTAGCCTTGCAAGGCTTGGAGCAACATCTGCTCTCATAAATTTGCTATAATAAGACTCTTTAGGCTGGGGTGTTGGAAGTCTTACCCTAGTCTTGTCAGGGTGGTTAAATGTAATGTAGCGTTTAACCAGCTGTCTTGTTCTCTGTTGGATAAATGTGTGCAAAGACACACAGAGTGTGGCTACACAGAGGTAAGATAAATGGAAAAGGCACTTCAGGAACACTAATGCAGGTACTAAAATAATGTTGTAGCAGAATGACGTAGTATCTGGACAAATAATTTTTCTGCAGTACCTCAGTCATTTATCTTTATGTGGTATCTTGAACTGCTGCTGCTCACAGTATCAGTTTCTGCACTTTTCAATATGTATCAAAACTGGGAATAGTTGCTTTGAATTTTCTAATGTACTTCTCTTAAAAGTCAATGAAAGGAAGCCCAGAAAATAAACTTTATTTTTATCAGATTCCTCAAAGTAATTCAATTTTCTGGAGACGTCAACAGTCAGAATATTGGCTGATCAGTACTGAAGTACTAGATATTCTAGTTTAAATTATCCAACATTTTTTAGAAGTCAAATATACATAACACTAGGTGTTTCTTTAGTTTTAATATGTTTCCCATTTTCCTTATATTTATGCAAAAGTATATATTCCCCTGTTAATTACTTGATTTGGCATGTTTAAGTTAATTAAAGTCTAAGTTTCACTCCACTAATATTTCTTATTTCCTCTTTAATAAAATGTACAGCTCTAATTCACTTGTCTTTTTAGTAAAAAATTACCTGTCTCCTGTTGGATGAAAAAAATATGTTGAAGGATGCCTTCTGTTCACCCCTGACTGATACTATTGAACTCCAGCAGGCAAAACAGATCATTTAATCGACATTTTCCTGGTTAACACTGTGTGTATCCCACTCTGCCCTACACAGCCAGGCTGTCAAGGAGACTGTGCTTTTCAAGAAACATTTACTCTTGTTCCCAAAGTAAAAGCAGATGTTTGATACATGACGTGTTTTTGCTCTACTTCTTCCAAATTTTTCCAGCCATGTCTTTTCCTGAGAAGCATTAGAACCACCATCATTTGAAAGGGTCCAAACCTACTTGACACTATTACCAAGCCTTTCTGTCAGACCTTTGCTTTCACTTTGCTCTTACAACTCTAAATGCGCTTCTTCTCATGCCTGAAGAGGCTGGGGTAGCCATCCCTTACTCCCTGCTTTCAGGACCAAGTGAGCTTTAGAATTGTGCTGCGGAGTTGGAGAAAACCAGAGCTGCCCATTCCAGAGACTTGGGAACAGTGCCTTCAGCCCAGTGGAGGTTTCACCTGCTTCCACAGCCTTGACTGAAAATTAAAGATAATGTGGTCTCCCTGATTTCAAGTTTTAGTTTGACACTTACTGTGGCAGCTTTAGCAAGTTAGCTGCTAAGAACAGCATAGGAAGGGTCCCTCTGACTTTCTTAATTTATTCTGTCATCTGTTTGTTTAGTGCACTGAAGAAATCTGTACCATTATAGCGGAAGGCAGTCCAGTGACAGCATTCGTGGGATTTGGGGACCTTCTCTGTGCATGTGGAGAACACTTGAAATGCCAATCTCTGATTTAAGGTAAGCGTTTCTATATGAATACTTAAGAAATCCTGCTGTGCTCATCTTGTGTGAAGGTGAGTTTGAATCAAATTTCAGTTTGTGCTTCAGAGCCTTATGCACAGATTTGTGTAAAAAAAGTTTGAGCACTGTGCAAAATACTCAGAACACAGTAAATCTCTGATCAAGTTTTCACCAGTCTAGAACGTTTCCTCTGAAGTTTTGTTCTACCTAGAAATTCTCAGATATAGAGAATAGAGAGATCACCTGAAGTGTGCTTTTGTAAGGCAGTGCTTGAGCGAGAGTTGCAGTTTTGAGGACTTGGCTGTTGTCTGTTCTTATAGGGACAATGCTGTTCAGCTGTGTGAGCAGTGATTTTAATAAGGAAAGGAACTGAGAGATTCCTCCCTTTGCATGCTGAATTCCTATTTTACAACATTATATAACTCTAATCCTGGTTTCAGCACTTCAGCAGGATGAAAGTGACAGGTATTTGGCTCTTTTCCTGTCACATTACCATAGTGTAATGGTGGATTTAGCAGGGTGAAATGAGGATTTTCATCTCTTACTACCTCTTATGTCTGTCTCTGAAGCCAGTAATAGCCATGCCCCATGTGGGTGTTCAGGACTGTTTTTCAGGGTCTGAAAGACTGTTCCTCTTTATGGACAGTGAGTTGATTTAAAAGTGAAGCTGCAAGTAGTTTGTCCTTGGATGAGGGAGGATATCTTTGCTTTAATGCTGAACTCAGCGGTCAGGAAATTGTGTCAGTTGAACATGTAGGTTTTTGGCAAATGCTGTGTTTCTACCAGATTTGGAAGAGGAATGGGGATTTGAGAGTTTAACTTTGAGACATTGCACTTAGAATTTAAACTGGATGCATTGTGGCAACAATGCTATCTAAACTCTCTTTGCAACTCTCACTTTACTACATTTTTAGGTTGGCTCATCATGCATTAGGTGTTTTGCATAGGGAGCAAAATATCAAACTGACTCACTAGGCAGATTTTGTTCCTGAGGCTGTCTGCTCTGTAGTAAAAAGCAAAGTGTTGAGACATGTTCCGAAGATAGAAGCAAAAGGAGTTTTAGATATTTTCAGCCCATCTATCTCCTGAAACAAAAAGAAGTGGTATACTAAGCAAATGACAGAATCACGGGCATATTCCACAACTTCTGTGAACTTGGATCATTAAAACTAAGAAACTCTAGGCCAGGTCTAAAAGTGCCTGGTCCCACAGCAGGTTTCTGCTCTCCAGGAGTCTTTTATGTTGCATTACTGGATAAAGTACTGTCTAGTAGATAGTTGGCAGGAACTAAGATCAAAAAGTCAAAAGTTAACCAGGTTTCTTATTTAACGATTATCAATTTGAGAAGTTAAAATGTGGAGGCATGAAGTTTTAAAGGTGTTTATTAGCAACATGATGACATTTCTGTTCCAGTGGATATAGCTGCTACGGCCAGCTACCTCATTAAGATTGTTAATATAATTATTCTAAGTCATTTTTATGAGAGAAGAAAAACAACCTCTAGATTAGAAAAAATACTGAAATAATTCAAAAACATTTTAGTAACTCTGACAGAGGAAAAACTGCCATGTTTTCTTTTGTTATTCTTTTGTTCAGTATATGCAGTCTGTAAAAGAACAAGAACACACTGCAGTTGAGCTATCAATATTTTAGTTCACACATTAAAGAGTATCTTAAAATGTGTGTTAGAAGCATGATATGGCAGCCTTATCATTATTATGTGTCTGAAACCGAGCAGATATCCAATAAAGGTGCCAGAAATACCAATGATTCCCTAAGCGGACTTTTCTGCCAATAGCGAGAAATGCATTAAACGCAGTTTCAACACTGTTCTGTGGGAAAAGATGACAGTCTTAAGGCCAGAATACAGACATCCGAGGTGCTGCCAGTGACAGCCTTTACAGTGAGACTTTTTGCAGGTACCATTAAGTTTGCAAGAAGTTGTCTTCCCTTGCTCTATAAGTGCAGTGGCATAATAATTTAATGTTTAAGGTAGAGTCTCACGTAAGCTTACAGTACAGTTCCAGGTGTGTTAAGTCTTTGTCTATGACTTCATTTGCACTTCTTTTCTTGAAATAACATCCATGGTTGGGATGCATCCATCTTAAGGCATTCAGTAATTCAAGCAGGGTTATCAGGCAATGCAGACAAGGCAACATGAATATTCTCTCTGAAAGAAGTTCCTCTTTCCTCCCTCTCTGTATTGCTACTTTTACCCTCCTTGTTGAACTCAGAACCACTGTGCATACAGCAAGGTGAGTAAATGCACTGAATTGTTGAGTGGCAACTGTCGCATCCCCACAGCAGAAGGCAGCTTTTCGTCACCCCTTCCAAGGTTTCAGATAGAGAAGTGAGAGGAAACCTCATCCCCATGTTATAAACGACATGAGCCAATTAAATTTAGTTGGTTTATTGAAAATATTAAAATTAATGTTTTCAAAAATATTGAGACAATACAGCAAGGTTTACAGCGCTGGGAGCCTGGCATCCAATGCCCAGAACTCA